>CM042334.1:97500-150000 GCA_023566125.1 Zingel zingel | reverse complement strand
ATCACCAAGACCAGAACCCCTAAACCAAGACCAGAACCCCTAAACCAAGACATCACCAAGACCAGAACCCCTAAATCAAGACCAAGACATCACCAAGACCAGAACCCCTAAATCAAGACCAAGACATCAACAATACCAGAACCCCTATACCAAGACATCACCAAGACCAGAACCCCTAAACCAAGACAGCACCAAGATCAGAACCCCTAAAACAAGACATCACCAAGACCAGAAACCCCTAAACCAAGACATCACCAAGACCAGAACCCCTAAACCAAGACATCACCAAGACCAGAATCCCTAAACCAAGACCAAGACATCACCAATACCAGAACCCCTAAACCAAGACCAAGATATCCCCAATACCAGAACCCTAAACCAAGACATCACCAAGACCAGAACCCATAAACAAAGACATCACCAAGACCAGAACCCCTAAACCAAGACATCAATCACCAAGACCAGAACCCCTAAACCAAGACATCACAGAGACCAGAACCCCTAAACCAAGACCAAGACATCACCAAGACCAGAACCCCTAAACCAAGACATCACCAAGACCAGAACCCCTAAACCAAAACCAAGATATCACAAAGACCAGAAACCCTAAACCAAGACATCACCAAGACCAGAACCCCTAAACCAAGACCAAGATATCACAAAGACCAGAACCCCTAAACCAAGACATCACCAAGACCAGAACGTATCGACAGTTCACATGTTTATCCTCCTAAATATACGGTCCAGTTATTATATTAGAATTAGGGCTGTCAAACGATTAATTTTTTTTTTTTTTTTTTTTAAATCGCGATTAATCGCTGAATTTCTATAGTTAACATGCAGATCACACGATTAAAATTCTATTATTTTGCATTTCAAAACTGTTTTTAAGTCCATATTAACAATGGAAAGCCATTCTTATCAGTGGATCTTGATTGGGAATCAAATGAATGCAAAGAAAGTTACTTCATGAACTTGACTTTAAGATTTGTATTTGTTACTGTAAACAAAAGAAAATGTGTGAATCTAGTCACACATTTGAATCTAGAGTCAATATAGTGTGCAGTAACTCCTAAATAATGTTGATTCCTCACTGACCTCCAGTGATCACCTTGCATCACTTTGCATCAGTTCCAGTGTGCCTGCTTTCTCCGTGTGGTACAGGCTGTGCATGGCGAGACTACTGTCCCCCTTGACGGCCATGTATAAGACGGGTCAGGTGACACTACTGTCCCCCTCGACGGCCATGAATAAGACGGGTCAGGTGACACTACTGTCCCCCTCGACGGCCATGAATAAGACGGGTCAGGTGACACTACTGTCCCCCTCGACGGCCATGAATAAGACGGGTCAGGTGACACTACTGTCCCCCTCGACGGCCATGAATAAGACAGGTCAGGTGAAACTACTGTCCCCCTCGACGGCCATGAATAAGACGGGTCAGGTGACACTACTGTCCCCCTCGACGACCATGTATAAGACGGGTCAGGTGAGACTACTGTCCCCCTCGACGGCCATGTATACGACAGGTCAGGTGAAACTACTGTCCCCCTCGACGGCCATGAATAAGACGGGTCAGGTGAGACTACTGTCCCCCTCGACGGCCATGTATACGACAGGTCAGGTGAAACTACTGTCCCCCTCGACGGCCATGAATAAGACGGGTCAGAACATGCCAACCGTAGTCTTTAAGACCCGAGTCTTCTACGATCCTGATGGGTCTGCAGTTAGTTGCCACCCATTTCGCAAGAGCTGTAGTAATTGTTTGGGATTTGGTTTCATCAACAGGTCGGGGAGTAGCACTCTCCAAAATAGAGCTTAGCCTGAGCCCGCTAGCATCAACCTGAGTCACGTTAATTAGCTCGTAGGTGGTAGCTCAAGCTTGACATGCTTCGGTGATATTTTAATTCGGCTTTACACAATGTGCATATGGCTTTCGACTTGTCCAATGAGCCGTCCGGGAGTTTTGGAAAATAAAAAGCTCCATTCAGATTGTGTTGCTGCTGTGTTTCTCCATCATGCCTGCAGCCTGCAGCAGCAGGATGTGTTACCAGGAAGTGGCAGCTTGATGAGAAGTAACGGTGCTGCAAAGGGTCAAAATAGTCGCCTGTTAGGCACCACGCCGAGCCCAGTGAAGGGTAAAATAAATTAATAAATGGCGGCATGAGATTAAAAAAAAGGAACGCGTACTGCTCGGCCCTTAATCGCATTGCGATTAACGCGTTAATGCTGACAGCCCTAATTATAATACCTACATAGTGTTGAATAAGAGTTATTATATTATAATACCTACATAGTGTTGAATAAGACAGTTATTATATTATAATACCTACATAGTGTTGAATAAGACAGTTATTATATTATAATACCTACATAGTGTTGAATAAGACAGTTATTATATTATAATACCTACATAGTGTTGAATAAGACAGTTCTTATAATACCTACATAGTGTTGAATAAGACAGTTCTTATATTATAATACCCACACATAGTGTTGAATAAGACAGTTCTTATATTATGATATCTAAGACGTGTAGGAAGCCAACCTTTGGCTGCGTGTTTGTGTCTCTCATGATGGTGGTTGGAGACGGCTCAGAAATGCCGTGTCCAACGATGGTCGGTCCGAACACCCGGGCCAGATTATTCTGGTCCATCTGACACCGAGGACTGCTCATCACCCTGGACAAACACTCACAGTTTACATGGTGAAAAACTAACTAAAACTGCAAAAAAAAAAACTACAACTTTGAAAAAGTGAAAAATGTTTTAATTAATTTAATTTTAGAAAAACTGACAGAAAAATCGAGGAAGTGAAAGAAATCAGAAAAAAGCATTATAATAATAATTACTGGTAAAAGCTACAAAAACTTTGAAAAAGTGACAAAAATAATTCAATGGAAAAGGGACGGAACGGTTCAAGTAACAAATCTGAACCGTTCCGTCTACTGGTACCAGTTCAGGCCATTTATTGTTCGCTGTATTTCAGCCTCTCAGATTTTTGCAGAAAAAGAAACTTCAGATAAAGTTATTGGGGAAAGGAAAAGGTAGAAAACAGCAACTCCTTCTCCCTGCAGCATTTCAACAGCTTCTGAATCCTATAAAAACAACAAAACTGCAGTTTTAAATCCTATTCTTTTATAAAAGAACCCGTTAAGAGATGCCCTGACACATCAATGCTTAAAATGCATGTATTAAAAGATCCATTTCTAGATTCCGTTAATCAATATTAGATCACTCAAACAAAAATGCATTATAACGCAGCCCCGATCATTTCTGTGTGTTGGTTTCCATCAGAAGGCATCAGAGAGAAGTTGAAAGCTCTTACTTGTATAAGTGAAGCATGAGGAAAGCCAGCGTGTCTCTGTTTGCCTTCGGCAGCTCTGCGATGGCCTGATACATGATGGCAGTGCTGTTGTCTTCATCAGACAGCTCTGAAAAACAGAAACAGATGGTTAGATGATCACTAGTCTCACATTCTCCCCATGTGTGGTCTGGCTAAGCCGCCTAGCTATCTTAGGATAGTCGAAAGAAACGCTCTGCCTGGTTTGTTTTACTACAAACCAATCACAGCCGTCCTGGGCGGTGCTAAGCTCCGATGCAGCCACGGTGGCTCTGCAGAATAGATCAGTCCCTCCAGGATTTCGTGGCCTGTTTTTGAGATTGTTGCGGCCCAAAAATGCCTGATTTTGCGGGAGCTTTTGTAAAAAATTGCGGTAAAAGTTGTGATGTCTTTTGGATGTTTGTTTCAGTGAAGTTGCGAGAGACAGTGAAAGTTGAAAAAAAAAAGTTGCTATTATTTTTTTGTATAGTTCTTTGAAAATAAAAAGGAAACTTGTTTTGGGGAGAATAAAACTACTCTGGGATGAGATTTTCTAGGAACCAAAAAGGCTCAGGATGCTGCAAATGTTGGTATAATATGAAAATGGCTGGTGGATTAAAGACAAAAAATAATAATTTATTGAATGAATCAAATTTGAACATATCAGAATCATAAAAGCTTTATTGCCAAGTACGTTTTTTACACATACAAGGAATTTGTTTGTCAGGAGACAGGATTAAAACAGAAGCAGCTTCATTGACGAGTGAAATCGTTACAGCGTACATTGATGTTAAAATGTATACAGGTTGGCAGGATGGTCTGAAATGTCTTTCGCTGTACGTTTTGTTGGTAAATGTGAGATGTTCGAGTCAGTCACACGCGTCTCGTTTTCATATCAGAAATGATGATCAACTCGTTCTCACTCTCGTTTGGTCATTGGCTCCCAGAGTGCACGTGGGACTGCTGGGATTGGTTGAAGTCACCGGAAACTTCAGGTTATTGGTGATCAGTACGGTGTGTAACTCTTAATAACAAGTCAGCTATATTAGCTGAAGACATATTCAGGCGGACAGGTTTTTGACCGCGGTGAGGTGGAAAGCAGAACTGTGGAAAGCGTAGAATGTAAGACGGTCTTCAGTTATTTAGTTTGATTAGTTTTGTCATGATGTAAAAACAAACATTGGAACAGATTTTGGACCAAAACAACAAATGTGCATCAACACAGATAATGATTGATTTGAATGATTTGAATCAGAAAATTGATTATTTTTGGACACATCCCTAGTCCAAAAGTTATTTGTTAATAACTGTAAGTAAAAAATGTGTACAGTTAGTTTCCTAGCTGAGGCGTCCATGAAGGTGGTTAGGGTTACTATTATTATTACTATTAACTCTGCTGATATTGTTTATGATATTCAGGATATTGATGCTGTCAAACGTCTGTTTCAGGTGTCGCGTTAGTTTCATACCTGAGGCGTCCATGAAGGTGCGGTGCAGTCTGAAGGTGAGCAGTGGCTCCTTCAGTTTCCTCAGGAAGTCTTTCAGCAGACCACACAGCACGTGGACGTCCTGGACTTTACCAAGCATGAGCGGCATTTTCCCCTGGAGGAACCGCTCTCGGAGCTCCTTCACCAGACGCTCGCCTCCGGGAACTCGGTACAGCCCTCTCTGCAAACAGCAGGAAGCAGCACATTAAACCCTGGGGTATAACCCCCCCAATGTTTAGAGGATGTAGATTTGAATATGAAGGAGAACCCACTCCATTCATGTAGATTAAAACTGTGGATCTTCTGGCTTTAACAAAGTCTCCTTCTCTAACAGAGCAGGGGGAATGAGAGGGGGAAACGCCAGAGCAGGGGGAATGAGAGGAGGGGGAAACGCCAGAGCAGGGGGAATGAGAGGGGGAAACGTAGCAGAAGATATTCCTTTTTAAACCAACACATAGCACAGTAGATGTAGCCAAAGGGTTACAGAGTTTAAAGACTCACCTCCTCCAGCCCCCTCCTCTCGATCTCAGCCACACACTCCACGATCAGCCGCGGGACTCTGGGATGGGTCGCTGGAGCAAAACCCTCCAACGAGTCCTCAACACAAAAACATCTGAGGTTAAAAAAGCTCTGATGACTTCCTGTGTTTCTATCAACTTCCTCCTCCCCGTTTATATCCTGTCAGAGTATTTTAAAGTTTTTATTTGGCTGTATTGGATCAGCTAAGTGTAAACTTTTATTGTGAAAATGGAGGAAGTCAAAAGGTTTTTGCTAATCTGAAAGATGCTCACAAGTCTCTGAGCTAGAATCCAAGTGAAGACTCAAATGAGCTTGGTGTGAACACACTCTTAAACTAAGGAGAAGTCTTCATTCCTCAGCTCCATTCATCCCGTCCAACTGGGGCTTTATTGACTTGTTTTCACCATGGAATAGAGGTATAAATATCATTGCACTAACTGCTCCTGCACCGTTTCTGCAGTATCTGGTAAATAACTCGGAGCTACCTGTGGTGCTGAACTTCCCGTCGTGGACGCGGCCAAGCAGCCGGCCACGAGATTCTGTTTGCACTCTGGATGAGCGACTATACGACAGTTTCTGCACTTCAGCGCCATCTTCCCGAAGCGAATCCTCTTCCCACACGGCAAGCACGTCTCCGGCCGGATCACCTGGAGGGAAACGAACAAATCTCACTGACCGTTCCCACGTTAAAGCCTGAGATCCTAATTTGAGTCAAGGCCTCTTGCAAAATGTAATGGCATCCCACACGGCTCGATTCTGGGACCATTAAAGTTTAGATAAGGTAAATAATAAAGTGCTTTGTCCGGTAAGACACCAAGGCGATATCAATTAATTTATATTTATCCAAGAGAGATGAAATACTCACTGGTATCTCGTTATCTATAAGGCTCTTGAAGGGCTGGGTCCCATATTCAATACTGTTTAGGCACCGAAAGAATTCCCTCTAAAGTATCAAGTATCGGAAATGCCTCGTCATTCAATATCAAATATCAGACCTATCAGAGTGTCAGTGAGCCAATCAGCATGCAGCATGCTTTATTTTTCCAATTCAGAAAGTTTTAGTGTCTTTCCATTGTTCTTGTGATGGTGTCGCTTCTTTTCTGTGTTGTTTGATTTGTGTCTCGATGTCGTTGTAAATAAGGGTCGCCCCTCAATGATGACAAATAGGTTGAATAAATATGCTGATATTGTTCTGAAACGGACTAATCTTTAATCTTCCTTTGACGCTTTAAACTTTGATGCTTTAACCCTCAAATGATCACTTCTCACTCAGATTTGTTTTATATTCAGATAAGAAACAACTATTGTTCCATTTAAACTTTAAATGCTACACAGATCTCTGTAATAAATAAAACTAGACTTTATGAATAGATTAGATTGTGTCTGTCTTTTCTGTCAGACCATTGTTCAGTGAGCTGTATGTTTGTGTTTATGTGGGTTCATACAGTTTTAGAAAGGAAAACATGTTTGAGGGTTTTCTCAGCAGTGCAGGCGTAAGACTGTCTGACGGCAGCTTCAGGTTCAGGTTCAGGTTCAGGCACCAGCACCGTCTCGTCTCCGGGAAACCACACCGATGTTTGGTCTGAGGAAACACAAACAAGTCAGAAACATTTCATACAAACAATCACAGAGCTCAGGAGAGTCGCAGTGTACAGCTGAGGAATCTTAAAGAAACACGCCGACTTATTGGGACTTTAGCTCATTCCCCGTATCCCCCAGAGTTAGATAAGTCTAGACATACCCTTCTCATCTCCGTGGTGCTGTAGCTCTTTCCGACGGCTCCACCAGTAGCTTAGCCTAGCACAGATCCTGAAGGTAACTGGTTCCAACTAGCCTTCTGCTCCCAATAAGTGAAAAAATAACGCCAACATGTTCCTATTTACATGTTGTGATTTGTAGAGTCACAGCGTGTACAAATAACAAGGTCACATGAGACACAGACATCTTCTAACGTATATAAACTGGGAACTATATTCTCAGAAAAGTGAAGCATTTCTACCCTCTGTCCGGTGCTTCTCAGGTGCTGCAAGCATATCACTCCGCCCAAGGAGCAGAAGTAGCAGTTCTTCGCCTTCTGAGAATATAGTTCCCAGTATGTATACGTTAGAAGATGTCTGTGTCTCATGTGACCTTGTTATTTCTACACGCTGTGACTCTACAAATCACAAAATGTAAATAGGAACATGTTGGCGTTATTTTGTCAGTTATTGGGAGCAGTAGGCTAGTTGGAACCTGTTACCTTCAGGATCCGTGCTAAGCTAGGCTAGATGGAGCCAGTTAGCTCCAGGATCTGTGCTAAGCTAGGCTAGATGGAGCCATCAGACAGAGTTACACCACACACGGAGATGAGAAGGGTATGTATGGACTTCTCTAACTCTGGGGGATACGGTGAATAAGACAAAGTCCCAATAAGTCGGCGTGTTCCTTTAAAGGGGTTGTAAAGACTGAACTGACCTGCTGCGAGTGAAACGGTGCACTCCTGTGTGATGGTCCTGACAGGGTTTTCGGGGGTCTCCTGTGTGATCCCCACCACCATGTGGATCTGACCCCCGGTGTCCGGAGTCACCGACGCCTTCACTATCGACACGACCTCCTGATACAAAACTTAACACTTTTAGTGCTCTGCATTTATCGGACAGCTTACGACTACAGTAAAAGATCTGAGTACTTCTTCCAACACCATCTAATCAACGTGTTCACCTTCTCTACAGTATTCCTCTCCAGCAGCTCTACAGAAATATTCCCGCTCCTCCCTCGCTTCAAAACCGAAGGGCCGCCAGCCGGACCCATCGACGAACGCTGCAGAGAAACACACACAGAGACACACACAGAGACACACACACAGACATATATTACACACACACACACACACACAGACACACACACACACACACACACACACACACACACACACACACACACACACACACACCCCCCCCTCAGGACAGAACAACACACGATGAGCTGCAGAGAACATTGTAGTGACAGTTAGGCAACAATAGCTCAAAAAAGCAGACAAAAGTTCTTTCTTTCCTTACTTCCTTCCTTCTACTGTCTTTTTTTAAATAAAGTTTTTTTTTGCTTATTTCACCTTTTTTCTTCAAAAGAGACAGAACAAAACGTAGAGGTGCAAATGGCACACTTACCCTCTTCTCTCTGGCTCGGGATCTCAGAGGTTTCAGTAAAGTTGTGTCCAGATCCTGAAACAACATCAAAACACAAACTTATATCACCGTGAAAGACTTTATGTACTGTGGTAATGATATTTTATATAAAGCACTTTGATAACCTCGTTGTCACACATATGGTGTAAAGTAGAAATTAATTTAATATGTATACATTTCCTTTCAATCTGCAGTACGTTTGAAGTGTCTACAAGTTGGTTTCAATAAAAAGGAAGTGAAATAAACAGATGGCTGGCAAGAAAAATCAATATAACAACCGATGGAAGATTTTAAACAATATCTGGATGATTAGTTCTACAGTTCATCCTGCAGTCTGTTCCAGTTAAAGAACAAACATGATGTGTGTATGTACCATGTCATCGTCTGTCCGATCATAGCTGATGTCAGAGTGAGACAGGAAAGACGACTCGTCGATCACGCACAACCTGAAGACACAAAGACAAAGTGTTAGTTACTGCGAGTCTGCAGAGATTCAATCACACGTTATTAAGATAAGATCCACTTTACCGTCTTGAAGGAAATTTTTTTACAGACAAACATACTGTACATTACTTAACATTCAGTGTGTAATAGACAATACAAGACAGTATATTACAAGACAACAATGTACTTAAGGACAAGAAACATACACGAGATTGTCGACTAGTTGAGAGGAGATTGCACAGGCCCAGATATAGTAAAGTACTGTACGTGCTCTATTATAAAATAAATGACACGTAAGAAAGGAATTGCACTAAAAAAAGAATTCAAATTGAAGATAGAGGAGGCAGCACATGATGAAACAAGCCAGCAGTATAACGGAGACTGGACTGGGTGTTTGTTTCACCAGTGGCCCAAACTTTAGTCTTTGGTTCAAACATTGATCCGTCTACAAGAGACCAAATCGGGGACAAAAAAACAACAAAAACATTGGAAAAGGCAATGAAAAAGTGACAAAAAAGGTCCAAACTTGAATCTTTAGTACACATTGACCTGTCTACACCGAGTGTTCCCATTGGTCCACACTTTAATCTTTACTTTAACCCAGCAGTGATTCGTCTCCTACCGTTTGCTGCTCCGGTGCGTGGTCAGATTCCCTGCTTTCTGTTCGAACGTCGCCAAAAGAGACTTCTGCTCTTCGTTCAAACAGGCGCTGGATTTACTGTCGTGGACCAGAATATCACACATGAGCTGCATCTGTCGCTGCTGCCAAACATGAGAGTAAAAAACAACACTCATCAGAGACGTTTTTGGAGCTTTTGTCATTTTTTTGACTTCTTGGAGCAAGTGAAAAACAATAACAGTGTGGGTAGTAATGAAAAAAGTAATATATATGTATATATATATATATATATATATATATATAATATATTCTGACCAGGTACTGGTAGTCTCCCTCCACCTTGTAGCGTTTCTTCATCTCCACGTCCAGCTGGTTGCGAGCGTGTTTCAGTTTGACTTCCAGAGCAGCTTTAGAAACGTCAGACTTCACCAGCAGCTCTTTATATTTCTTCAGCTCCAACTCAGCATGAAGCCATCGTTTCCTCGCCGCCTCAAAGTTCCTCACCACTTCTACTAACTCTGGAAGGACAGACAGACACAACTGCTAACTCTGGAAGGACAGACACATCTAATAACTCTGGAAGGACAGACAGACACAACTGCTAACTCTGGAAGGACAGACAGACACAACTGCTAACTCTGGAAGGACAGACAGACACAACTGCTAACTCTGGAAGGACAGACAGACACAACTGCTAACTCTGGAAGGACAGACAGACACAACTGCTAACTCTGCAAGGACAGACATACAGACACATCTACTAACTCTAGAAGGACAGACAGACACAACTACTAACTCTGGAAGGACAGACACAACTACTAACTCTGGAAGGACAGACACATCTATTAACTCTGGAAGGACAGACAGACACATCTACTAACTCTGGAAGGACAGACACATCTACTAACTCTGGAAGGACAGACAGACACATCTACTAACTCTGGAAGGACAGACAGACACATCTGCTAACTCTAGAAGGACAAACAAACACATCTACTAACTCTAGAAGGACAGACAGACACATCTACTAACTCTGGAAGGACAGACAGACACATCTACTAACTCTAGAAGGACAGACAGACACATCTACTAACTCTAGAAGGACAGACAGACACATCTACTAACTCTGGAAGGACAAACAGACACATCTACTAACTCTAGAAGGACAGACACATCTACTAACTCTAGAAGGACAGACAGACACATCTACTAACTCTAGAAGGACAGACAGACACATCTACTAACTCTAGAAGGACAGACAGACACATCTACTAACTCTGGAAGGACAGACACATCTACTAACTCTAGAAGGACAGACAGACACATCTACTGACTCTAGAAGGACAGATAGACTAGAGATGGTCCGATACCATTTTTTGCTTCCCGTTTCCGATTCTGATACCTGAACTTGCGTATCGGCCGATACTGAGTACCGATACCAGTGTGTCATATATTTTATTATGTTAACAGCTGTATACTACTATCCCTGTATGGATGATATGATGTATAACAGCTGTATACTACTATCCCTGTATGATGATATGATGTATAACAGCTGTATACTACTATCCCTGTATGGATGATATGATGTATAACAGCTGTATACTACTATCCCTGTATGGATGTTATATGATGTATAACAGCTGTATACTACTATCCCTGTATGGATGGTATGATGTATAACAGCTGTATACTACTATCCCTGTATGGTGATATGATGTATAACAGCTGTATACTACTATCCCTGTATGGATGATATGATGTATAACAGCTGTATACTACTATCCCTGTATGGATGATATGATGTATAACAGCTGTATACTACTATCCCTGTATGATGATATGATGTATAACAGCTGTATACTACTATCCCTGTATGGATGATATGATGTATAACAGCTGTATACTACTATCTCTGTATGGATGATATGATGTATAACAGCTGTATACTACTATCCCTGTATGGATGTTATATGATGTATAACAGCTGTATACTACTATCCCTGTATGGATGTTATATGATGTATAACAGCTGTATACTACTATCCCTGTATGGATGATATGATGTATAACAGCTGTATACTACTATCCCTGTATGGATGATATGATGTATAACAGCTGTATACTACTATCCCTGTATGATGATATGATGTATAACAGCTGTATACTACTATCCCTGTATGGATGATATGATGTATAACAGCTGTATACTACTATCCCTGTATGATGATATGATGTATAACAGCTGTATACTACTATCCCTGTATGGATGGTATGATGTATAACAGCTGTATACTACTATCCCTGTATGATGATATGATGTATAACAGCTGTATACTACTATCCCTGTATGGATGATATGATGTATAACAGCTGTATACTACTATCCCTGTATGGATGATATGATGTATAACAGCTGTATACTACTATCCCTGTATGATGTGGTATTATTTCTATCTTTGTTGTCGGTCTGGCTCAGGTTAAACTCTTTGTGAAACATGAACAATGAACGCCAGAACTTTCGGTTATTCTGCAGTTTGACAGTCAGTTATAACGGAAAAATAACATAAGTAAACTACTTTAACGTAGATTTTCTTTAGGGCTTTATTACGTGGTATCTGATCGGTGCATTAACTCCAGTACTTCCTGATACCGATACCAGCGTTTTAGGCAGTATCAGATACCGATACCAGTATCGGAACATCTCTAAGACAGACATATCTACTAACTCTAGAAGGACAGACAGACATATATGTTGTTTTTGTCACTTTTTCAAATTGTGTGTCTCTTTTTTCAAAGTTTTAGTATTAGATCTCAGATCTTCCTTCTCAAACTGAGTCAGTGCAGGAAGTTTATTCTTTCTCTCCGTCATCATGTCATTATTTCCCCGTCTGCATCTCTACAGACACCAGAGATGTTCGCTAAAGTCCAAGTCAAGCAAGAAGGAAGATAACGTTAGCTGGACAATTCTTAGCAAAACATGTTAGCTAAACTATCAGGGTGAGTTTTCAGATAAAATTAGAAGTGGTTGAGCCAGAATCCTTTATCTTGATACCACGTTAAGCATTCAGTGATTCATTAGTTTGGGTCTTGTTGTCTGAAGTTTTTTAAGCCAGATCTTCTTTAGTTTGGGTCTTGTGCATCGGCATGTTTGTTGTCCTCTCTCGAGGCAGATACATTACGTGTTACTTAGGAAGGTTACAGTTTATGCAGGATTCAGCTCATCAGACACTTCCTAGAATAAAGATTATTCACGAGTCCCGCATCTCGAGTCCGAGTCGAGTCTGAAGTCTCTGTGTGAGTCTTTAATTCGAGTCCACATTTCTGAATGCCACTAAGCCAATAAAAATGGAAAAAGCCACAAATAATTTTTTTTTTTTTAACATTTTGTCGCTTTTTTCAAGTTTTTGTGATGTCTGTCACCTCTCTCTGTGTTGACGCTGTTTTCCTCCATGGTGATCCTCTGAAGACAGACGGACAGCAGTTCCTCCACGATGAGACGAGACTCCCCCATCACCTCCACCTGCAGCCCGAAAGGAACAGAGACACTCTTACGTTGGTAGTCTTTTAAATAGAGAAACAGGTAGACTCTTATTTTGGTAGTCTTTTAAATAGAAAAACAGGTGGACTCTTATTTTGGTAGTCTTGTGTGTGCTTCCTTTATTGAGGCAGTAATGTTTATAACTAGGTCTGGGTATCGCCAATAATTTTTAGAATGAATTTAATCACAATTCGATTACATGCATGAACAATAATGTGCAGAAAGTTGGACGTTAAGTTTATTCCGCTTCATTTATGTTGAAGTTGTGTTAAACTATACGTACATTTCCGTATACCTACTTAGAGAAGAGTCAGGAAAACGTTACGCAGCGACGATTGTTTTAAGACCGAACTTTTACACTTTCATTCAATAATTCACCCCTCCTATGTAGGAAAACCCCAGCTGCTTAGCTGTCATTCTCTGCGCAAATTTGAAATAATTTGAACTAATGTAAATCACTAAAGAAGAGATGAAACAAAAGCAAACTCTAACTACACTCTTTCAGTGTTTTAGTAAGCCCGCCTCTGAAGATACTGCCGCTCAGGGTGACGTCAACGTTTCAGAAACTACAGGAAATGAGGCTGATAGATTAGATAATACTTATTACTACTATTCATCCCACAATGGGGAAATTCACTTGTTACAGCAGCAGTTTTTCCACAATAAAAACAAACCAACAAACAACCAAACAAACAAACAACAATGTGCAAAAAGTACTGAATGAATGTAAAGTGGCATTATATAAAAAGTATTGTAAAGTAAAGTGAGGTGGCCATAGTACGAAAAATATTCTAATGTAGTTAAGTAATTGATGTGAAATTAGATTGAATAATATGTAATTAAATGACAGCAAACGTAATTAACCATAATATAAATAATATTGAAAAAGTAAGTACTTGGAAAGGAAAAATATAAATACAGATAATAACAATAAAGATATACATAGAGCCATGATAAATACACATGGGGTTATCTCTCTGAGACGGGCCAGTATGAGGCTGATAAACATGGGGTTATCTCTCTGGGACGGGCCAGTATGAGGCTGATAAACATGGGGTTGTCTCTCTGGGACGGGCCAGTATGAGGCTGATAAACATGGGGTTGTCTCTCTGGGACGGGCCAGTATGAGGCTGATACACATGGCGTTGTCTCTCTGGGACGGGCCAGTATGAGGCTGATAAACATGGGGTTATCTCTCTGGGACGGGCCAGTATGAGGCTGATAAACATGGGGTTATCTCTCTGGGACGGGCCAGTATGAGGCTGATACACATGGCGTTGTCTCTCTGGGACGGGCCAGTATGAGGCTGATAAACATGGCGTTGTCTCTCTGGGACGGGCCAGTATGAGGCTGATAAACATGGGGTTATCTCTCTGGGACGGGCCAGTATGAGGCTGATAAACATGGCGTTGTCTCTCTGGGACGGGCCAGTATGAGGCTGATAAACATGGGGTTGTCTCTCTGGGACGGGCCAGTATGAGGCTGATACACATGGCGTTGTCTCTCTGGGACGGGCCAGTATGAGGCTGATAAACATGGGGTTGTCTCTCTGGGACGGGCCAGTATGAGGCTGATAAACATGGGGTTGTCTCTCTGGGACGGGCCAGTATGAGGCTGATAAACATGGGGTTGTCTCTCTGGGACGGGCCAGTATGAGGCTGATAAACATGGGGTTGTCTCTCTGGGACGGAACAGTATGAGGCTGATGAATACACATGGGGTTGTCTCTCTGGGACGGGCCAGTATGAGGCTGATAAACATGGGGTTGTCTCTCTGGGACGGGCCAGTATGAGGCTGATAAACATGGGGTTGTCTCTCTGGGACGGGCCAGTATGAGGCTGATAAACATGGGGTTATCTCTCTGGGACGGGCCAGTATGAGGCTGATAAACATGGGGTTATCTCTCTGGGACGGGCCAGTATGAGGCTGATAAACATGGGGTTGTCTCTCTGGGACGGGCCAGTATGAGGCTGATAAACATGGGGTTATCTCTCTGGGACGGGCCAGTATGAGGCTGATAAACATGGGGTTGTCTCTCTGGGACGGGCCAGTATGAGGCTGATAAACATGGGGTTGTCTCTCTGGGACGGGCCAGTATGAGGCTGATAAACATGGGGTTATCTCTCTGGGACGGGCCAGTATGAGGCTGATAAACATGGGGTTGTCTCTCTGGGACGGGCCAGTATGAGGCTGATAAACATGGGGTTATCTCTCTGGGACGGGCCAGTATGAGGCTGATGAATACGCATGGGGTTGTCTATTGATGGTCTATTTTACCAGCCACTTATATTTTTTACCCGCCACTTTTTCCGGAATTCAAATTTATAAAAGAAAGTGCACTAGCATATTTTGAATTGCTTCAATACATTATTTTTATTATTATTATTAATACATATTTTATTAATATAGGTAAATAAAAAGTGAAAAATGGAAAGGTGATGGATGGATGTTTGATTATTTGAGAAGTGTTGTATTTTGTAGTTTTTGGTCTTTTTTCTTTGCACTTTTCAAATGGAATTAAAAAAACGCACAGACATATCTGTAGAAGAAACATCATATAAAATCCGTTTTAGAGTCTTTTGGCTTCACTTATTCTGCAGTGAGCTGAGACATGTGGCTGATGCCCTGAGCTGTCTGTCACCTGTCAGATGTGTTTACAGCAGTGGATTCTAATCATTTTACAGATGTAAAAACCTCCATTCTAGCCTCTGTAACTCTGTGTCAGTAAGGCCTAGAATCACCCTGACACTGGGAACAACAACTAGAGAGAGTTACCTTTCCAATGATATCAGGCTCACCCCAGACATGCTGTCATGTCATTAGGGCTGCACCTCCTGATTATTTCCTGGACGAATGGATTAGTTGTTGTTTTATAAATCCAAACTCAAAGATAGTCAGTATAATATTAATTATACTAACTACTATATATATATATATATATATATATATAAACACAGAAGAAGAATTCTCCACATTTGAGAGACTGAAAAATACATTTTCTGACATGTTTGAATGACTAATTAAATTACTGGATCGAGCTGTGGAGGAGTTTCCTCTAGTTAGTTGACTTTGAGTTAGTTGACTTTGAGTTAGTTTAGTTAGTTGGGTTAGATGAGTTAGTTGACTTTGAGTTAGTTGAGTTAGTTGACTTTGAGTTAGTTGGGTTAGATGAGTTAGTTGAGTTAGTTGACTTTGAGTTAGTTGGGTTAGTTGGGTTTAGACTTTTAACTCTTGCTGCTTTAACACCAGCAGACAAACATCACAACAAATGAACACATGACTTATTTAGATTACTAGATTATGGAATAACGGAGACTCCTCTGCAGCCTGAGGGACATTTTGGCGTTATTTAGGCGTCTGTGCACGTGAGCTCATTCAGCATCAAACAGTTTCTAATCAGCAGCTGATCCGTGCCGTGCCGTGCGGGTTAGAGTGTCTGTTTCCCTCCCACTGCGCGGACTCTCTCCGAGTTTAAAGAAAGAAGAAAGAAAGAAAGGATAAATAAAGAGGAATGAAGACGAGAGGAGTGTTTGGTAAACTCACCTGCTGCAGCGCCTCTCAGCTTTCTGACCACGTGACCTTCCTGCGCTTCCTATTGGCCGTGACGTCATCGGTGCAGCGGCTTCACCGTCGTGTGTTTTAAATCCATAATAATAAAACTTTAAGGTTATTATATTACTGGACTATATCTCCTGACTGAAGTCCAGTCTCTGACAACTCTGCGCATGGAAAGGCTCTGTGCAGTTAAAAGACTGCAAGATTTAAAGCTGATATATATATATATATATGATAAAGGCGATATTGCCTTTATCATTATGGCAATATGAACTGGTGCTGTAAACACATCGCTGAAGGAGAAATACACACTTCTTCATTTAAAATGCAACTGTCACTTCTTTTAGTGCTGCCGTTAATATTAAATTCAGTGTTTAAAACAGAGTTAGAGGAACAGCTGACCTCAGTTCCTCCGTCTGTCTGTCTGCCTCTCTGTGTTTCTGTCTGTCTGCCTCTCTGTGTTTCTGTCTGTCTGCCTCTCTGTGTTTCTGTCTGTCTGTCTGTCTGTGTTTCTGTCTGTCTGTGTTTCGGTCTGTCTGCCTGCCTGTCTGTCTGTCTGTCTGTCTGCCTGCCTGTCTGTCTGTCTGTCTGTCTGTCTGTCTGCCAGCCTGTCTGTCTGTCTGTCTGTCTGTCTGTCTGTCTGTCTGTCTGTCTGTCTGTCTGCCTGTCTGTCTGTCTGTCTGTCTGTCTGTCTGTCTGCCTGCCTGCCTGTCTGTCTGTCTGTCTGCCTGCCTGTCTGTCTGTCTGTCTGTCTGCCAGCCTGTCTGTCTGAACACAAGCTCTGAACTGTTCCCTCAGTCCCTCCGTCTCTGTCTCCGGGGAATGAAGCTGCCTTCAAGACAGATCTATAACCCATCTGACGGGACACAGGAACTGAAATATAAAATATAAAGTCTACTTGTACAACGTCGGGGGGGGGGGGTAAAGAGCAGCCCTGCTGCACCACCCTGCAGAGAATGACTGGATCACTGTTTGTGGTCTGAATGTCCCGTTACCGGGCAGCGTCGAGGCTCTGAGGACAGACATGTTGGACAGACACGTGTCTCACTCTGATGTGTTTCTCTTCACTTTATTCATGCAGCTTTTACATCTGGAGGAGTTTTACATTCACTACAGGAATGAATACAACATGATCACTGTTACCAAGACACAGCAGTTAACCCTTTACACAGGGACAGGAAGACGTCCTGTCTCCATGTTGGACCCTCTGAGAGGACAGAGAGACAACAGTTAATCCTTTACACAGGGACAGGAAGACGTCCTGTCTGTGTGTTGGACCCTCTGAGAGGATAGAGAGACAACAGTTAACCCTTTACACAGGGACAAGAAGACGTCCTGTCTCTGAGAGGACAGAGACACAACAGTTAACCCTTTACACAGGGACAGGAAGACGTCCTGTCTCTGAGAGGACCGAGACACAAGAGTTAACCCTTTACACAGGGACAGGAAGACGTCCTGTCTCTGAGAGGACCGAGACACAAGAGTTAACCCTTTACACAGGGACAGGAAGACGTCCTGTCTCCATGTTGGACCCTCTGAGAGGACAGAGACACAACAGTTAACCCTTTACACAGGGACAGGAAGACGTCCTGTCTCCATGTTGGACCCTCTGAGAGGACAGAGACACAACAGTTAACCCTTTACACAGGGACAGGAAGACGTCCTGTCTCTGAGTTGGACCCTCTGAGAGGACAGAGACAGTTCAGTCTGCAGAAACAACAGTTAACCCTTTAGAGGATCTCTGCTACAGGAAGAGTTGGTGAACCAGCCAGAATACAAAATTGTAAAAATACAAAATGAAATGGTATCAAATGAAGTCTCATCAAAAACATCGTTACAAATCCCTTCAGAGGTCAGACAGCAGGAAGGGGCGGGGCCTGTGACATCATAGCTGGAAGGGGCGGGGTCACTCTGCTTCCATCCTGTAGGGGGCGTGGCTTTGAAGGGATTGCTACTTCCGGGCTACAACTGGATTTATTAGCACCATTTATATCAAATGACATTCACAAAAAGTCTAAAAGTCTGGAAGATTAATTTTGCATTCAGAGAAAAACTGTTGACTGTATCAATTACTTTATTAATAACTAAAGTTAACTTTATCGGTTAATTAGAAAGTAAAAGACTAGCCAGACTAAACCTCCAAAAACGTAGCTCCACACAGACTGAATTTATAACAGAACAATACAGATTCAGATTATTAAAACGGTCCCAAAGTGGTTCAGATTCAGACTAACAGATAGAAGATTAATATGAATCTGGAATGATTATGTTATAAAATACCTTCAGAATTAGATAGAAACATGAAATATTACAGACCTAGAGTTACTATCCACCTTAAAGGAACGACTACTGTGGCTTTAATTTACAACGAGCAGAATGGGTTTATGGTTTATTTGAAGAGACCAGCTGTCAATGGGAACATCTGGGAACATCTGGGAACGCCCAGCAAAGGAACCCAGTAAACCCAGTTAGAAAGGGTTCAGATCCGTCATGTTGTCTCTGTATGTCGACGATGAAGCGATGTGAACACGTCTGTTAATGAAGGAACCAGGAAGTATTTTCTGGGTCAAACTACTACGATTATTACTACTAATCCTACCACTACTACTAGTGTCTTTTTCAGAGGGACAGAGACACAGAGAACAGGAAGTGATGTTTCAGGACAGATGAGATGGCTTCATGTTGAGTACACACGTGCTAAGATAAGCTACATCTACTACAGCAGAACTTATCTGCATCTATATTAACACGTCTGACATCACAGATCACATGACCTTTCATTCACACTGGGCATGTGCCGGAAACGTTTCCTCACTTTTTTCACGTGATGCTTTTTTTAACGTTTTAGTCGCTTTTTTCGAAGTTTTTGTCCGTTTTTTGCTTAATTTTTGTTGTTTGTTTACGACGTACACTACCGGTCAAAAGTTTGGGGTCACTTAGAAATGTCCGTTCCAGACAGAATACCAGCTGAGATCAGCTGCATTGTGTTTAATCAGGGCAGCAGTTTTCAGATTACATCATGTGATTACATCATGTGATTACATCATGTGTTTACATCATGTGATTACATCATGTGATTACATCATGTGTTTACATCATGTGATTACATCATGTGTTTACATCATGTGTTTACATCATGTGTTTACATCATGTGATTACATCATGTGATTACATCATGTGTTTACATCATGTGATTACATCATGTGATTACATCATGTGTTTACATCATGTGTTTACATCATGTGATTACATCATGTCTAAAGGCTTCTCGACTGTTGGAGACAGAAGTGGCTGAAGAAAGGCTTGAAATCTATGCTTTTTGATCTAAACGTCATACCCAAATTAAAAGTGGTCGAGCTCCCGTATACTCTGACCCTCTGGGGTGAGCCTGATATCATTGGAAAGGTGATTGATGGGGGGGTGTTTGTGTATTTTAGAAGTGTTGTATTTTGTAGTTTTTTGGCTTTTTTCTTTGCACTTTTCAAATGGAAATAAAAAAACTCACAGACATATCTGTAGAAGAAACATCATATAAAATCCGTTTTAGAGTCTTTTGGCTTCACTTATTCTGCAGTGAGCTGAGACATGTGGCTGATGCCCTGTGTTGTCTGTCACCTGTCAGATGTGTTTACAGCAGTGGATTCTAATCATTTTACAGATGTAAAAGCCTCCATTCTAGCCTCTGTAACTCTGTGTCAGTAAGGCCTAGAATCACCCTGACACTGGGAACAACAACTAGAGAGAGTTACCTTTCCAATGATATCAGGCTCACCCCAGAGGGTCAGAGTATACGGGAGCTGGACCACTTTTAATTTGGGTATGACGTTTAGATCAAAAAGCATTGTTGTAGGATTTCATACTAGTTGTAGGGTTGTAGTTCCACTGTTCTAACATTCAGTACTACTTCATTAAAATTACAGAATGTAAAATACCAGACAAAGCTTCCGGGTCTGAGAAATGACTCCGACGCTGAAGCTCCTTAAAGCTGCTTTCTCTCTGACTTCCTGCAGGGGGAGACTCCTTAAAGCTGCTTTCTCTCTAGACTAGACTAGACTGACTAGCTCCAAACAGTTGTCTGTTTCTATAGAATTTAAGGAAATAAATGAGCCTACTTCTCATTTGATTTATTACCTCAGTAAACAAAATGATTTTAGGGGTTAGTACTTTTAGGATTGTAGTATTTTTAGGGTTGTAGTGCTGTTTAGTAGGGCCGGGTACACAGGGTTTAGCACAAGCTGAAGTACCATTGTTTTAGAGTTTAGTACTAGTTGGATAGCTGATGTTGGGTGTGATCCTAGTAAAAGGATAGGGCTGGGTAAAAATAATCCATTCTCCAATTATAATTGTCTTTGTCTCTGTTTGAGTGATCTGATAGAATAATAACATCCTGAAATCAATCTTTTAGGGTCCTTTCACACCTGAAAGTCCAAACCAAGGTCCAAAACCAAACAAACAAAATAACAAACATTACATGACGTGCTTGCTTCCTGTCGTCACCATTTCTGTAGGCTGCGTCTTCTTGTACTCAACATTGATTGGTTCATAAACGGATGTGTTGTTGTGTTGTCAGTTCGAGAGTAGCTTTGATTCTTTGGCCTTGACAAGAATGAATGAACAGATGCATATCGTTACAAATATATTGTTATTATGGCATTACTAACTGAAGCAAAGTTTAAAAAACAGTGCCACTATTTGCCGATTAACGCTAAATTTAGCACAGAGCCTCAGAATGTCACGGCAAACAAGAATCAGCATTTTCAAGTTGATAGCATTTACTTTGGAAGAGATGTACTAAAGTTCATGTTGTTTGATTGCTAGCTACAAACATTTTTTCATTAGTAATTTAGCGCATTTTTGCGCACTTTTGTCACCAGCAGGAAAGGAGGAGAATGAAAGCAATTCAGCGAGCCCTGGAACCTCCGTTTGGGAAGAGACCAAAGAGGTGAGCGGCAGTTTGCTTCCATATTGGCAGTCAGTTCAAAAGATGAGCTGTCACAGGACATTTTTAACTATGTCCTATGTCTTCTTCTCTCTGTTGATTACGCAGGAACAGCAGAACTTCCTGCAAAAAAATGCTTTTCACAACTGAAACATAGTTCAGTTTGATCCGGACAGAGACTAACACTTTCCGGGGACCAAAAGTTCGGCTGTTTGGTCCGGACCGTTGTCTAGGGAGGTTTGCAGCTGTAATTCTAGTCCGGATCAAACTGAAAAGTCTGAAAATCCAGACCAAAGGAGGTCACTGTGAAAGGGTCCTAAATGTCTGCCTTCTCAATGACTGTCCTGTTAGTCCTGGTCAGTAAAAAGTCCTTTAAACTCACTTTGTGGGGTCATTTCTTAATGTAAACATTAACCTGGTGCATCTGGCTTGTACAATTTACAGCAGACGTTCTCTGAGAATATTGTTTATATCCGAGATAAACTGGTATTGGAACTGAAATCTCCCTAACCTCATTTATATCCAATCAGAAATGTAATCAAATTGAATCAGAAAATCATTTGGATACCCAGCCCTAGTATTTTGTTGGACAAACTCAAAGTAAACTCAAAGTGTGATTGTTGTAGTTTTAGGATAAGGATGTGATGTTGGATCGCCCACCAGGTGGAGCTACGATCCTCTGAGCCGAGCGGCGAGGGATGTGGTCGTCAATCTGAGTTCCTGGACAGAAGAAGATCTGAATTAGTGACATTTTACTCTCATCTGTTATCAATCTGTCTGCTTCTTCCTCATATCTAACTACAAACTGTTTACCCAGAATGCATCTTAGAGTCAATCACCGATTCATTGATTAGATGTGAACACTACCTGCCAGGGTGAATCCTGATTGGTGGAGGTTTCGGAGGTTCATCTGGGTTTTTGGACAGGGCGCCCCCCTGATGGTCGGAGTGGGCGGGACTGATTTAGTCATACTGATGACATCATGGACTGGACCATCGTAGCTTCCTCGGGGGACGCCGCGAGCCTCAGCCATCTGAGACGAGGAGACAAAACGTCTGAGAATAAAACGGATTCCTTACGGACTCAGAAATCAACTCGTTCAATAAGTTAACCAGACCAGTTAGTTGGTGTTTGTTCATCTCAACCTGTAAACAACTTATTCATGTGTCAGTTAATTCACTGGTTACCATGCTGCCAGCTCTTACCCTTTGTCAGAGTTTAAGGTACGTATCAGTAGTACCTGATGGTGGATAACCAGTTGGCCAGGGCAAAGATTATCTCTATCCAAAGATAACTTATACGCAGCATCATACAGCATCAGGAACATTAGTTTTGTTAGGGCGTTGGTGAACATTAGCTTCTCTGTGTTGCCAGATCTGGAGAGAGTTTGTTCCTGAGACAGAAACAAGTCTGGAACAAATGATGTGTCCAATTTTAGTGTCAGAATGTTCTGGAGATATGTGGCTTCTAGAAGAATGACTCCAATATTTACTTTGGTGACTACGGGGCGAAAAAAATCACTCATAATCTGTGTTCACCTTTCCTGTTAGAATCGATACACCCAGGTCCTGCCGCTAGTGTCCTAAAGAGGCAAACAGAGAGGAAGTTACTCTGAGCTGGGGCGTCTAAACCGTCTCTAGTCAGGGGGGTTGACCAGTTGGTTGGTTGCCTTGCTGCGAAACAATTTGGGTCGGATGGGTTAACATAGTGACTATCCTCTCTCAGGCAGCCAGCTGTTAACATACAGGTTAACCAGTAGGTTAGGCAGTTAACTTGTAAACGAGTTGGTTAGGTGGTTAACTATCTCACTGGTTAACCACTAGGTCAGGCAGTTAACTTGTAAACGAGTTGGTTAGGTGGTTAACTATCTCACTGGTTAACCAGTAGGTCAGGCAGTTAACTTGTAAACGAGTTGGTTAGGTGGTTAACTATCTCACTGGTTAACCAGTAGGTTAGGCAGTTAACTTGTAAACGAGTTGGTTAGGTGGTTAACTATCTCACTGGTTAACCAGTAGGTCAGGTGGTTTACTTGTTAAACAGTTGTTGAGTTACCTTGCTGCGAGCTCTGATCCTCTTGTAGACGGCGTCTGGGAAAGCCTTCCGAGGGATGAAGCGTCCTGAACCTTGGTTCACGTTGAGTTTTCCGTCCTCCAGAATGAGCCGACCGCCGCTGATCACCACTGACGGCACGCCTCGAAACTCCAAGCCCTCTAGGATGTTCACCTCCAGCGACTGCACGCAGACAGGCAGCATGGGGAGGAGGAGGGTCAGGTTATGATGACTGATGATGAAGATTCATTATTGATGATGAAGATGAATGTGTTGTTACCAGGTTGTGAGTCTTTGCAGAAACAGTTCGTGTCTCCTTCGGATTCCAGATGACGATATCAGCGTCCGATCCAACAGCGATCCTTCCTGGACACAGATACAGTCTGCTGTTTTACAGATATATCTGACATGTTTACAACATCACTGCTGCTGGATCTTAACATTAATATGGCTTTGAATTCCCTGAGGTGGATGTTCAAACACTACAGGCAAGTATAACTTCATCTTTAGACGGTTGAAGCATTTCTTTTTTTTTACATCAAAGTTACAGTTCTGTTATCTCATCCAGAGTAAAACAGAGTCAGTAAATGATGTGTCTCTATCTTCTCCACAGTGCAACTCTTCTGACTGATGCCATACCTTTGCGTGGGTAAATGTTGAAGAGTTTGGCAGCGTTGGTGCTTGTTACGGCAACAAACTCGTTTTCGTCCATCTTCCCCGTACACTACAGAGACAGAATGAGACAACATGAAGATGTAGAAGAGGCTGCTCTGTCTCGCTAGCAGCATCGTTACATGTGAAGAGCATCATGTTCTCCTAATACTTATAAAATTATAGTTTAGAATTTACATACATTTATTCAGCCCAACATAACATCTTCTATCCTTAGAGCCTCAATTCAGAGAGAGAAAAAAATACAAAGATATTGAACAACATTGCTTATTTATGACAATCACGTAGCGACGGTAATCATAATTAGCAAGGAACCATGTTTCACTTCTCAAACATACAAGAACTTTTCTCCTCCGGCTGTTTGTCAACAACACACTCACTTCTGTTGTCGATTATGTGTTTGTGTTGGAGCTTTCAGTTTGTGTTGGAGCTTTCAGTTTGTGTTGAACCGTCTCGGCCACCGTAGAAATGGGTTTGTGCGTGTGGTCTAAAACGTTAATGTACATCACCTTTTTGGTAATTGAATAAATATTTAATGGGCGCATAATCCAGTGTGCCGACTCTATTTCTCAGTCTGATAGATGTTCTTCTGTCCTGCACCTAGTTTTATTGTCTGGATTGTTTTGCTTTACTGAGCGTATCAAGGGCTGAACTAAACTAGCCCACCACAATCAGCCAGACACCACTAGTCCATGCACTTCCCTTCAACACATGCACATACCAGCAGGGTTCAACATTAGCACCTACCAACTAAATACTTACGTAGATTTGCTTCACTCTTCAGCCAAAAAAACAATGGT
Source organism: Zingel zingel (assembly GCA_023566125.1). Taxonomy (NCBI): domain Eukaryota; kingdom Metazoa; phylum Chordata; class Actinopteri; order Perciformes; family Percidae; genus Zingel; species Zingel zingel. Next base: position 124,890 of record CM042334.1, on the reverse strand, counting down.
TATCTATTGAGTGGCTGGTAACATTTGAACATTCACTATCCATTTAGCTGGTGGACAAAGTTAATTATTTTAAACTCTGCATACCAGCCCCTAATATTCTCACTTAGCTGAGTGTTAAGTAAGAGAGCATGATAGTGTCTGACTGAGTCCCAAAGGCTGCCTGGCTCCTGATGGTTAGACAGCTAAAGGTTGAGGGTGAAGCATGGCTGTCATCAAGATATCTTGAAAAGTAAACAGGTGACAAGTCTGTAAGTTAAGCTAAAGCTGCATTTTGTACACAGAAAGCAGCTTGTGTTATTGTGGTATGTGAATAGATCAGAAATATGTAGTATTATGTTTGCAAGTGCCTTGGCTTGCTTAAAATAAAATAAGCTACAGCCACTTTGAGGAGTTTTTATTCCCCGGAAGGACTTAAATGTGCTCTGTCTCTATGGTAGAATGGAGGTAGGCCATAGTAGGTTGTGATTGGCCAATGTTCAGATGAGAGATACACAAGTGGTCCAATCATATCGCCTCTCTATGGGCCGATCAAAAAAGTCCCGATGACCGATCCATGCCTGAGCTTATCTTACCACAGCTCTGTCCCACACCACAGACATCCTCTCCTCGATCCCGTTGGTTCCCTCTGGAATCAGAGTGAAGTCATCTTTACCGACAGCTTTCTGAGCTGTGGAGAAGCTCGCCTGAGCGCTGGACGTCACCTGGAGGTCTCCACTGCAGAAAAACACACAACAAGTACCTGTCAGGTTCACCTGGAGTACTAACCATGCTAACAGAGAGGTAGAGTCATACTAACCATGCTAACAGAGAAGTAGAGTCATACTAACCATGATAACAGAGAGGTAGAGTCATACTAACCATGCTAACAGAGAGGTAGAGTCATACTAACCATGCTAACAGAGAGGTAGAGTCATACTAACCATGGTAACAGAGAGGTAGAGTCATACTAACCATGGTAACAGAGAGGTAGAGTCATACTAACCATGATAACAGAGAGGTAGAGTCATACTAACCATGATAACAGAGAGGTAGAGTCATACTAACCATGATAACAGAGAGGTAGAGTCATACTAACCATGATAACAGAGAGGTAGAGTCATACTAACCATGCTAACAGAGAGGTCAGGTACTGTGGAGTTGAAGGATCCGGATTCAGGGGCGGGCTCATGACAAAGGCAGCCGCTGTGGCCCAGTCTTTGGACCAGTAGTGAGAGCCATCAGTGGCCAGGCCTGCAGTGATTGGCTCCCCGTACACCACAATACCTGAGGACAGAAACAGGAGGAGGTTTAACCTAAAATCTGGTTGATTGATAAACCTCTCCAATGTGTGTGGGGGGGTTGTGCTGCCTGTGACCCGGGAGCTGAGTTATTGGGTCATGGTAGGTTTCTGCCAAGGCTGATTAGTTCCTGACAAAGAGCGGGCCAAACACCCTTAATGGACCACCAACATAGGAGCTGCCGCACTTTACCCAGAATAGGTTTTTAATAAGTAAGTTTAAGTAATTGTAACCCTGTTTAAGCCAGCTACTAGCTAACAAGGTTAGAGTTAACATCACGTACAGCGATGCTTCTGTTGCCTGTAACGTCCGTGTCAGGCCACCACAGGGCAGCGCAGGCATTTAAGGGTCACCTAAATTAGGCACCAAATCTGCGTTGTCATTCTGTCCTGGAGATATCGGTCATTTGGGAAACAGGGTCATACTAGCACCGGGTTTTAGTACCCGACCCTATCAGGAGGTCAAAAGGACTACAGGTTGTGTGGTCGCTGAAGCAGAAACTCTGGTGTGGGAGGAATCCAGAGGACTTCCACCGAGCCTCAGAGAGGGTCTGACAAACCATGAGCGACTCCAGAGGAAGAGGAAGGACTTAGTCCAAACTGAACCCAACTGACCCGTCCTCGATCGTTAACGTTAGCTGCTGTAACTTAGCCCCCAGTAGCCGATGCTAAGCTAATGTAGTTCCTGTTAGCATCCCCTGGCAGCCGTCGAGAAGCCGGGGAAGCTGGGTGACTGTCGGAAAGAAGCACAGCCCATCAGATGTTGGATCAACCGAAAAGAAACGGCAGACTACTTTGTAATTAACGTCAAAGATTTATAATCACTCATGCTGATTATTGGGTTGATATTCAATCTAATCGGCAATCGGCACACGCCTAATCTGAACCTGATCTGGATTAAAGGGTGAGAAGAACAGATCAGGACGATGATGTCACCTTTCTTCCTGGCTTTGGCGATGACATCAGCAGCAGATTTGCTCATCACCTTGGTAACGTACAGCGGACAGTTGGCTTGTTTGGCGATGGTGATGGCCCGATACACCGCCTCCGTTTCCACCTGAGACACAAGATGACAACACACATGCACATGCACACGCAAACACACACACACACACACACACACACACACGCGCGCACACACACACACACACACACACACACACACACACACACACACACACACACACACACGCACACACACGCACACACACACACACACACACACACACACAGGTGTGTATTCAGCTGTGTTTCAGATGTGTTTCAGGTGTGTATTCAGGAGTGTTTCAGGTGTGTATTCAGCTGTGTTTCAGGTGTGTTTCAGGTGTGTATTCAGGTGTGTTTCAGGTGTGTATTCAGGTGTGTATTCAGGAGTGTTTCAGGTGTGTATTCAGGTGTGTATTCAGGAGTGTTTCAGGTGTGTATTCAGGAGTGTTTCAGGTGTGTATTCAGGAGTGTTTCAGGTGTGTATTCAGGTGTGTTTCAGGTGTGTATTCAGGTGTGTATTCAGGTGTGTTTCAGGTGTGTATTCAGGTGTGTATTCAGGTGTGTATTCAGGTGTGTTTCAGGTGTGTATTCAGGTGTGTATTCAGGTGTGTGTACCTCCTCAGGGTGAGATAAAACGTGTCCTTCAGGTCCGGTGATGCCGAGAGAGAGAAGCTTCTTCTGTTCCTGAAACACAGACCAGTTTATATTCACTTCAATGAATAGAAAACCTTCAGCTGATGTTTGTCTTCTGTGTCCATTAAGTTCTCTTCTCCTCAGGTGTATTACCTCATCAATGATGTCACCGTTCTCAGCGTGAACCTGAGCGATCGCTCCGAGATCCCGGAGGACCCCAAACGCCTCGTAGAGCTGACGCCACCAAAACAGGAAGCAGATTCAGTTACACAAAGAGAAAACATTGACATGTACCGTAGATTCGCTGTATTCCAGACACTTCAGACGCAGTAAGCACAGTAAAAGTTAAGATATCAATGCATGGAAAGATAAGCCTGATTGGTTTACCTGTCTCTGGGGGCGGGTCTTACACACATACTAAACTTTGGTTGACACATTTTGGGCAAATCATTCAGAAGTCAGTAGACACGATGCTGTGAGCCCTAGTGTCTCTGTAAATGTGTTTATCCCTTCAATAAGTCCAAATATCTGCAAAAACTAACTCATGAATATTCTCTTTAGGAACGTTTCTGTCATTCTGATTGTGGGTTATCCTGCTTTAAACCAGTATTGTTTAGTCTTTCCTTCTGCCTGTCATAATGGAAATGGTTGGAGTCAAAAGAGGATGAGACAAGGATGAGATATACGTAAATATTGTCCATAAAATAAAGTATTTATTTAAATAATTTGTGGGAAAAAGTGTCTGGAATACAGTAAGCCTACGTTACTAACCCTAACCTCAACAATATTAAACTGTAGTTCACCTGCGAGTCGGAGCTCTGGTATTTGTCTTTGTAGGACATGAAGAACAGGAAGGAGTTCACACCTGAAACACACAGACAGATAACGTGAAGATCAGGGAGAACAGAGACACGTTCAGCTTTTAGAGCTCTCTCAGATTAACGTTGTAGCTTCAGTTCAGTCACTTTGTTCTCCTAAATGGGAAACTTGATCTGCAGTCAGATTAACGACAAACCAAAACACAAAAACATAAAGTACACAAAATTTTTTCCTGTACACACAAAATATGGAACACAATGTTACACAATACTACAGAAGATATCTCTAAAATAAAAATCAAAATGACGTGCAAATTCAGCTGAGTTATTGCACAGCTCAGATTGACTCTTGTTTTGAAAAATCATAGAAAACATGCCGATCATTTATGTAATTTATTTCTACTGTTAAACTTTAACCATGTGACTTGGAGCCACGCCCACAGTGGTGATGTCACACAGGTGATTGTTGATGAGGAAGACATTAGATTACCTCTCAGTAATATTATCTTATCCTAATACAGTTTGGAGTTCCTGATGCTCTGCAGACTGTGACTAAAGGCTGTAATCAGTGAGCCTTCAGTGTGTTTCACTTTGGTTTCTTTTCCACTCTTTCACTCACCAACCCCCCTCTTTATCCATTCTTCTTCCTGCTGCCACCTGGCTGCACATACACGACTCTGAGCTGTAGAAGGACTCGCTGCATAGCGCTGCTGACCAAACCATCTCGCTGACTTTGTATAGATCTAGTGTCGATGTAAATGTTCTTGTTTCTACGTGTCTATATCCCTACAGTATGTCTCTTTATATTGTTGTTAATGTATGTGTCTGTGTATATTGCCATGTGCATCAAACAGACTGTGAATACAAATTTCCCTCACGGGACAATAAATATACATCTATCTATGAATAATGTGTTTTCTGACTACCTGGAAGCCAGAGGCTCGTTCAGACGATGTGATCACTGCTTCTGTCCTGTTGGACGTGTTTAATGTCTCCGGTTGAGTTTTAGGGTCATGTTTGGGGTTCTGGGAGCGTTCCTGTTTTAGGGTTAGGGGTTCTGTCCTCTCACCGTGGTCTCTGACGAGTGTCTCCAGCTCCTCGTTGAGTCCTTCGTGCCAGCGAGTGATGTCCAGGTGGAAGGAGAAGTCGCAGCATGCCGTCTGCTCTGCCGTCTCCTTCCACTGATCCAACGCCGCCAGGAGACTCGTCCCCGGCTCCACCAACACGTGCTCCACTGGCAACACAATGTCAACACAATGTCAACACAATGTCATCCCAATGTCAACACAATGTTATCACAATATCATCACAATGTCAACACAATGTCATCCCAATGTCAACACAATGTCATCACAATGTCAACACAATGTCATCACAATGTCAACACAATGTCAACACAATGTCATCACAATATCATCACAATGTCAACACAATGTCATCACAATGTCAACACAATGTCATCACAATATCATCACAATGTCAACACAATGTCATCACAATGTCAACACAATGTCATCACAATGTCAACACAATGTCAACACAATGTCATCACAATGTCATCACAATGTCAACACAATGTCAACACAATGTTATCACAATGTCAACACAATGTCAACACAATGTCAACACAATGTCATCACAATGTCATCACAATGTCAACACAATGTCATCAAAATGTCAACACAATGTCAACACAATGTTATCACAATGTCATCACAATGTCAACACAATGTCATCACAATATCATCACAATGTCAACACAATGTCATCACAATGTCAACACAATGTCATCACAATATCATCACAATGTCAACACAATGTCATCACAATGTCAACACAATGTCATCACAATATCATCACAATGTCAACACAATGTCATCACAATGTCAACACAATGTCATCACAATGTCAACACAATGTCAACACAATGTCATCACAATGTCATCACAATGTCAACACAATGTCAACACAATGTTATCACAATGTCAACACAATGTCAACACAATGTCAACACAATGTCATCACAATGTCATCACAATGTCAACACAATGTCATCAAAATGTCAACACAATGTCAACACAATGTTATCACAATGTCATCACAATGTCAACACAATGTCATCAAAATGTCAACACAATGTCAACACAATGTCAACACAATGTCAACACAATGTTATCACAATGTCATCACAATGTCAACACAATGTCAACACAATGTCATCACAATGTCATCACAATGTCAACACAATGTCAACACAATGTCAACACAATGTCAACACGTAACACGTCACTGGCAATACAATGTCATCACAATGTCAACACGATGTCACCGTCAACCCAATGTCAACCCAATGTCAACACAATGTCAACACAATATATAAAGTATATAATAACTAACTAATGGTGGTGGTGCCCCCGCCCAGGGCCGCCCTGCTGCCCATGTAGAACCCCCCCGCGGGGGTCAGGCCTCTCTGTGGAGCCAGCAGGTTGGTGTTGGTGTCCACTCCTCCGGGGATCACCAGCTGACCGTACGCATCCAGCGTCCGCACGCCGGCCGGCACCATCAGGTTCTCCCCCACCTGTCTGGGACAGGAAGTCACATGACGTCACAGACAGGAAGTCACATGATGTCACAAACAGACAGGAACAACCACACCCCTGGAGGCTGCTCTGAACCAAGCCCCCAGGAAGAGCGCCATGTCTAAAAGCCACCATGGGCTTAGCGGATAACGGTGGTACTGCCCCCCATGGCCCAGAAAGACTTTTCACATATACTTTGCATGGCGAAAGAAACGTCTATATTTTAGCGGATCATTTTTTGGGGGGGTACATCAACTTACCAGCCCGGACAATTAAAGGGTCCTTGTTTAAAACGTCACGTTTTTAACATTTTTTAAATTCACTAGTAGCCAAATCCAGAGTTATTAAACTAGGTATGACGAACGTGCATAATGGACGCGAGCAGAGCCGCGGGACTGCGCCCGCCCGCTCACATGACTGTTCTCGCAAGGTCCTGTAGCTGTTATAATGGAGACATGATCACATGACTGTTCTCCTGAGGTCCTGTAGCTGTTATAATGGAGACATGATCACATGACTGTTCTCCTGAGGTCCTGTAGCTGTTATAATGGAGACATGCTCACATGACTGTTGTCCCGAGGTCCTGTAGCTGTTATAATAAAGATATGCTCATATGACTGTTCTCCTGAGGTCCTGTAGCTGATATAATAGAGACATGATCACATGACTGTTCTCGCAAGGTCCTGTAGCTGTTATAATGGAGACATGCTCATATGACTGTTCTCCTGAGGTCCTGTAGCTGTTATAATGGAGACATGATCACATGACTGTTCTCGCAAGGTCCTGTAGCTGTTATAATGGAGACATGCTCATATGACTGTTCTCCTGAGGTCCTGTAGCTGTTATAATAGAGACATGCTCATATGACTGTTCTCCTGAGGTCCTGTAGCTGATATAATAGAGATATGCTCATATGACTGTTCTCCCGAGGTCCTGTAGCTGTTATAATGGAGACATGATCACATGACTGTTCTCCTGAGGTCCTGTAGCTGTTATAATGGAGACATGATCACATGACTGTTCTCCTGAGGTCCTGTAGCTGTTATAATGGAGACATGATCACATGACTGTTCTCCTGAGGTCCTGTAGCTGTTATAATGGAGACATGCTCACATGACTGTTGTCCCGAGGTCCTGTAGCTGTTATAATGGAGACATGATCACATGACTGTTCTCCTGAGTTCCTGTAGCTGTTATAATGGAGACATGATCACATGACTGTTCTCCCAAGGTCCTGTAGCTGTTATAATGGAGACATGATCACATGACTGTTCTCCCCAGGTCCTGTAGCTGTAATAATGTATAGAGCTAATGGTTGTAATTCACCATGTGTTCTATTAATACGTCCATGGTATTATCTTATAATATAAACACACCCGAGGGATGTATGGATGCTGTAAAGCCTGTAACATGGATGTAACGTCATGTATGAAGCGTTTCCCAAACTGGCGGGGCTATCGGCTAGTAGCTATTAGCGGTAGCTAGCATGGATGTATTAAGAGAACAGCAATACCATAATTAGCTATATGCCTACATAACATTACTACAAACATAGCTAGTGATTACATGGCCTTGGTTCTCTCTTATGATACATCTGAGGGCTGTATGCTGTAAAGCCTGTAAAGTGGATGAAGGATGAAGCCATGGATGAGCCCTGTGCACGAAACTGCAGGCTAACCTTAATAGCTAGCGCTAGCTAGTAGCTAGTAGCACGACTATGAATGATTAAATCTCCTTGGTTGTCTAAATACATCCATTGTTTATTTAGCTAAGCATGTAAACGATCAGGAACAACGAAAACACGTTTAACGTTAGTGAATATTTTAGACAATGAAAACGGCGAGTTCATGAGTTCGCCATTTTTAAGAGACACCAGGGAGAAGCTCATGAACGAGCATGTTGCCACCGGTTGCTACGACAACACAACCAAACTGTTGCTGGTGTGCGTCCATCATGACGTCATGGGCCAGTCAACGCAGAAGAGCCAAGCTCCATGTTTGCTTTATGCGCTTTTGAGAACTCTCATTGGATGAACGAGGCTTCCTGCCGAACACTGGATCCAGTTCTCTTCATACATCCATGCTCCAAACCAGCAATATTACAGTTAATGAGAATCTTCACACACAGGATTTATAATCATTATAATACCCTGCCCCTTGACAAGTTTATTGTTAAATATCTCGAAAACCAAATAAGAGATCAAGCTTTATACAACTTGTGAACAGCGTTATCCAGTGATGAGCTACAGAAACGTTGGTAACAATCTGACCGGAGACGTCAGAACCGTCCATCATGGCTTTTTGGGAGGACATTTAGCTGCGTGTGTGTCAAATGTCTGGCCAATCAGTCTGGCGTGGCCTCCAATCAGACGTACGCTGTGATGGGCGTGGCCTCCAGATGTACGCTGTGAGGGGCGTGGCCTCCAATCAGACGTACGCTGTGATGGGCGTGGCCTCCAGGCGTATGCTGTGAGGGGCGTGGCCTCCAATCAGACGTACGCTGTGAGGGGCGTGGCCTCCAATCAGACGTACGCTGTGAGGGTCGTGGCCTCCAATCAGACGTACGCAGTGAGGGGCTTGGCCTCCAATCAGACGTACGCTGTGAGGGGCGTGGCCTCCAATCAGACGTACGCTGTGAGGGGCGTGGCCTCCAATCAGACGTACGCTGTGAGGGGCGTGGCCTCCAATCAGACGTACGCTGTGAGGGGCGTGGCCTTTAAAAGATCACGTTGTTAAGCCTACATTACAGCGCCACCATGTGGCCGATTGGGCTCATGTTTGTTGGGAACTGAATTATTGTGTGGTCATCATGATTCATATAAATATGTTTACTTGATGGTCCCGTCCTCCACGTAGATGTCAGCGTAGAACGACTGGTCGTCATTGACGATCTTTCCTCCTTTGATGATCAGACGGTCGCCCTGGAAACAGACACACAGAGAGGATACTGGGTAAATTAAACTGGAGGTTGTTTGCATTAGAGCTGAAACGATTCCTCGAGTAACTCGAATAATTTGATTACTAAAAATCCTTGATGCAAAATGATTTGCCTCGAAGCCTCATTTAATCAATGTTACCGACGTTGTATCGCTCACGGTGTTTCTGCAGGGAGGATTATTACTGTCGCACACCGGGCTGACGCTGCTGGCCACACAGGCCATGAAGACTGATTACTAAATGAAGAAAGAGGGTAAATAGTGAGGGGCTAAGAGAAGAGACAGGCTGGAGAAAACGGCAGGAAGTGTCCAAAGTTTGGAATCAGATCTACCGTAATTCAAACTAAAACTCTGGACAGTGTGTCTACTGCAAAACCAAACTAGCTTAGCACAATAATAGCACGACGTCAGTGCTTTAGCATCTCAACAGAAAACATCCAGTCTAACTTAATCCTCCGTTCCACCAAGAGGACCTGACTAAAGTAAATCATAGAGTCGTATAGACGATGAAACACCAAACACAAAGACAAGAAAATACGCAGCAGTGACCACAGTCTGATCTGAAGAGCCGACTGGTTGACTCTCCCTTCAGAAAAACAGCTGATTGTTGACTCTCTTTTCACAGAGAAACAGCTGATCAACGATCTACTAGCATAAGTGTAACAGAGCTCTGTAGCATTGTAATCAAATATATAAATGAAAATAGGTTGAGTATAACTAATATTTACATATAGGCCTATATACAGATCAGTCTCAGTTGAAACTTGTAGTTCTGAAAGTTAAGTTGTACAACTGAAGGTCATGTTTATGTATGTTTAATGTACGCCTTAGTTTGAGGTTATTATTGCATTTCTTTAAAAACAATGTGCACGCAAATATTAGTTATTAAGATAATTCCTGAAATGTTATGTTTTGAATCTGCAGAAAGTTTTAAACAATACAGCAGAGATACAGCAGAGAATAGAAAGAGGTTTGGAGCGCGCACTCGCGTGTCAGCACCTGACACGCGCCCCCCAGAACACGCAGAGCTAAGATGTTGTGCGCAATCTCGACTTGATTACAATCCTCTTGTCATGTTTTTCTGCAACAAACGCAACCGTTTCCTCGGCGGCACCGCCGTACATCCCCGTACATCCTCGTGCATTGCCGTACATCCCCGTACATCCCCGTACATCACCGTGCATCGCCGTGCATCCCCGTACATCCCCGTACGTCGCTGTGCATCGCCGTGCATCCCCGTACGTCGCTGTGCATCGCCGTACATCCCCGTACATCCCAGTACATCTCCGTACATCCCCGTGCATCGCCGTACATCACCGTGCATCGCCGTACATCCCCGTGCATCGCCGTACATCCTCGTACATCACCGTGCATCGCCGTACATCACCGTGCATCGCCGTGCATCGCCGTACATCACCGTGCATCGCCGTGCATCCCCGTACGTCGCTGTGCATCCTCGTACATCCCCGTGCATCGCCGTACATCCTCGTACATCACCGTGCATCGCCGTACATCCTCGTACATCACCGTGCATCGCCGTACATCACCGTGCATCACCGTGCATCGCCGTGCATCCCCGTACGTCGCTGTGCATCGCCGTACATCCCCGTGCATCGCCGTACATCCCCGTGCATCGCCGTACATCCCCGTGCATCGCCGTACATCCCCGTACATCCTCGTGCATTGCCGTACATCCCCGTACATCCCAGTACATCTCCGTACATCCCCGTACATCGCCGCGGCGTGCCGGGGGGGGGGGGGGGGGGTGGGGGGGTTTACCGGCGGCTGGCGCTCTGGGTGACTGTGCCATCCTGCGTCGGGCGGTGGCACGGCGGCGCATTGATCCACTGGTCCTATCTAGTTCTCCATGTCCCCTAACACATGGCGAGGGTGTCCTCCGCCTTCAGCCGCTGTCTCTGGTGGAATCGGCTCACGGCGGGCCTCGAACCGTACACTGCTAGTGGACAACAATCAGTAGGCCTACCGGTAGTTCCGGCCCATTCCCGGCACTGCCTAAACCGAACCCAGCGCTAACCCAGCCTCGGTCTGGTTCTAACGGTTCTAACGGTTCTAACGGCCGGTGACTGACAGCTGGAGCTGCAGCATCCTCCCTCACCGGCTCACATTGTCCCTGACTGTCCCTCCGTTATCCCGGCCCGGCTCGGCTCGGATTGGACCTACCGCGGGTCTCGCGCTGCTCTTCTTGTTCTGGAAAGACATGATGATAATCCTCTGATTGATCCTCTCTGACAGCTGCTGCTGTTGCTAACTGCTGCTCTGACGTCACGCTGCCGGCAACCAACACACACACAGCTTCCGTTGCGGAGCTTCAAAATAAAGTCCCGTAAACAGAATATCTTTGAATATTAAAACACTGTTCAATCACATCATTTAGCCTGATGAAGCAAAACATATCCAACCTGTAGATTAAAATTATTCTTCAGAAGTGTAACATGTCCGCTGTGAAGTTTTAGAGATTAATTTACAGTAAATACTGAGAAACACGCTGACGTTTGGTGAACTGCACCTGCTCTTAATTTGAAAGGTGATCCCGGAAGTGTTGAGTGGCGGTCCAGCTGCATCCTGCGGGCTGTGTGATCATTAGCTCTGATTGGTGTTATGTAACATATAAAACCCTTTCATATTTATAATGTATAGTTATATATCAGCTAAAGGAGTCTTTCTAACTTTACTCAAGTAAAGCATTTAATTACCTATACAAACTACTACTAAGCTACTATAACAATGGTAATTATTTCTTGGGTTTTTATGTTTATTCACAGTATTTATTCATAGAGCTCTGTGTTTTACATGTGTTTCTGCTGACTGACAATAAATGAAATCTTACAAGAATACTTTCTAATTAGGCCTGTATAACACAATGTATAATAACATACCATACTAATATAATAAATATATCAGTTATGGGGAGTATTTAAACATTTGGCTGAAGTAAATGATTTATCTTTTTAGGTGTGACGTTGTACGATCTGTCCAGGGACAGCAGATGTAAAATACCCTTTTGGCTAATTCTGACACATTTTACCTTTTAATATGTATTATTCATGTGCATTGTCCCTGTTGAATAAACGTAATAAATGTATCTAAAACTTTATTAATCAGCTGATCGGAGACGTTAACAGTTTGTTTCTCTGGTTCAATAAATCAACATTAGTTCAACGTTTTAGCACCAAATCTAAATAAATGATCCTTTTATCAAAAACACCAACACATCTCTAACTTCTTAAAGGAAAGTTAAAGTGTGTTTTGAACCTGTCTCTTGCCGTAGATGTCCCGGGCGTGTCCGGAGGGAAACACGGCCGTCTGTCCCGCATCGCGGCCGTCGGTTCGGTTTCCAGCGGCGCGCCGGCGCTGCGTCTGCGGACTGAACGACTCAAAGTTCAGAGTTTTGTTCTCGAACGCTCCCTCGACGCTGCAGAACATCCCCCCGTACTTCATCCGGGGACGGGGGGAGTCGGAGCCCAGACGGGACAGGAGAGAGGTGCAGTCGTCCTCCGGAGAACTCCTCCGCTCAGACATCTCGCTGGTCTGGTCTGATCTAGGGCGAGCAAGAGACGAAGACAGGGAAGAGAGGAAGAGGAGGGGGAGGAGGGGAGGAGGAAGAAGAGAGGAAGAGGAGGGGGAGGTGAGACTGCAGACCTCGGGCCATAAATGAGGAGACGAGGAGCAGAGGAGCAGAGGAGGAGGGGAGGAAAAGGAGGCCAAGTGAGAGGAGGAACACAGAGATGCTCTCAAGTCTCTGAGCCAGACTCCACATATTCTGCATCCAGATCTTCATTAGTTTGGGTCTTGTTGTCTGAAGTTTTTAACTGAGACTTTAGAAACACAAACACACTCAGGTCAGTGCTCATTACTACTGAGGCTCTGCAGCTCTGAAGACGCTGCAGAGCTGAACTGGATGTCTTTGCCTGTCACATTCACTTTATCTACACACACACACACACACACACACACACACACACACACACACACACACACACACACACACACACACACACACACACACACACACACACAGTCACTCACTCATTCAGTGGACCGTAACAAAATCTGTATCTTCATGTTAACATGAAGCTCTCGTTTGAGTCTGTAAAGTCACTTCCTCTCTGACAGAATGACTGTGTGTCCATGTGTAACATTATGCAGTGTTGCTGATTTTCTAACAAAAACACATACGTGCTTCAAATAGTTCAATTATTTATTCCTGCTGTGTGGAATAGTTTTAGGAGCTGTAGCCCCTGACCTACAGAAATAATAATAATAATAAAATTAATTTGTATAGCGCTTTTCAAGGACTCAAAGTCACTTTACAGGGCAAGGTACAAAACAAACACAACAAAACAAAACCAAACAAGATTTCTCATCTGTCCCTTCTCAGGCACAGATGAGAAGGGAGGGGTCGTGGGGCTACGGATAGGCAGAGGTGAAGGGATGGGTCTTGAGGCGGGACTGGAAGATGGTGAGGGATGCACCAGATGGTGCAGATCTCTTGGGGGAGGGAGTTCCAGAGCCTGGGAGGTGCCCTGGAGAAGGCTCTGTCTCCACAACTGCGGAGGTTGGACTTGTGGATGCAGAGGACACCGGCAGAGGTGGATCTGACGGACCGTGAGGGTTGGTACGGGGAGAAGAGGTCAGTGAGGTATCAGGGGGCCAGATGGTGGAGAGCTTTATAGGTAAGGACCAGGATTTTGTAGGTGATCCGGTGGGAGATAGGAAGCCAGTGGAGTTGTTTTAGGAATGGAGTGATGTGGTGCCAGGATTTGGAGCGGGTGATGAAGCAGGCGGCTGCGTTCTGGTCCAGTTGGAGTCGGTTGATGTTGGTAGAGCTGATGCCAAGAAGAAGTGAGTTGCAGTAGTCCAGTCGGGAGGAGATGAAGGCGTGAATGAGTCTTTCAGCAGCGGGGGGTGTGATAGAGGGTCTGATTTTGGCAATGTTGCAGAGGTGAAAGAAGGAGGTTTTAATGACGTGACGGATGTGGGGCTCAAAGGAGAGCTTGGAATCAAAGATCACGCCAAGGTTGCGGGCCTGGGGAGATGGGGAGACAATGGTCCCGTTGATGGTGAGAGTGGGGTTATTGGTTTTGCTGAGTGTGGATCCTATGAGGAGGAATTCTGTTTTATTGCTGTTGAGTTTGAGGAAGTTCTGTTGCATCCAGGTTTTAATAGCTGACAGACAAGGGTTGATGTGGGAGAGGGGAGGATTGTGGGGGGATTTGGTGCTGAGGTAGATCTGGGTGTCATCGGCGTAACAGTGGAAGTCCAGGTTGACGTGCTGGAGTATCTGACCAAGGGGGAGGATGTAGATGATGAAGAGGAGGGGGCCAAGTATGGAGCCCTGGGGAACGCCTTGAGTGACTGTGGCTGTGGAAGAGGTGTGGTTATGGAGAGAGATGAAGTGGGATCTGTTGGAAAGGTAGGAACGGAGCCAGCTGAGTGCAGTACCTTTGATACTGAGGTGTTTTTTTCTGAGCAGGTAGTGGGTTTGGAAAAGCTGATGAGTTTGGAGTTTTCAGGAGGGGTGACCGAGTCAAACTGGGAGAGGAGGCAGTGTAGAGGAGGGGTCGGTAGGTCAGGAGGGATGGGGAGAAGAGGGGACGTGGTAGGTGCTGGAGTAGATCCTGGGAGGTCAGATACAGCGGATAGAGATTGATAAATGATGTTGATTTCGTCAGCAAAAAAGTGGAGAAATGAGTTGCAAAGATCCAGAGTAGAGGTAGGGAGGGTGTTGGTCCGAGGCTTGAGGAGTTTGTTCACTGTGGAGAAGAGGATTCTGGGGTTTTGGCAGGGGTCGGTGAGGATGGTGGAGAGGTAGGCAGACTTGGCAGCAATGAGGGTGTCTTTGTATGCAGTGAGGTGGAGTTTATTTGTCAGACGTTCAAGTTGGCGGCCAGTTTGTTTCATTTTGGAGGTTGTCCCGGTTAACAGTTTGTGTGGTCGGTGGGGAGGGGGGGCATTGCAGTTGAGCAGGGACAGTGAGTGGATTTGAAAATGATTGGAAAATAGGTGTATGTGAAGGACGGAGAGCACTTAAGTCCAGTCCGGGTTTTCTGTGCAGCCTGACGGTGCGTTCAGCCCTATGTGATCCAGTGGGGGAAGCATTCTGATGACGTGGGAGAGGTGCGACAGAGCGTGCAGGGGACCAGATGGATGAAATGGATTGTCCGTGGTGGAAGTAAACAAGCTTGCGGCGAGAGCTTCTGTGGATGTAACGGAGTCGACGTAGAAGTCCGAGCTGTTTGATGACTGGGATGCAAGATGGAATGAAGTAGTTGATGAGTTCGACCAGTTGCAGCGTTGAATATCTGAACATGATGCCGAGTGGAGGGACTGAGAGCTCCATGATAGCGGTTAGCCGTGGGCTAGGAGCACAGAGGTGGATGACTGATGTGAGTGCCAAAATGATTCATGGCATGACAGGAGGAGATGAAAATCCAGTCTTGGTCACGCCTCGCATCTGGTGGAGATTGCCTTTGAGAAGGACGGAGGCAATCGGGTTAGCCGCTGTGGCAGCTAGCATTAGCCGCCACTCGTTGGGTGAACGAGGGCAGCCAGCTAGCGGCTAACCGAAGAGGCGACAGTCCGGTTGAGGAGCCCGAGCGGCTTTGTCGAAGCAGCTGAGAGGCTGTCCAGAGGTGAAACCCACAGTTAGCCAGCCGACACCCAGAGATTGACCCGGCCGGTGTTTGAGGGCAGTGGCAGCAGGTAACAATGTAATATCGTCGAGCTTGGTGGTTTCAGCTGGTATACACTTGGAGCACAGGTAGAGTTGATTCAGTGGGATGAGATGAAGGAAAGAAACTTGCTTTACTTCACAAGTACAGAGAACACGAACAAACAAGAACACAAGAGGCAATAGCAGGCAGAGAAATGGCGAACAAACAGCACCAGTGTCCTCTCTCACTACTACTACATGTAAAGAAACATGGCATTAGAAGACAGTATCATACATGTGGAGTAGCTTTGTCTCATTAGAAGACAGTATCATACATGTGGAGTAGCTTTGTCTCATTAGAAGACAGTATCATACATGTGGAGAATGTCTCATTAGAAGACAGTATCATACATGTGGAGTAGCTTGGTCTCGTTTGAAGATCTTGCCTTTGGTCCGGACAAAATGAGAAAACGTGAAAGCAGCCTTATAGTCCTGTAATTAAAGTTCTACCTCACAGCGAGGTAGAACTAATCACTCAACGAAATCCCGACTGTTTGCTTTCCTGGCTCCTAAATGGTGGAATGAGCTCCCTATTGACATCAGGATGGCCAAAAGCCTACACATCTTCCACCGGAAGCTAAAAACACATCTCTTACAACCACACCTCGGAGAAAAATAAATAAAATGTATATATATATATATATATATATATATATATATATATATATATATATATATATATAAATTTAGATTCTTAAAGCTGCAATTTCATATGGCCCTTTGTAGTTTTGCTTATTAAAAGCTAATGTACCCTGAAGTTTGAACCTTCAGGGTTGAAAGCACTTAATTATAAGTCATTTTGGATAAAAGCGTCAGCTAAATGACATGTTACGTTATGTTATGTTATGAAAACATTCAGAAATGTCGACAATATGACAAAAACATCTGAAAAAGCTTCAAAGAAGTAAAAAAAAATGTGACAAAAACGTAAAAAGAGGCCAAAATGTCAAATAATGCGACAAACTTTGAAGAAAGTGATAATGGACTTGTTTATTATATCTATATTATATTATATCTCTCAAACTGTCCTTGGGAAGTAAAGAACAAAACACAAACACGGTTTATTCTTCAGTCTCGTTTCCACCATTTTTAATCTGCAACCACATCAAACTGCCGACTCTTCAGATGTTCACTGAGTCACAGCAGAGATAGAAAAATATCATCTAGAATAATAAAAGTACAACAGCTTTTAAAACAACAACAACGGATTCATTGCAGTGATTCAGTTCTGAACCTGCTGAGGGAAGAGAAAGAAAAAAATCATGTTGTTTTTACTCTTTCACCAAAGATAATCAGACCAACAGATTCTCACACCCCTCTCCTAAAATACGGATGCTTGGTCAGGTGACTTTTGGCGATGTTATTGACGCTAAAAGTCTCCTTTAGCGCTTGGTCGGGACGCGCTTGGTCGGGACTATTGCCGTCCCTTTAGCTCTTCATCTAAACGCGCTTGGCGGTTGGGTTTAGGAAAAGAAGAATGGGACTTTAGGAAACGTGTCACACGTGACCCATCCTCGACCCCGACCAACCTCCCTACGCGGAATTTCGGCCTTTCGTACTACTCGCTAGTGCTGCTCTCCCCGGTACATTCTACTAACACACTGAAGGACGCTTTTTTCATCGCTTCAGTCGCTGACAGCCACTGTCCAAACGTCTGTATGTTACGAGTTCGGAGTGAGAATGGGTTGGTCAGACGTAAAGTTGAGAATGAAAACAAAAGGAATTTAAAATCGAATCAACAGATTGGTTTAAAAGTCCTGATACTCAATATGTGTTTAAACATTAAAACTGTAAAGATTTAATTTTACATTAATGTTATGATATTGACAAGTAGCCAAACTGCAAAGTATTGAGTCATTGTTTACATCTAAACTTTTTCTGAACATGTTTTCTTCAACTTTTTTATTTTCAGATTTACTTTGATCAGTCATTTTTGATCATTCATTTTAATATCAAAGTGCTGATTATCTCTCAGAGAAGGGTGTAATAAAGGATGCATAATAAATAATATTTTATAGTTTATAAATACAGGTTTTATCCTCCATGATTTAGTCCGTCTGTGAAAAACTGACGTTGTACTTTCCTCCATCAGTTGATCTGTAAAATCTCATCTAAAGTCCAGTTCAGACCAAAGACTCACGACGAGACGAAACCTATTTCAACAGCCAATAGAGAAGTCAGCTGGTCTAGTCAGCTACAAACTACAGAAATAAAATGATCCAGAATCCATTTTCTTTCTATGTTACAAACTGTCAGCTGGTTGAAATATCAGAGATTTAGACTGAAAAAGCCTGAAAAGTCTGAAGTTAGAACAGAAGTTCAGAGAGTGGTTTCTATGGAAATGATACAGCGTTTCGTCTCATTGGTGGAAACAGCTTTCAGAACGCTGCAGACCGGAGACTCTCAGGGAGACAGAAGTTTACACTCATCTCAACACAAATCTTTAGTCTGAACTGGAGTTATTGTGGCACAGAGACTGGATCACAGAGGGGATCTGCAGGTTTATCATTGAATCAAATGTTTGTGACGGTTATTAAACCTGTTGAACTTCTCTTAAACTCCATGCTTTGTTTCTTCTGATCAGAACAGTATTTTGTCTTCCTGGTGTTCAGTTGTTGCCACTTTACCGTCCAGCAGACCTCCTGACACCACAAAGAGGTGTTTCCTTCATCAGTTTTTGGTCCCGGGATGATTAGCGTGGGCTGAAACTATATGAAGGTTACGTGCTGTAACCTGTGATCCATGAGAGGAGCTGAGAGGCTCTAGGGTGTCAAACCATTCTCCACTCTGCAGGTGGAACAGCCAATCAGAACAAAGGTAATGAAGTCCCGCCCCTTCCTGTGTCCACCATGGGACTTTATTTCACTAAAAATGTGTCCAGTAGTGAACAAGGAGAGATAAATAATGTATACATCCAGTTTGAATTCAGGCATGAATTACACATATGATATTTGATGTCAGTTTAAAAGATAATTTATCGATGAGGAAAGTTTGTCGTAGGATTGTCTTGGTACCACTTAGTTTAGTGTGAAACGCTCAGTTAACCACATCTCTCGTCTCGCACATTACACATCACCTTGCTAGCTAGCTAGCTAGCTTAGCTCTGTTCCCCAACAACTGTAACGTTATCTTACCTGCTGCGTTTTATCCAGCGTCTTATCAGCCGGGAAGAGAAAGGTGTGAGTAACGTTACATCCGGGTACCAAACAGAGACGTCGTAGCTTCAGAGAGACGTCACTTAGACACTTTGGGCTGACGAGTCTTTCTAATGATGCATTTTCACAGTCTGATCCTTCAACAGTTTTACCACAAACTGAGACTTTCTTCACTTGATAAACTGACACACATCAGGTGTGTAATTCATGGCTCAATTAAAACAATATTGGTCTCTCCTCGTTCACTACCGGACACATTTTATCCGAAATAAAGTCCTGTGGTGGACACAGAAAGGGGCGGGACTTCAGCTTTCTATATCAGGACAGACCAGAACACTCCTTTTAACAACAGTTTCAAATGGTTTCTATTGTGCTTCTTCTACTGTGTGAACTCATCAAGGTAACTGAGCATCCAATATACTGAACTTCTGCTGAGTTCTTCAAACTTTGGCTCTGAAGCTTCATTACCCCACAGAACAGGTTTGTTAACTGATCTGATATCAACTTGATCAATGAGTCCGGCTAGCTAAGCTAATCGTCAGTCAGATCAGGCAGAAACTGGGTGCCTTCTCCTCATCTTCTCGGTCTAGTCTGCATAATCTTGATGTGATTTTTGACCAATCCGTGAGGTTTGATGCCCACTTTAGGATGCTAACTCAATTATGTTTTTTCACCCCAGAAACATAGCCCAACTCAGGTGTGTAGAAATGAAAATGGAGATGGTAATACATGCTCTTATCTCATCACGTTGGGACTACTGTAATGCTCCTTTTACCTGCCGTACTAAATCTTCCTTACACTGTTTACAAACCATCCTCATCCTCAAAACTCATGGATTAATCAAAATTCACATCCAGATTAGGCTGAGAGTCCTTTAGATAACACTGTATTACATTCAGCACCACTTTGGTCCAGTTTGCCCCCTGAGGCCAGAATGTCTTTGTCTTTTATTTGGCACAGTAAACGCAGACTAGACGGCGTACTTCTGCCCCCACTGGTTGCCGTTCACATCTTTGTTAATGTCAATTCTCTAAATCCTCTCATATAATCCAGTATTCTTTAGGTATATCTTCAGTTTGTCCATTTTGTCCTCAAGAAGAGTGCGTAGATTAAAAACTGTGTTACTGTGCTCCTGGTCAACAGAAGCTAACAGGAAGCTAGTCAGCATGCTGCTGGTTGTGTCTTTCTCTGGTGTAAAACACAATGTTCATCTGTTGACGTGGAAACCCTCCTTGTCTTCATCTGTGAGGTGTGACGTGACAGCTGGAAGCTGGGAGAGCTCTGCTCCGACTGGCAGCCGGAGGCCGAGGGCCTGACCGTCAATGAGCTGCTGACCCTGAATCCTCCTGATCCTCCTGAACTCTCCTGAACTCTTCTGATCCTCCTGAATCCTCCTGATCCTCCTGAATCCTCCTGATCCTCCTGATCCTCCTGAATCCTCCTGAATCCTCCTGATCCTCTTGATCCTCCTGAATCCTCCTGAACTCTCTTCAGTTGTTGGGTCTGAAAGCTGCTGAGTGCTCAGCTGTTTGACTCTGGGGGACGCAGACACTAAAACACAGAAACATTCACTCCTTTACTCTGACATATTCATATTCATTCATACAATAATTTACAGCAACATGAAATACAATGATAGAGAACTCTGTGTAGCTAGGGTAACTATGTATACCTGGGGTAACTATGTATATCTGGGGTAACTATGTATATCTGGGGTAACTATGTACACTACCGGTAAAAAGTTTGGGGTCACTTAGAAATGTCCATTCCAGACAGAATACCAGCTGAGATCAGTTGCATTGTGTTTAATCAGGGCAGCAGTTTTCAGATTACATCATGTGTTTACATCATGTGATTACATCATGTGATTACGTCATGTCAAATGGCTTCTCGACTGTTGGAGACAGAAGTGGCTGAAGAAAGGCTTGAAATCCATGCTTTTTGGTCTAAACGTCATACCCAAATTAAAAGTGGTCCAGCTCCCGTATACTCTGACCCTCTGGGGTGAGCCTGATATCATTGGAAAGGTAACTCTCTCTAGTTGTTGTTCCCAGTGTCAGGGTGATTCTAGGCCTTACTGACACAGAGTTACAGAGGCTAGAATGGAGGCTTTTACATCTGTAAAATGATTAGAATCCACTGCTGTAAACACATCTGACAGGTGACAGACAACACAGAGCATCAGCCACATGTCTCAGCTCACTGCAGAATAAGTGAAGCCGTTTGTAAAATGTGTTTCCTAACCCTCCAATATGCGTCAGTAACCATGATGCTATGTGACTCACCAGCTGCTGTTAGGACCGGAGAATGACATTAGTGCATGCTTAAATATATAAAGTATACACTATTATTATTATTATTATTATTATTATTATTATTATTATTATTATTATTATTATTATTTTTATTATTATTGTTGTTATTGTTATTATTATTATTATTATTATTGTTGTTGCTGTGTGACTCACCAGCTGCTGTTAGGACCAGAGAATGAAGGCCAAAGAAAAGAACAGAAACAGAAATAGAAACTGGAAAGAAAGAGTGGAGAGGCCGAGTTAATTAAGAGAAAGAACGTAGTTCTCCAGTGTACATGAATGTCTGGTATAATGTTTCTCAGAGCCTGTACCTTCTCCTCCAGCTCTTTAATCTGCCGTTTCTGTGCTTCTATAAATTCCTCCAAATCTTTGTTTCTCTGTCAAACACAAACATCACATCAACAAAACATGAAACTCACACATTACTGTCCTTTCAAACTTTACCTGGGTTAGGAACTCCGTCAAACATTTCTAAAAATAATTATACTAATTAATACTAATAATAGTACCTGTTGTTTAAAGCGCCAAAACTGTAAACAAAACAGGCAAATGAGGAAAAGATCGTTGAGAAGAGCTACTAATACAGTGTTGAAACGTCAGAAAAAAAGGGTGAAAACAAACGTCGAAGACGGAAAAAGCATCAAAGGTGTCCTAAGTGTCTGAAGGAAAAGGTGTTTACCTGCTGGGTGAGTTGCAGCAGTTCCATCCTCTCTCGGAGGATCTGGGCATCTCGCTCTCTCAGCTCGCACATCACAGAGCGTTTCCATTGGTCCATGGCTCTCCTAAGCCCCTCCCTCTCTTCCTCCGTCAGGGTTTCAGACAGACCAGCCTCCATCTTGAATCCATCCATCCTGAAGTGCTCCTCTTGCTGCAGAGCCTCAAACAACATGGCCTCCAGCTCCAGGATCCTCTGCAAGTCAACCACAACATGACACCTTCGCACTTCCTGTAGATACGCTCCAGCAACCCCTCCACATTAAACACCACACCCCTCCACACAATCATGTCTTTGTTGTGTCTCCATTTCAGCAGCTAATCGATTGGTGTCAGGTTATGTATGGTTCACACTTCAGTTCTTTGCCCTATTCAAGGACTGAAGAACGCTAGGGACAACTCAAATATCTTTGGACTTCTCCTTTATTTAATTCAAGTTTAGTTTGTTTCAGATGGATTTCAGTTTGTAGGTACAAGCAGCAGAAGAGTTACTAATAGCAGTAGAATATAGTAATATATATATATAGTAATATATATATATATATATATATATACGTTGATAACCGGTTGGGTCTCCAGTTTTCTCAAATGACAAGCTGAATGTGTCTGAATGCGTGTCTTCTCTTTAAGGACACGGTTAGGGTCCAACAAATACTCTCCAAACATTGGTTTAAGACATTAAAGAGCTGCTCTCACTGACCTTATGAGCCTGATCCATCGACTGCTTTCTGTAATCCAACTCTTCATCCAGGTAACCCTTCTGTTTACTGAACAGATCCTGATACAACAACAACAACAGAAGGTCAAAGGTCAGCCGAAGCTTCTGGCAGCAACAGAATCCGTGAATGACACATCCCTGAGCTGGGGGGGTAGCTTTTACCTTCTCGCTCTCAATGTCCAACATCTTCTGCTGCAGAGCCGACTTCGTCACTTCGATGGACTCCAACCACTACTCAGACAGACAGTTAGGTAGCGACAGACAGGTAGAGAGAGACAGGCAGAGAGAGACAGGCAGAGACAAAGACAGGCAGAGAGAGACAGGCAGAGACCGAGACAAGTAGAGACAAAGAAAGGTACAGACAGACAGGTAGAGACAGAAAAAGGTACAGAGAGACAGGTAGAGACAGACACGTAGAGACAGAGACAGGCAGAGACAAAGACAGGCAGAGAGAGACAGGCAGAGACCGAGATAGGTAGAGACAAAGACAGGTAGAGACAAAGAAAGGTACAGAGAGACAGGCAGAGACAAAGACAGGCAGAGACAGAGACAGGTAGAGACAAAGACAGGCGGAGACAAAGAAATGTACAGAGAGACAGGTAGAGACAGACAGGTAGAGACAGAGACAGGCAGAGAGAGACAGGTAGAGGCAGAGACAGGTAGAGACAAAGACAGGTAGAGACAAAGCAAGGTACAGAGAGACAGGCAGAGACCGAGACAAGTAGAGACAAAGAAAGGTACAGAGAGACAGGTAGAGACAGACAGGCAGAGACAGAAACAGGCAGAGACCGAGACAAGTAGAGACAAAGAAAGGTACAGACAGGCAGGTAGAGACAGAAACAGGCAGAGAGAGACAGGCAGAGACAAAGACAGGCAGAGACAAAGACAGGTAGAGACAAAGAAAGGTACAGAGAGACAGGTAGAGACAGAGACGGTCAGAGAGAGACAGGCAGAGACAAAAACAGGCAGACAGAGACAGGCAGAGACCGAGACAGGTAGAGACAAAGAAATGTACAGAGAGACAGGTAGAGACAGAGACAGGTAGAGAGAGACAGGCAGAGACAAATACAGGCAGAGACAGAGACAGGTAGAGACAAAGACATGCAGAGACAAAGAAAGGTACAGAGAGACAGGTAGAGACAGCCAGGTAGAGACAGGCAGAGAGACACAGGTAGAGACAGAGACAGGCAGAGAGACAGGTAGAGGCAGAGACAGGTAGAGACAAAGACAGTTACAGAGAGACAGGCATAGAGGGAGAGAGAGAGAGACAGAGAGAGAGACAGGTAGAGAGGGACAGGCATGTCTTACGGTGGACACAAACTAACAGTGTGTGCTCAGGTGTGTGTTACCTTCTCTGCCAAAGTGAGCACCGTTCTGGCCTGGATCACCACCACCTGCTCCTCATTGGACAGATTCTGCACGAGACACGCACACAACACGTCAACAACACGTAAACAACACATGGTAACACATCAACAACACGTAAACAACATATGGTAACATGTCAACAACACGTAAACAACATATGGTAACACATCAACAACACGTAAACAACACATCAACAACACGTAAACAACACATGGTAACACGTCAACAACACATGGTAACACGTCAACAACACATAAACAACACATGGTAACACATCAACAACACGTAAACAACACATGGTAACACGTCAACAACACGTAAACAACACATCAACAACACGTAAACAACACATGGTAACACGTCAACAACACGTAAACAACACATGGTAACACGTCAACAACACGTAAACAACACATGTTAACACGTCAACAACACGTAAACAACACATGTTAACATGTCAACAACACGTAAACAACACATGTTAACATGTCAACAACACGTAAACAACACATGGTAACACATCAACAACACGTAAACAACACATGTTAACACGTCAACAACACATGGTAACACGTCAACAACACGTAAACAACACATGGTAACACGTCAACAACACGTAAACAACACATCAACAACATGTAAACAACACACAGTAACACGTCAACAACACGTAAACAACACATGTTAACATGTCAACAACACGTAAACAACACATGGTAACACATCAACAACACGTAAACAACACATGGTAACACATGGTAACACGTCAACAACACGTAAACAACACATGGTAACACGTCAACAACACATAAACAACACATCAACAACACGTAAACAACACACAGTAACACGTCAACAACATGTAAACAACACACAGTAACACGTCAACAAAATGTAAACAACACATGGTAACACGTCAACAACACGTAAACAACACACGGTAACACGTCAACAACACGTCAGAGCCTGTTTCCACCAGCAGAAATGGCCAGACTCTGTTCTGAACCGGCCAGCAGCTGAAGAGGCCCAGCCTCTCAGGAGGGAGGCCCAACCCGCTGCCCTCTGAGGCTAGCACGGCTCATTTGTTCTGGTTTTTCAGCACTTGTACATGTAGGCTGTGACGGTTGGTCTTTGTCCCGCCCCTCTTTCACCGTGATTGGACAGCAGCGTAAAATATGACGAGCACAGCATTTTTACTCTTGCCACAGAATAGAAGCTCAATCTGCTGCTGTTTATAGCATGATGTAAATGAGCAGTGCTGCCATAGCAAATATTAAAAACCGCTGGCTTCAGGCCCTCAATAACAACACGGCAACATGTAAAAAAACATCTTCTAATTTAGCTATCCTAGGGTTATTTTTAGTTCTAAGATCAAAGATCTCATATCCATCATGTAATAACATGTTATTAGTCATCTGTTGATCAATAACGGTAACGTAACAAACAGAGAGGAATCTGGAACAGATGTGTCCGTTTATTTAGGTCCAAATGAACAGAACTGTGAGAATGAAAGATCTTCTGGTTCTGCTGACAGACTATATATATATATATATATATATATATATATATATATATATATATATATATATATATATATATATATATATAGATATATGTAGATATAGATAGATGTATATATATATATATATATATATATATATATATATATATATATATATATATATATATATAGATATATGTAGATATAGATAGATGTATATATATATATATATATATATATATATATATATATATATATATATATATATATATATATACACACATGTAGATATAGATAGATGTAGTTCAGGTCCAGACTGACTGACTTTAATAAAAAACACATGTACAAAATAAATTCAGCATACAGTACGGCGTTGTCTCCCAGAATGTGCAGGCTAGACATCACGCCGTAAACCAACATGGCTGCTGCCGTTAAGCTAAAAGAGCCTTGAATTTGATACACTTTCAAGCTTCTTGATCGTAGTGTTTTTTTGGCTTAATTTTGGAGCATTTTTACATTATGTCACTGCTTTCTTCCAAGATGCATTCACAGCATTTTTTTGGCGATCTTTTAAAGAAAGAGGTGAGGCCCATAAAACACAGGAACATAATAAATTCAACATACACTTACGGCGTTATCTCCCAGAATGTCCAGCTTCTTCATCAGCTCACTGATCACAACGTCCTGACCAATCACAACACATCGTCAGTATAACAGCCAATCATTAATCAGCATGTTGACAGCTTGTCTACACATGTACAGATGTGTTAACAGATGTGTTACTCACAGCGACTCCCTCTGCCTCGCAGTAGAGCTGCAGAGGACTGAGGCCTTCTGGGAAATGGAGTGGTTGGAAGTTAATGGCAGGTGAGCGTCGCTCCCTCTCCTGAACAGTAAACATGGTTTCCATAGAAACAGCTTGGCGTCAGTCGGACTCGTTTATCCGTTGTGGTGGTAGTCTACGTCTGTCTGAGTGCTTTTACCTCGAGCTCTAAGATCCGGAACTCCAGCAGCTCGTTCTGATCTCTGGCGTCCTGGATTTCATTTTCCAGCTGCAGCTCTTCTCCTTCCATCTGCTTCAGCTGCAGAGATCACAAACATTCCCACCATGTTGGTCCATATGTCACATAGAGAATATATTATTATAGAATATATTATTATAGAATATACTGAGAATATATTATTATTATAGAATATATTATTATAGAATATACTGAGAATATATTATTATATGAATATATTATTATTTGAATATATTATTATTGAATATCCTGAGCCTGATGAATGGGAAACAACATATCCCACCATGTTGGTCCATATTTCACAGTAAGAATATATTATTGTAGAATATATTATTATAGAATATATTATTATATGAATATATTATTATAGAATATACTGAGAATATATTATTATAGAATATATTATTAAAGAATATACTGCGCCTAATGAATGGGAAACAATGCTTATCTAGTAACACAAAAGTCCATATTGATGGATTTATTTACTCGTATCATTATTCTTTGTCTTATTTCTGTTCAGGACGTGATCGTGCTCGGAGTTTGGGAACTGCAGTTCCCATAATGCTTTGAGGAACTGGAAGTACAATGTTGCCATAGAGACAGACATCAGTGAGTGAGTGATGAGTCAGCAACAATC
>CM042334.1:90000-92500 GCA_023566125.1 Zingel zingel | reverse complement strand
CCCGCGTGTAATGGAACCGTACGCCCAACCACGACCTTTTCCTTAACATAACTGCGTCAAAATGACGGCAATAGTCCCGAACAAGCATGTTTACTTATAGCGCTAAAGGGACGGCAATAGTCCCGACCAAGCACATTTACTTATAGCGCTATAGGGACGGCAATAGTCCCGACCAAGCGCGTGTACTTATAGCGCTAAAGGGACGGCAATAGTCCCGACCAAGTCCTGATGCTAAAGGAGACCTTTAGCGTCAATAAGAACGACAAAGGCACCTGACCAAGCGTCCATATATTACGAGATGGGTGTGAGAACGTGTTGGTTTGTATGTCTGTTTGTCAGCAGGATACAGAAAAACTACAGAGACAGTTTTTATTAAACTTGGTGGAAGGGTTTAGCATGGGCCGAGGAAGAAGCCATTACATTTTGGAGCAGATGTGATATTTACGGAGCAGATACACAATTTTTTCTTCTTTGGAATCGTATTTCTCGATTATATTTCATGACCTGATTGTTTCCTTTTCTCTTTGTTGTCACGCAAACACTGAAAATAACTATAAATGTGGTGTTTAAACTTTCTGAGCAATAAAATACAACACATCTTAATGTTGTTTACACATAAACAGTCTGAAGAACGTCTTCCCAACTTAGGAAATGGGATCAAGGAGCAGATGAATGCACCATTGGCCTTGGCGGAGGTCTGCACTCTTCGTGGAATGTTCTAGTTCATTTCTTCATTAGGAGTTGTGTCTGTGTTAACATGATGAATGTAATGCCAATATTCACTCTCTTTTATCTCTGCTTTTCGTCTCTACCAACTCCTGAGTGAACAATCTTCAGTTGGTAAATGTTCCAATGTGTTCAAGTCTCTAACTTCGCTTCAAAAGTCCTGTTCACATCTCCAACTTTGTCTTTAAACATAATATGTCACCTACAACACACACAGTAAATGTACTGACAGTGTTGGAAGTAGTGCTACTCAATACTCACTATAACGTTCTTTACATAACCAGCCGTCTCCAGAGCCTGATAACAAAAAAAGAGTTTTATTTCAAATATGTTTACTATAACATACGAGTATATTTGCACTGTGGACAGGCTGTCCAGGGGGTATAAACAGAACTAGTAGTAGTAGTAGTAGTAGTAGTAGTAGTAGTAGTATTAGTAGAAGTAGTAGTAGTAGTATTTTGTACCTTGGACAGGTCATCGATGATGTGCTGTTGCTCCAGAACTTGTAACCGTAGAAACTCCATCTCTCTCTCATCTTGGCTGTAACCATGGTAACTAGTGGAGTGGCTCCGGTCCAGGTCGTTGAGAGAACTCGGCCTCCTCTGTGGACCACAACAAACACTGATGTTACCACAGCAACTGATGATCCACATAGTTTCCTGTCTACCCACAACTCATCCGAGCGCAGAAGTTCAAACCGAGTCTTAGATGCTTTAGGACAATTAAACACAAAAGAACTGCACTTTAATGCTGTTTGAGTTTTAAGGATGAGTCTCGCAGTAAATGTCTTGTATGTTTGCATTTTTGAGTCTTTACTTTCTTTTTCTCTTTTTAAAAACCTTCCATCTCTTTTTATAAAGCTCTTTTATATTCATGTGTTCACCTGTTTTGCACTTGCTGATGTTTAACACTAATAGGACTGTATGCAATGTTGTAGTACAATCACAATAAAGACTATCTATTATACATATACAAACACAATAACGACTATCTATTATACATGTACAAACACAATAACGACTATCTATTATACATGTACAATCACAATAACGACTATCTATTATACATGTACAATCACAATAACGACTATCTATTATACATGTACAATCACAATAAAGACTATCTATTACACATGTACAATCACAATAAAGACTATCTATTATACATATACAATCACAATAAAGACTATCTATTATACATATACAATCACAATAAAGACTATCTATTATACATGTACAATCACAATAACGACTATTACACATGTACAATCACATCTATTCTGCTGTATGTACCTGCAGCAGAGCTGTAGTCAAGACCACCTTTGTCGAGTCCAAGACAAGTCCAAGACCATGACTAGTCGAGTCCAAGACAAGTCCAAGACCATGACTAGTCGAGACCAAGTCAAGACCGAGTCCAGGACAGAAAAAAAGCCCTGATTGGTTATCAGGTGGCCATTGTTTCACTTTCCCTCCAATATTATTAGAAACATAATAAAGACACCTGGACTCGGTCAAGACCAAAAGCCATATTTGGCAAGACCAGTGGCAGAGACCGAGACAAGTCCAAGTCCAAATACTAGCGAGTCGGAGACAAGTCCGAGAACATAGAAAAACCATTTCAAGTGCGGACTCGAGTACTACAGCCCTGACCTGCAGGTAAGGTTGTTAATTACAGTTAGCAGATCTTTAGATAACCTGACTGACAGCTGCTGCAAACGTAATTCATCTGGTCCCAGACTGGAACTTTACTACTAGTACAGGAGTGTGGGGTCAGG
>CM042334.1:30000-85000 GCA_023566125.1 Zingel zingel | reverse complement strand
AGACAGACAGGTTAGAGACAGACAGGCTAGAGACAGACAGGTTAGAGAGACAGACAGGTTAGAGACAGACAGGTTAGAGACAGACAGGCTAGAGACCGACAGGTTAGAGAGACAGACAGGTTAGAGACAGACATGTTAGAGACAGACAGGCTAGAGACAGACAGGTTAGAGAGACAGACAGGTTAGCTTGGTAAAACAACATGCAGAAGTTAGTTTTGATAAGGAGTGACTGTGGGGATCTGTAGGGTAGTTCTGTAATAATACAACTGGGTTTGATAACGGTGATAAAATGATACGGTTGTACGTCCTCTCCAGTGAAATACAGACACACGTCGGACCGTTTAGCTGTCAGCATTTTAACCGTGTTTAAGCCATCTGCTAGCTAACGGTAGGCTAACGTTACCTGCTGCCCACTGCAGCGTTCATTTGTGTCAGGTGCAGCTATGCTTGTGTTGCCTGTAACGTCTGATTCAGAGCACCAGAGGGCAGCTCAGGGAGTTAAGAGGCATCCAAATCTTCATTCGGCCTGGGAGATATCGGCCATTTAGGAACCGGAGATATATTAGCACCGGTGTCAGTACCCGACCGTGCACGGTTGGTCATTTACTGAAGTGAAGGAAACAGCGTTCAGTGTGTAATAACAGAGTATGTTCTGTCTGAGGGCTGCTGCTGGTGTACCAGTCTGTGTCTGACGCTAACAGGGTCTTTTCACTGTGTTGGACCAGTCTGTGTAGCTCAGTCAGGGTCTGTTCTCTCTTTTCTTCTTGTTCATCTTTATTAGACTAGTAGAGTAGAGTCCATCGGGGGAAGAGATTGTTGAAAATCAGCTGTTGTTTCTAAGTTTATTTGGCCTTTTTTCTAGAGTAACAGCAGTGGGGAGGTATGCAAACCGTCTTCTTTGCTGTTGAGTCGATTGGATCTTTATTAACCCGACTGCCATCTAAATATGCTTTTAAAAGCTGGAAATCTTGTATTTGAACCAACAAAGCTGTATGAATGTGTAATTATGTTTTGGTGGACTGCCCTTCGGGATGAATGAAGCTATCTGTATCTGTATTTTATCTCCAACCCTCTGCGGTCCAAGCCTTCTTATTTCCAGCCGTTGTTTCCCTGGGCTCCTTGTGTAATAATGTAATAATAGTGTAATAATGTAATACTAGTGTAATAATGTAATAATAGTGTAATAATGTAATACTAGTGTAATAATGTAATAATAGTGTAATAATGTAATAACAGTGTAATAATGTAATAATAGTGTAATAATGCTTGCATAACCTCAGCCCTGTTATATACGTCATTTCCTTCAGGAGAGCCTCGGCTATCAGGGGACGTATGCTGCAGGGATGGTTTTAAAGACAAAGGAAAAGCTCTAAGAAATGTATTGAAATCACAAAAGGACAATCATGAACAAGACTTTTGGCTTTTGAAAGTTGTTTTCCCAAGTCTTGCATTTAGGGGAAACATAAATAAACACTGTAACTAACACAAACTAATATATTATATCAGATATTAGAAATTAATATTTGGATATGCTCGGCAACGCCCAGTTCAGACCAAAGATGCAACGAGACAAAACCTTGTGGAACAGCAGAAGTCATTGTGGCTGAAATTATTTCTGGAGAAAGCTAACGGACCCTGGAGACACATGTACTGATGTGTGTAAAGAGTGGTGTGTATACAGATGTGTGTAAAGAGTGGTGTGTATACAGATGTGTGTAAAGAGTGGTGTGTATACAGATGTGTGTAAAGAGTGGTGTGTATACAGATGTGTGTAAAGAGTGGTGTGTATACAGATGTGTGTAAAGAGTGGTGTGTATACAGATGTGTGTAAAGAGTGGTGTGTATACAGATGTGTGTAAAAAGTGGTGTGTATACAGATGTGTGTATACAATGGTGTATGTGTGTACGAGTCGTACCAGCCGGCGGATCTCCCTCTCACAGTCTCTCTTGGTGCGGTTCAGCTCCTCCTGGTGCTGGTGATGAGCGGATCGCAGCTCGGCTGCTCGGGCCTGGCAGGCCTGCTGAGCCGATGCCAGAGCCTCCTCAGCTGTTCTCCTCGCTCCTCGCAGTTCATGGGCCTCCTGCTGGAGGCGGCAACGCTCCACCTCCCAGCTCCTCCTGGCCTCCTCCCCCTCCGCCAGCAGGGCACTCCGCACCTGGGTAAACAGTCAGCAATAAACAGTCAGTAATCAACAGACAGTAAGGGGTCCCAGCTCCTCCTCGCCTCCTCCCCTTCCGCCAGCAGGACACTCCGCACCTGGGTAAACAGTCAGCAATAAACAGTCAGTAAGGGGTCCCAGCTCCTCCTGGCCTCTTCCCCCTCAGCCAGCAGGGCATTCTGCACCTGGGTAAACAGTCAGCAATAAACAGTCAGTAATCAACAGACAGTAAGGGGTCCCAGCTCCTCCTCGCCTCCTCCCCTTCCGCCAGCAGGACACTCCGCACCTGGGTAAACAGTCAGCAATAAACAGTCAGTAAGGGGTCCCAGCTCCTCCTGGCCTCCTCCCCCTCCGCCAGCAGGGCACTCCGCACCTGGGTAAACAGTCAGCAATAAACAGTCAGTAATCAACAGACAGTAAGGGGTCCCAGCTCCTCCTCGCCTCCTCCCCTTCCGCCAGCAGGACACTCCGCACCTGGGTAAACAGTCAGCAATAAACAGTCAGTAAGGGGTCCCAGCTCCTCCTGGCCTCCTCCCCCTCCACCAGCATGGCACTCCGCACCTGGGGGGCACAGATAAACAGTCAGTCATAACCAATCAGCAATAAACAGTCAGTAATCAACAGTCAGTAAGAGGTCCCAGCTCCTCCTTGCCTCCTCCCCCTCCGCCAGCAGGGCACTCTGCACATGGGGGGCACGGATAAACGGTCAGCAATAACCAGTCAGCAATAAACAGTCAGCAATAACCAGTCAGCAATAAACAGTCAGTAATAAACAGTCAGTAATAAACAGTCACTAAGGGGTCCCAGATCCTCCTCGCCTCCTCCCCCTCCGCCAGCAGGGCACTCCGCACCTGGGGGGCAGACGGTCAGTAGTAAACAGTCAGTAGTAAACAGTCAGTAATCAACAGTCAGTAATCAACAGTCAGTAATCAACAGTCATCAATAAACAGTCAGTAAGGGGTCCCAGCTCCTCCTCCCCCTCTGCCAGCAGGGCACTCCGCACCTGGGGGCAACGGGCAGTAATAACCAGTCAGTAATAAACAGTCAGTAATAACCAGTCAGCAATAAACAGTCAGTAATCAACAGTCAGTAATCAACAGTCAGCAATAAACAGTCAGTAAGGAGTCCCAGCTCCTCCTCGCCTCCTCCCCCTCTGCCAGCAGGGCGCGCCGCACCCAGGGGGCATGGATAAACAGTCAGTAATAAACAGTCAGTAATAAACAGCCAGTAATAAACAGTCAGTAATAAACAGTCAGCAATAAACAGCCAGCAATAAACAGTCAGTAATAAACAGTCAGTAATAAACAGTCAGCAATAAACAGTCAGTAATAAACAGCCAGCAATAAACAGTCAGGTATAAACATACAGTAATAAACAGTCAGTAATAAACAGCCAGTAATAAACAGTCAGTAATAAACAGCCAGTAATAAACAGTCAGGTACAAACAGTCAGTTATAAACTGTCAGTAATAAACAGTCAGCAATAAACAGCCAGCAATAAACAGTCAGTAATAAACAGTCAGGTATAAACAGCCAGTAATAAACAGTCAGTAATAAACAGTCAGGTATAAACATACAGTAATAAACAGTTAGGTATAAACAGTCAGGTATAAACTGTCAATAATAAGCAGTCAGTTATAAACAGTCAGTAATAAACAGTCAGGTATAAACAGTCAGTTATAAACAGTCCTCCACACCTGAGAGTACTAATCAAATGAACTGGACTTTGTGGTTGAGTGTAGCTGGATGTGAAATACTCCTTCCCTTCGATTATATTTGGAAGTTTTACCTTCCAGCAGAATATTGTATTTTCATTTACATGAATTAAGACTTTTTCACCATTCATTTGTGCCTGAAAAATGTAACAGAATGCAAGAAATAAAGTCTTTGATGCTCAGGAAATGATGTACTGGAAAACAGGCAGTCAGACAGACAGGTAGACAGACAGACACATGCAGACAGACACACAGGTAGAAAGACAAACAGACAGACAGGTAGAAAGACAAACAGACAGACAGGTAGAAAGACATACAGACAGACAGACAGGTAGAAAGATAGACAGACAGGTAGACAGACACGTAGAAAGACAGACAGACAGACGGACAGACAGGTAGACAGACATGTAGAAAGACAGACAGACAGACAGACAGACAGACAGGTAGACAGGTTGACATATACCTTGTCTGTGGATCCGTCCCTCAGTGTTAACACCAGACCGTTTAGACGCTGAATCTCTCCGTCTTTGATCTTGATGACTCTCATTAGCTCCATCTCGTGTTGCCGTAGTAATGTCTCCCTGGTAACGGCCAGCTCCTTTTGCTTCTCCTCATGGAGTTTGGTCTTCAGCTCCGTCACGGCGACTGTCGCCCGGTGATGCTCCGCCTTCACCTCCTGACTCTTCTCTCTCTCCAGACGGCTGACCTGCGCAGAGACAGATTCACACGGTTGGTCTGGTCTGGTAGTCTGGAGGGTCTGGTCTGGTAGTCTGGTTGGTCTGGTCTGGTAGTCTGGAGGGTCTGGTCTGGTAGTCTGGTTGGTCTGGTCTGGTAGTCTGGTTGGTCTGGGGTGGTGTGAAAGCTCATTGAACTCTGGTGTGGAACAAACTAAAGACCTCTGGTCAGACTGAAAACAGGGGTCTTCACGGAGCTCTAGAGTTCAGAATGATCTGACCCAAATACAGGAAGTGAACCAAAACATTTCAAATGAGAAGTTATTTCTGAGAGCAGAAGTGTCGGCCAGTTTCACTCAGATATTCTTACTAACCCACCGGCGCCCATTTCAACCGTGTGACATTTGTTCACTATGTCTGCTGTTGGACAAAGTGCATTGTGAACTCTAACACAACCAAATGAAAAATGCAGCAATGCTGCAACTTTAACCCCAATCTCACGAGTCTACAGAACTACCAACACATTCTCCACCCATCTCTTAAAATAGGGACGTTTGGTCAGGTGCCTTTGTCGTTCTTATTGACGCTAAAGGTCTCCTTTAGCGTTTTATGTAAACGCGCTTGGTCGGGACTATTGCCGTCCCTTTAGTGCTTTAAGTAAATGCGCTTGGTCGGGTGTGCTTACGGTTCCGTGACATGCGGGAACTACGGGACGGTTGGGTTTAGGAAAGTGTCGTGGGTGGCCGTATGGTTCTGTGACACGCGGGAGGAAAGTAAAAAGCGACTATAGCAAGTGTGACAAGCGGGACACGAACCCCGCTCTCCTGAGTGAAGGTCCTGTGTTTGACCCACCCCCCAACCATCCTCCTTACATACTACTCTCTAAATCCTATCTGACTGCTGCTCTCCCCGATACGTTACACAAACACGCTGAAGGACGCCTTTTACGTCGCATCAGACGTTGACGGCCACTGTCCAAACGTCCTTATTTTACGAGTTCGGAATGATAACGGGTTGGAACTACAGGTGTGAAATCACCCTAAAAAAGATCCCAGGAGGTCTCTGGGGTCTGTAGTCCTTACCTTGTTCTTCTCATGTTGTAGTTCTATCTGGATGTCAGTCAGTTTGGCTCTCAGCTCTTCATTGGCTGCTTGAAGCGTTGCCATGGCGTCAGGTCGCTCCCCCTTGCCTCTCCCTGCTGCTCCTCTCTTTGACATCACCACCAGCTGCAGGCTCTGCCCCCCCAATAAGCTGCCCGTCAACCTGAAGTGGGACTACATCTGGATCTGTTGACACACAGAAGCAGTGTAGAAACCGTTCCCTATCACAGAAGTAGTTCCCCATACAGTGTGTTCGCCATTTTGTATCGGTGTTCAATTCTCAGTGGTTAATTTTATTCACTACATAGTTCTACTATGATATACCCACAATGCACGGCTAATCTGAGTGTCTATACAAACAGGGTTCAAAATTAGCACCATTTACCAGTCAAATGCTGGTAAAATATCCAGTTGGCTAGTATATTTACTTCATTAACCAACTAAAAAACAATGGTAATCTATTACGTGGCTGGTAAAATTTGAATAGTCACTAGCCATTTGGCTGGTGGACGAAAAAGTTAACTTTGAACCCTGCATACAATGTAGCCTACATCTTACTCCGGTGTC
Organism: Zingel zingel; assembly: GCA_023566125.1. Taxonomy (NCBI): domain Eukaryota; kingdom Metazoa; phylum Chordata; class Actinopteri; order Perciformes; family Percidae; genus Zingel; species Zingel zingel. The sequence goes on along the minus strand of CM042334.1, from coordinate 78,786 downwards.
CCACAATGCAACACGGTTGGATGGAAACATGGACTAGTCTTTGGTGTATAAATGTAAGTTGTTTAAGTATTAGCATGTTCTGTGTTTGACATGTTTGAGACCAAGCTTTTATATGTTTCTGTTGTAGCAGTAGTAGTTTTCCGATTGTTTATGTCATGCTGGGCATGCCCGCTTCTGTTAGAAATTACCAGAGCATCTACTGACACAAAGATGTTTTCAGTGTGGAGTCTGAAGTCTGGTTTGGTCATTCACTATATAGTTCGCTATCTAAAGAACACTAAATAGTTCACTCTTTAATAACACTAAATACTTCAGGGTCCAGTTAGCCTAAATCATCTTGGTTAACATCACAGTGAGTTTACCTGCACGTTAAACACCAGATTATATTACTTTTTACCCCCAATAACATCAGAGTTCTCACTCTGAGAGCTTCACAACTTTGTTTTTCTCAAACACTAGTGTGTCTGTGATGCAGAGAGATGATAAAGGCAGATGGAAAAGTCAAAGTAGTTATGTTGGCATTTAAGATTCATGTCAGATTCATGAAATGATTAACATTCAGGAAAACATTCCACCTTACAGGTGGCTAACTGTTAACTAGTAAAGATGACAAGGCAGCAAAACATGGTTTCATTTTATTGTTAAAGTGGTTATAATGTTTATGTAACAGCAGTGGAGAGGTGTGCAAACCGTCATCTCTGCTGTTGAGTTGAGTGGATCTTTATTAACCGACTGCCATCTAAATATGCTTTTAAAAGTTTGTAATCATTGTATTTGAACAACAAAGCTTTGTCCCTGCTGTGAGAAGGTTGATTTGTGAGTTGTTGAGCTCCACTCAGTCAGGATGAACATTACAGCTTCTGCTTCTATCTAAAGCCATCTGGGGTCTAGACCGGTTTATACCCAACCTTTGGTTCATCAAAGCAGCAAAACACTCTTTCATTCATAGTTAAAGTTGACTAAAGAATGTAAACTTGCCACCGTAGGAGTAGTTACCTTCGAGCCATAACTTAACCCTCGTGGGTGCACTCTGGTACCCAAAGAAATAACCCTAAAGCCCTGCAGGTTACAGTATCAATAGTAGTTTCTGTATCAGAAGTACCTGCACAAGTAGTTTGTGGTTGTTCTGCAGCACACACACCTAATTAAACTGAAACTAATCCTGTGTGAAGCAATGCTGCCACGTCAACACACACACACACACACACACAAGCGCGCACACACACACAAGCGCGCACACACACACACACTCACACACACATTCACACACACACACACACACACACACACACACACACACACACACACACACACACACACACACACACACACACACACACACACACTGACTGTGCAGGCCTAACTGAACAAATGAAAAGACATAATTCACTCACCGTCCAATAGGAAGCCTCGGACATCGATGAGTGTGTGTGTGTGTGTGTGTGTGTGTGTGTGTGTGTGTGTGTGCGTGTGTCAGTAGTTTAACATGCTCAGCAGCTAGCTTCACTGCAGCTCACTGTGAGTGTTTCCTGCCAGCATCAGCTTCCCTCCACCGGTCTTTCTGTCTGTCTCTCTGTCTGTCTGTCTTTCTCTCTGTCTGTCTGGCTCCCTGTCTGTCTCTTAGCTGCAGTTAGCTGCAGCTAGCTGCTGTCAGTGTGTGTGTTGGTGTGTCGGTGCTGTTAGCATCTCTGCAGCCTCTGCTGGTGTCCTCCTCCTCCTCCCAGCATCCTTCAGTGTGACTCAGAGCTGAACCAGTCTGTCTTCTCTGTCTCCCTCTGCTGGACACTCACCATCACCACATCTCTGTCTCCCTCTGCTGGACACTCACCATCACCACATCTCTGTCTCCCTCTGCTGGACACTCACCATCACCACATCTCTGTCTCCCTCTGCTGGACACTCACCATCACCACATCTCTGTCTCCCTCTGCTGGACACTCACCATCACCACATCTCTGTCTCCCTCTGCTGACACTCACCATCACCACATCTCTGTCTCTGCTGGACACTCACCATCACCACATCTCTGTCTCCCTCTGCTGGACACTCACCATCACCACATCTCTGTCTCCCTCTGCTGACACTCACCATCACCACATCTCTCCCTCTGCTGGACACTCACCATCACCACATCTCTGTCTCTGCTGGACACTCACCATCACCACATCTCTCCCTCTGCTGGACACTCACCATCACCACATCTCTGTCTCTGCTGGACACTCACCATCATCTCAACTCACCGTCTGAATCAGACATTCAGCACTTAATGAATGACTCTTTGTTTAATAACCACATCTTCTGACACTGCTGTTCCATGTTCTTTTAAGCATTTCAGACAGATTTACTTTTTAGTACGAGAATAGAAGAATGTCATGGGTCAAATTTACTCTTGAATCAAAGTAGATTGAATCAATTAAGTCCTAATAACACGTTTGATTTCCATCACAGTTTGATGTTAAATGTTTAAGCTGCTGTGTCACAAAGAGATAATCTGTGAGAGATGATAAAGGAACCCTTAATGACATTCATGAAAATATGGTTTTGACTAAAGTACATGTAAGTGTTAAAGGTGAACATCTGAAGTCTAATTAAAAGATAAACTTTACGGGAATAAGAAGATGCAGCTGTAATGATTCAGACAGTTTCTAACTTATTCCCCTCACGATTTTGGATGGCTGACGTGGCTTAAAATAAATATAGTCTAAATGTAAATTAAAATCTCAGCTGTGTGAAATCTGCCTCTTCCAATCACATTGTTTCACAGTTTATGACACACTGCAGAGAAACACAGTCAAAAACCCGTTATTTTGTTATTTGCATAAAAACCATCAAACACGCTTCAGTGAGGAAACAGAAAATCTGATATGTCATATTTTTGTCACAAACAAACTGGTCACATCATTAAATAAAGCTAAACAAATGTGGAAGCATCTCCACAGTTAAGGGTTGTTTAGAGACACAAAGTTCTGCTTCGTGACAACCAAACACCAATAGTGTCCAAGCAGCAATCAAAGATATATCACACAAGCTACTTATTTTAAGATAACCACTGAGCTAACGACTGTGAACTCACTGGGCAGAGCTACGTGACACATTCCTCTAGATAGATGAGGACTGGCGGGTTAAACCGGCCGGCCTACACAGAGTAACATTATGCCAGGCAGAAACACAGCTGAAAACCTTTGGTGGAAACTGTTGAGAAGGGTTTGGACATATGTGCAGTATCCATGGACAGCTGCATATTGGTACCACTTGTGCGGAAGTGCAAGTGGTTCCAGGAAAGTGGCTGCATCTTTCCATGACAATGCACGCAAAATTGTGGCTGTATGATCAGTTACAAGTCCTCAGATGTCCACAGACACTGAATGCACAGAGTATTTCCTTGTCTGGGATCAACAAGCAGCTAAGGGAGTCCTAGTTAGGGGACTTTGTTAGCTTCTTGTCGTTTATCAGTTAATTATCGGTTAACATGGGTCGGCTATCGGACAAAACAAAAATCTAAATTAGCATGGTTTCAGTGTGCGTTTCAATTAGAAAAACAACAGTTACAATGTTTTTTAGCTCAGGGAGATAAGACAAGTAGCATCAGTTGCTCTGTAACAGACATAAAAGTTGATAATCGATTGGATTGAGTATTTAGGATTTCCCAACTGGGGATAAGATAGGATTCTTAGAATTAGGATTTGCTTCTGTAATAACAAATTGGTTAAAATCCTATCGTAGACTCTCCCAGTCTCAACTTAAAACTTAAGACTTAAAAAAGGATGTTTCTGTAATATGGCCCAAGGTGCTTACAGTTTGGACTCCTTCCCGAAAATCTCACCACCACTCACCGTCTATAAGGTCCCAATAACAAGCATGGAGAAGATGGAGCGAACCATCACTTCATACATGAAAAAATGGTTTGGTCTTCCACAATGTCACAGCAAGATCTGCCTCTGCAGCAAAGACATCCTTGAAGTACCTCTCTACTAGTCTTACAGAGGAGTACAAGTGTTCTACAATAACACTCCAGATGACGCTGAAGGACTCCAGAGAAAATACCTTCAGCAATGTTGCACCGCTGCTATTAACTGGGCTGAAATGGAAATCATCCACGCAGTGCAGCTGTCGTGTCTAGCTCCTGTACTTAAGGTCATGTTTTTGATTCTCGTCTTTTTGTCACTTCCTGTTTGGTTATGTTAGTAAGGGTCTTACCTCTTTACTTCCGATCTTTCCTCACCCTCATGTGTCTAATTGTCTCCCCTGTCACAATGTAGACATGCTCACCCTTTGTCCTCTGTCAGTCGCCAGATCATCTTGTCCTTCGTGCCAGTGTTCGAGCCTGTTTCTTATAGTTTCCCAGTGTTACTTTAGACCTTTTGCTATACCCCTGATTTTGAGCTGTGCCTTTTGGTTTTGACACCTTTGCTTGTGAGTATTGTTTAAATAAACTTCTCAACCTTTTACTTTGGCTGTGTGTCATGCATTTGGAGTTGATTTCCTCAGTGTGTGCAAACTGACAGATTTGCTTCTTCTACACCTTTCTGTCATTTGACCCTCAATGTAGGTCGGAGTGGTTCCTTGGAGAGCCATCATAAGAAAGGAAGATCCTGTAAACCTGTTAACAACAAAAACAACACCACAGGTGTTTCTGAGGAACAGTTTAATCAAACCCCACTATGAACAACAGCCAATGAAACGTCAGAACACAAAGATAATTTCAACACTGACACATCCAATGAAAAGGACACCAACAGACATCCAATCAAAACATCTGGACACAAACTCTGTCTAATCACAGTTTACCGTGGTACTGACAGGTGAGGGGGCGGGGCTTACATCACATCAAAAATATGTTGTTTACAGCAACATCCTGATAACAAACAAACACACATTAGACAGAAAGGAGGTGAATCTATTCAGATCCGTTGGTTTACAGGCAACGTGTGTGTGTGTGTGTGTGTGTGTGTGTGTGTGTGTGTGTCTGGGTTTGTGTGTGTGTGCATGCGGGGGGTGGCTGGCTGGGCCAATCAATTTAATTCTCCTCTAAGGATCAGCATAGCATCGATTTATTTTGGGTTCCTTATTAACAGTCTGCTTAATGAAACAAAAGATGAGTTATGATTGATTTGGTCAAAGCTACAAGAAGTCTGTGAACGTGAATACTGGAGGAGAAGTCAACTACGACTCCCAAGGTCCATTTAATCATCTTCTGTTGTTTTTTACTGGTTGCAGTTTCTTCATTATGAAGATTTCTCGCTCAGTTTTTATCTGTACCTGAATCTCTTTTCTGGTTTTATTATAAACAGATCATCAGAAGATGTCTGTACGTCTGCACATTAACACTGTACATTTCATATTTCATATTTTATTTATTATTACTGTATTTTGTTTTTATTATATATGTAAATAGTCGGGATAATATATGTTGTTTGTATATGTTGTTTGCATACCTGGAGTGGTAACAAAAATAATTTCCCCCTGGGATAATTAAAGTATTTCTGATTCTGATTCTGATTTAGTTTCAGAAGTTTGTATTAATGTTTTTTCGTCTTTAATTTACTTTACCATTCTGTAAATCAATGTCTATCTATTTTACTGGTTTAATAAATACATTTTAGTTTTTATTTCTTGTGTGCATTATCCTCCAATAGTTCAACAATTTCTTCTGTTTGATTCTCAGCTGGTCAGGGAAGCACCAACTGTGTGAAAGGAGTGAAATATAGAGTTTGATTGGTTGGTTGGATGATTAATTGGTTGGATGATTGGTTGGCTGATTGGTTGGTTGATTGGTTGGTTGATTGGTTGGTTGATTGGTTGATTGGTTGGATGATTAATTGGTTGGTTGATTAGATGATTGGTTGGTTTATTGGTTGGTTGATGGTTTGGTTGGTTGATTGATTGGTTGATTGGTTGATTGATTGGGTGATTGGTTGGATGATTAATTGGTTGATTGGTTGGTTGATTAATTTGTTGGATGATTGGTTGGTTGATTGGTTGGTTGATTGGTTGGTTGATTGGTTGGTTGATTGGTTGGTTGATTGGTTGGTTGGTTGATTGGTTGGTTGATTAGATGATTAGATGATTGGCTGGTTTATTGATCGTTGGTTGATAGATAGATTGGTTGGTCCAGTCAGGCCAGAGGGATAAACAGTCATACAGATGACAGACATTTTCTTTTGTGCTTTAATTGTTTTTGTTTGATGAGTTCAGCTTGGCTCAGATGTCAAAGGTCCAGATGACATCAGTCCAGAACACAGGAACCAGTCTGACGCTGCTGGTCCGGGAACTTCTCTATAACCACAAACAGTCAGAACCAGTCAGATCATCTGGTCCCGGTCCCGTCTCGGTGTCCAGTTCCTCCAAATGAACCAGGAGAGTTTGAAACCTGTAATCAACGATCTGCTCAGTGTGGGAACAGAAGGTCCCTCAAGGTCCTGGAAGGTCCCTCAAGATCCTGGAAGGTCCCTCAAGGTCCTGGAAGGGTCTGAATGAGTTCTAAAAGGTTTTAAAAGCTTCTAGATGATTCTGTCGGGTTCTGAGACAGTTTTAAGAACAGAGGTCTCATCTCATCTTCCTCAGCCTGGCTCTGTTCTCCTTTTCTCGTTTCTTTAAGGATGTGATGTAATGGTGAAAGAGTACTTCCTGTTCCTTCTTCCTGTTAAGGGATTCGAAACGCTGGTCACCACGGTAACGAGCAGAGAACTCCTTAAAGGTCGACCTGCAGAGAAAAGGAACAATGATTAACGTTTTCTCCTAGAGGTTGATGACGTGGAGACGCCAGAGAGTAGGGGCGGAGCCAGTCGGTGTAAACATTAGGGGTGGAGCCAGTCGGCATAAACATTAGGGGCGGAGCCAGTCGGTCTAAACATTAGGGGTGGAGCCAGTCAGCGTAAACATTAGGGGTGGAGCCAGTCGGTGTAAACATTAGGGGTGGAGCCAGTCAGCATACACATTAGTGGCGGAGCCAGTCGGTGTAAACATTAGGGGTGGAGCCAGTCAGCGTAAACATTAGGGGCGGAGCCAGTCGGTGTAAACATTAGGGGTGGAGCCAGATAGTGTAAACATTAGAGGTGGAGCCAGACAGTGGAAATATTTATTTAAGTTTAATGAAGTTATTTTAAAACCATCAAAGATGCCGGGCTTTAGAGGACACCTTTGGTTGCAGTTTTGTCATTGTTTGGTCATCAGAGTCCTGATGTCGTAATGTAGATTCTTAATCATGTCTGAACTGAAGCTTCACTCATGTAACAACAGATCTGGTTTCTCCCAGTCTGCAGAGAACAAAACATCTGAGCCTCAGAGATCTGACAGTGAGACAAACTGCTGCAAGTGGATTCAGGTCAGATTTTACACCTGAAAAATGAAGAGTGAGGTGGTGAATTGTCTCTCATGTCCAGACCTTCCTCCACAGCACAGCAGAGGAAGGTCTTTCTAGTCCACACAGCATTCCTGGATGGGAAAAAAAACAAAACATGCTGTGTTTGATTGGCATTTCTTTAAACCAATCACAATCATCTTGGGCGGTGTTAAGCTCTTGACGGAGCAACAGAGCCTCTGCTAAATAGTCTCAGGAAGGAACTTGTTTTGGTGGAACATGTGTACGTTCAAAAGTTATTTTAGTCGTGCAACAGAAAAAGATTGGACAGATAGTCTAGCTAGCTGTCTGGATTCACTCTGCAGAGATCTGAGGAGACGTTAACCATCGTCCTCACAAATCCACCAGAGGTTAGAACGCCAACACAGAGAAAGAGGAAGGTAACGGACATCCGGCCCACATAAGGGACATCTTGCCGAAAATGAATCTCCGGCTGCACGGGAACAATCCCGGAAATGAAACTTAGACTAAGTGGTAAATAATAAATGAGTGAAGTGGTGAATAATGAACGAGTGTTACCTGCTGGTGATCTTGGCTTCTTCCAGCAGCTGTTTGAACTCTTCTCGGGCTTTCTGGAGTTTACCCTTCTTCTCTTTGTACTCGTCCTTCACCCTGCTCTTCACAAACTGATCAAACACCTGCACTCACAGGAAACACTGATGTCACAGTGACATCACAGATGCAAATGAATGTGATCTGTTGACACTGACCTGTTTCCTCTGATCGGAGGTCAGCAGCAGGTATCGAGGGTCAAACACCATCTTATGGAGCTCCTTCTCCCAGGTGGAGAACGCCGACACCTCCGGACAAACACATCAATATATTTACTCACTTTTATAACTTCCAATCTTTTATACTTTATTGTACTATGAACTGGAGATGTTCCAATACCATTTTTTCTTTCCCAATGCTGATTCCGATACCTGAACTTATGTATCAGCCGATAGTACCGATCTGATACCAGCATGTTAAGGAATATATACATATTTTATTACGTTTTACCAGCTGTATACAACTATCCCTGTATGGATGAGATATGATTTATATCTTTGTTGTTAAACTCTTTGTGAAACATGAACAAATACAAACAACGGACGACACAGAACTTTCTATTATCATCCAGTTTAAACCGTCAGAGCCCTTCAGCATCGTCCACGACGAGATACGGCACCTCTGATTAATATTTAGATAATTTGATAACGGTTTAATTTAGCCACTTACCAATTTTTGCTGCTAAAAGCTAAGGAGTTAGCCATCACGGGGTGTCTTTGGTGTCTTTGTAGCCTTTACAGAAGGTTTTCTATCCAGCCTGGAAGTTGTGCCTCTTTTCGGAGTTGTTCAGCAATAAAAACGCTTACATCCAAGATTTATCCACTTGATGTCCATAATTTATCAATTTTCCGTCATTTTTGCCGCTAGCTCTATGCTAGCTGCCATTTTGAATATCCCATAATGCTTTGCGAGATTGTGTTGACGTCTTTAAACCAATGGGAAGGCAGGTCCGTCATACAAAGAGCGTATGGAGAGGAGAGATGGATCTCTCCAGCGAATCCGAGCGAGAACAAAGGCTAAAGAGTGTAAAGATGGATCACTGCAGTCTGTTAGCGTTCTGCAGAGGAGACTGGTTGAGATGGGGCAACATTTAAATAGTTTGCCCTTTTACAGGAGTTATAATGTTCATTATGTTTATTTTTGCACTGCATGACTCCAAATATATAGAACTGTTTTAGAACATTGCTGTGTGTGTGATTCCAATAAATATGAAATTATTATTTGATTATTGGCTTAAGTGAATGTCAGGAGGGCAAAAGCGTCTGGACTTTTTTTGAAAAAAATTATATATTTAGTCAACTGTATAAGTTATAATGTTTATTTCTTCACAGTGTGACTCCTAATACATATGGGAAGTGTTTTAGACAGGAAATTGGCTTCACTTTTATTGCTCTGTGTGTGATATCAATACATATCTGTGAGATTCATGTTCTGTTTTATTTATTTATTTGTCTTTAAGGTCATACAACCTTTTTTTACATTCAAGTGACCTCACTGCAGCACAAATATTCTAATAGCCCAGTTTTTTCTGAAAAAAATGATGTTCAGAAATTGACTGTAGACAACAGGGTTGATGTTTTACAAACTTTTTTAGAAAATAAAACCAGACGGACAATGAACTGTAAAAATGGCCTTTAGGCATCTGAGCGTTAACTGCGAGTCATAACGGAAAAAAGAACATGAATATACTACTTTAAAGTGGATTTTCTTCTGGGCTAAATTACGTGGTATCAGATCGGTGCATAAACTCCATTTCTCGCCGATACTCATACCAGCATTTTAGGCAATACTGGAGGCTTTACTGATACTGGTATCGGTATCAGAACATCTCCAATATAAATACACGTGTTGGCCAAATGTTTCAGTGTTGTAACCATCACTAGTTTCACTGGGCCTTTGGTTTCTGTCCGTCTCATTAATGCTACTGTTTAATGATCATCTATTATTTGATAATATCTTCCATCTTTAATGCATCCCAACAACCAGTTTTAGTACTTTGGTGCCTCGGCTGGGTAATCAAACAACTTATGTCAGCATTTTCTGGGTGGAGGACAGTCTTTGTAAAAAACTGTATCACCCATCATCTTATCTAAAGTTCCCTGCATCTTAAAAGACAGCTGAAAAGATTCAGTTTCTTCTTTTCATCTCTCGTCATTCAGAAGATTGCTGAAGTCCAGTAAGTATTTTGTAAAGTATTTTTAAATTAAAAGGATTATGTGTGTGTGTTTTTGTGTATTACCCCTCTCTCGAGCATCATTTCCCTAAAATGATCGATACGAAGCTCCAGGGGGAGAAGCTTAACTTCTCCTGGATGGGGGACGAGAGACAAAGGCTCCTCTGTTCTAAAGACAGACAGACAGACAGACAGGCAGACAGACAGACAGGGAAAGAGAGCGACAGACAGACATACAGGGAAAGAGAGAGACAGACAGACAGACCGAGAGACATAGAGACAGAGACAGACAGACAGACAGACAGACAGACAGACAGACAGACAGACAGACAGACCAAGAGACAGACGGACAGGCAGACGGACAGGGAAAGAGAGAGACAGACAGACATACAGGGAAAGAGAGAGACAGACAGACAGACCGAGAGACATAGAGACAGAGACAGACAGACAGACAGACAGACAGACAGACAGACAGACAGACAGACAGACCAAGAGACAGACGGACAGGCAGACGGACAGGAGAGGTTATTTTCTTGAGAATCCTTCACACTGAAACAAGACCTTTGACCTCGTCTCTGTTCTGCACGCTGATTGGCTTGCTTAGACTCACCTGTTCCTTTTGGAGATGTGTTCATCATCTTCATCTTCGTCGTTACCATGGAGACCAGATAATTGACAGCTGGAGCTGATGTCTGTCAGAAAACAGAGTTCAACAGTTTGTTCATTTTTCTAATTACTGAATTTTTTTAATAATATTTTATAGACCGAATCACAACAATCACTTCATGTGAACAACTGGCCGTTGATTTGAACTGTTGAGATATGTGAAATCATCAAACTAGTCATTTTCAGCCGAAACTTTAACATTTAAAGATTTAAAGTTAAAAACGGAGGTCTGACCTATCTATGGTCTCGGCTATGATATTTCCTGTACTGTGTAGCTTTGGTAAGTTTCTGATAAACCAAATATAGCATTAGGAACAGCAACATGTCCCTGCCAGTCAGTTGGACTGACTGATAGTTTGGGTGCTGTCATTTTCTTTAGTCTGTGGCCCAACTAGCTCTCCAAGCTAACATTAGTCAAGTGTTGACATAAAACATGCATTTTAGAGGAAGGAGATGAGAGCAGATCCAGCTGTTCCTCAGAGACGTTAAACTGTCTGTACGGGAAGCAGAAGCTTTCTATCTGGAAGTTGTTGGAAACAAAACATTGGGATTGCGTCAGCGGGGATTTCGCTGTAAAACGACTTTCTTTATTTAAAGTTTTACTGAACAATAACGTTACATTGTTTTACATCCTTCTGCGTAAACAATCGTCTCTTCTTCGTTTGTTACAACTTTCATCGTCACCTGAAGCTCTACAACACACTCCTTCCACATGTGGTCTGTAGACATCACTGAAACAATTACTGCCACAATCTCTACTGCCACGATCTTTACTGCCACTATGTTCACTGCCACAATCTCTACTGCCACAATCTTTACTGCCATGATCTCTACTGCTACAATGTTCACTGCCACGATCTCTACTGCTACAATGTTCACTGCCACGATCTCTACTGCCACGATCTCTACTGCTACAATGTTCACTGCCACGATCTTTACTGCCATGATCTCTACTGCCACGATCTCTACTGCCATGATCTTTACTGCTACATATATACTGCTATATATATATATGCTTTTATATTATTATTTAATATTATTTATTGAATTACTGGAATTGCTGAGTCTTTGTAAATTATAGTGTGGTCTAGACCTACTCTATTTGTAAAGTGTCCTGAGATAACTCTTGTTATGATGTGATACTATAAATAAAATTGAATTGAATTGAATTTTCATGCTCTTATATTTGAGTAGCATATCTGTACATGCATTTGAATATGGGCGGTACGTTAGCAGCGTGTATGCGCTTTAGTACCAATTAGTATGTACAGTATTGTAAGCAGTTGCGATCTCTGAGTTGATGTTCTGCACATGTCTATATTTTGATGTTTTCGCCTGTGGTTTTATCATCCGGCATGTTTTTGTTTGATGTTTTCTCTATTTTTTTTTCTTCTCCATGTAGCAACTTTCTTCTCCAACACAAATTTCTCCCAAAGGAGACAGATAAAGAAACCTCAACAGTAAGATGCAACAGGGTCTATTATCCAGTATTATATCAGGCTGTTATTACTATTCTGTATAAATCAGTCAAACTCTGTGATTGGGTCTATAAGTTAACAGTTTGATTGACGGACAGGCAGACGTTTTCTTCTTTCTCTTGTGGGGTGGGTCCATGATGATCCGGCTGATGTCTCGACCAATCAGCTCCCCCGGTCTCTCCCAGACAGACAGGTGCATTGTGGGATTGAAGAAGAAGACCCGGTCATCTCCAGTCCACACGACACACCTGAAAACATGCACACACACACACACACACACACACACACACACACACACACACACACACACACACACAAAATGGCCGTGGCATTTAGACTCTTAAAGAGCAGCGAGAGAATGTCTGATCCTCCTAGGGAGAGTTTCTGTTTACGGCAAAACATGCTTACACACAAATACAACAACCAACCATCTGTTCTCGTAGTTATGGCAACAGCCTTCCTGCTGAACATTAAAGTTGCAGGAGAAACAGAAACGTTCAGAGGGGAAACATCAATAACCATCGACAACAACACACTATACACTGTACTGTACTGAACAGCAGTTACCATGGTGACCCCGGCACAGGTGTGGAGGCGACAGGACGTCTGTCTTTTCTTCCTCCTTCACTTCCCTCCTCCTCTCCTCCTCCGTCTACAGAAATACACTGCAAGACACACACACACACACACACACACACACACACACACACACACACACACACACACACACACACACACACACACACACACACACACACACAGTACCTATTATCCCTCATTAATCATCTCACGACCCGTTAGATTTATCTGCTGACCCTCTGAGGGCCCCGAGCCTCAGTTTGGGACCCCCTGGACTGAACTAACTAAGTGTTAAACTATCCAACTAGTTAACATATTTATTAACATATATATATATATATGTTAACTATGGATAAAAGTAGCCCGACCTCTGGCAGCTGGAACAGCAACATGATTGGAGATTTCTTTTACCTGTTTGTTGTCTTCTGTTGTTCTCTCCGTTCTCAGCAGAAACGCTCCTCTGTAAGAACTTTTATGTCCACTCATCCGTCGCTTCTCTGATGGACACACAGAATACAACTTTATTTAAACTGGTCCTATACTGGATATAAAGTGTATATATACACCCTAAATGAAGTACTGGAGACACCAGCCAAGTTTGATCTGCAACAGTTTGATAGAAAAGAGTTTGTTTGGTCCAGACTTTCAGACTTTCCACTTTAGTCGCACCTGGGATTCAGGTGCAAACCCTCCTACGAACCACGGTCCAGAAGACTTTTTTAAATGGTTTGGACTTCCGGACCAAGTACAGGAAGTGCTGGCCAGCATCGTTGCGTTAGAGAGACGCGTAGCTCGGGGAATCTCATCTGGTGACAACAGGACGTAGTTATGTCACGTAGAGTTCTTTAGTGCTCTTGCATAACTGCAGTGTGAAACCAAAAGTAACCGGATCAAATGTTAAAGTGAAACCAAAACAAGAACTATAGTTTGGACTGTCAGGCGTGAAAAGGCCGTTTGGAGGAGGATTGTGGAGATCCACAATGATCTTGACGTTTTTTTGTCAAATAATGCAAGATTTATAGGTTACCTCAAAAATAAAATAAATTCTCTGTGGTTGACTTTTCTACAGAAACTTAAACTAAGGTTTTCTGATACTGATCACTAAACAGTTTCAGTCCCAAACAAAAGACCAGTTGTCGCCTCTCAGCTGGTATTCTGTCTGGAATGGACATTTCTAAGTGACCCCAAACTTTTGACTGGTAGTGTATATATAACTATTCTTTCTACTGCTTTATATCTGCAGTCTGCTGACGAACAGAAGTGTCTTCTACTTTTAGTTATTTCTCCAAATTTAAAGTCCAAAGTCTACATTTTTTAATCTCAAATTAAATAGAAAACTAAATTAATTAAAATTAATTATCTGAAACTCAGTAACACAAACAGGAAGTGCTGCTTCTACTGTCCATAAAACAGAAAACAAAGATCATTCTTCCCCCGACAGCAGTCGTTAGCAGGCCTGTTAGCTCAGCTGCTAACAACAGGAAGGTAAATTTGCTGCAAAGACTCAGATTAGACAACTGACTGCAGACGGTTTCTCTTCCAGCAGAGTTACAGAAAACTGGAGGAACGCAGCTAATGTTAGACTCTCTGTCCTCATAATGTTAGACTATCTGGCCTCATAATGTTAGACTCTCTGTCTGCTGCAGGGCCTCATAATGTTAGACTCTCTGTCTGCTGCAGGGCCTCATAATGTTAGACTCTGTGTCTGCTGCAGGGCCTCATAATGTTACTTTCTGTCCTCATAATGTTAGACTCCCCCATCTGCTGCAGGGCCTCATAATGTTAGACTCTGTGTCTGCTGCAGGGCCTCATAATGTTAGACTCTCTGTCTGCTGCAGGGCCTCATAATGTTACTTTCTGTCCTCATAATGTTAGACTCCCCCATCTGCTGCAGGGCCTCATAATGTTAGACTCTCTGTCCTCATAATGTTAGACTCTCTATCTGCTGCAGGGCCTCATAATGTTAGACTCTCTGTCTGCTGCAGGGCCTCATAATGTTAGACTCCCCCATCTGCTGCAGGGCCTCATAATGTTAGACTCTCTGTCTGCTGCAGGGCCTCATAATGTTAGATTCTCTGTCTGCTGCAGGGCCTCATAATGTTAGACTCTCTATCCTCATAATGTTAGACTCTCTGTCTGCTGCAGGGCCTCATTAATGTAAGATTATCTGTCCTCATAATGTTAGACTCTCTGTCTGCTGCAGGGCCTCATTATCTTAGACTCTCTGTCCTCATAATGTTAGACTCTCTGTCTGTTGCAGGGCCTCATAATGTTAGACTCTCTATCTGCTGCAGGGCCTCATAATGTTAGACTCTGTCTGCTGCAGGGCCTCATAATGTTAGACTCTCTGTCTGCTGCAGGGCCTCATCTGTCAGTTTGCTGTTGGTCAGTGGTTTGAATTCAAAGTTAAAGTGGAGGACAGATGTCAGAATAGTTTACATCAAGTCTAATCACAGAGTCAGATTTCCATCTGATAACAGAAACAGCGTGTGCACCAGAGATGATGGGTTTCCAGTTTAAAGGAGCAACTTCCAAACAGTTTTGTTTCCTTCTTGTTCTTTGGAAAGGTCGACACGCTAAAACATGAATCAGAGTCACAGATTTCTTTCCTTTTCATACAGACTTTAAGGTGTCACAACAAATAATGAATAGTCGGGTCAATATAAGAGCAGAAAAGAAAGCTAAAAGACAACGATAAAATGTGACAGGGAATAAGAGAGTTCCCACGGCTAACTTTGATCCAAGGAGAAAGGATGAAACATGACAGCAGACACATGGTCATGTGACCGTGATGTCAGAAACCATCTGTGGCAGAAACATGAAGTCACAGCCGACGGTTGAACTCAGACTAACATAACGCTGAGTCAACATGATGTTAAACACAGACTGACAACTCAGTGGCTGTGTCTCACTTCTGTTCGTCAGCAGACTGCAGGTATAAAGCAGTAGAAACAATAGTTATATATACACTACCAGTCAAAAGTTTGGGGTCACTTAGAAATGTCCATTCCAGACAGAATACCAGCTGAGATCAGTTGCATTGTTTTTTTAATCAGGGCAGCAATTTTCAGATTACATCATGTGTTTACATCATGTGATTACATCATGTGATTACATCATGTCAAATGGCTTCTCGACTGTTGGAGACAGAAGTGGCCGAAGAAAGGCTTGAAATCCATGCTTTTTGGTCTAAAGGTCATACCCAAATTAAAAGTGGTCCAGCTCCCGTATACTCTGACCCTCTGGGGTGAGCCTGATATCATTGGAAAGGTAACTCTCTCTAGTTGTTGTTCCCAGTGTCAGGGTGATTCTAGGCCTTACTGACACAGAGTTACAGAGGCTAGAATGGAGGTTTTTACATCTGTAAAATGATTAGAATCCACTGCTGTAAACACATCTGACAGGTGACAGACAGCTCAGGGCATCAGCCACATGTCTCAGCTCACTGCAGAATAAGTGAAGCCAAAAGACTCTAAAACGGATTTTATATGATGTTTCTTCTACAGATATGTCTGTGCGTTTTTTTATTTCCATTTGAAAAGTGCAAAGAAAAAAGACAAAAAACTACAAAATACAACACTTCTCAAATACACAAACACCCCCCCATCAATCACCTTTCCAACGATATCAGGCTCACCCCAGAGGGTCAGAGTATACGGGAGCTGGACCACTTTTAATTTGGGTATGACGTTTAGATCAAAAAGCATGGATTTCAAGCCTTTCTTCAGCCACTTCTGTCTCCAACAGTCGAGAAGCCTTTAGACATGATGTAAACACATGATGTAATCTGAAAACTGCTGCCCTGATTAAACACAATGCAACTGATCTCAGCTGGTATTCTGTCTGGAATGGACATTTCTAAGTGACCCCAAACTTTTGACCGGTAGTGTACATATATCATACATTTCTAATATGTATCATGTCATATAAACATGTCTAAATCAGAATCTGATTTAGGTCGATTTATGACATTTTAGGCCTTAAAGGGAAGGAAGATACGTGTGTGAAGAAACGCAGCTGTAGTCTTCAACCGACACTGACTCAAGTGACCTCAGTAGGGGACATTTATAAGACTTCACACAGTAACCTCTGAGAAACTAAAGGCTTTATACTTAAATAACATCCCCAACACCTGGAAAAACCTGGAAACACCTGGAGACTCCTGGAGACTCCTTCACAAGAGGATAGATGAAAAAGAGATGGACAGATACATGAAGAAGAGACGGACAGACAGATGAAGAGACGGACGGATAGACGGACATGTCTTACTGTGTCTGTAATTTGTCAGCAGAGTGAATCTGGAAGAAAACCGTGAAGAGAAGAAGGAGGGATGAACTTTCTTCATCACCTGAAGAAAAAGAGGAAACAGTTTTAAATAGACAGACAGACAGACAGACAGACAAAGAGAGAGAGAGAGAGATAGAGAGACAGAGATAGAGAGACGAACAGACAGAGAGAGAGAGAGAGAGACAGACAAACAGAGAGAGAGAGAGAGAGAGAGAGAGACAGACAGACAGAGAGAGAGACAGACAGACAGAGAGAGACAGACAAACAGAGAGACAGACTGATAGACAGCGAGAGACAGAGAGAGACAGACAGACAAACATAGAGACAGACAGACAGAGAGAGAGAAAGACAGAGAGAGACAGACAAACAGAGACAGACAGACAGACAGACAGACAGAGAGACAGACAGACAGACAGACAGACAGAGAGTGAGACAGACATACCTGGACAGGTAAGAATGGCCACCTCTCTCTGCAGAGCTGTAAGAGAGACACATGTTTTCATGCCTTACCATTCAACCACCTACACATGATCCAATCAAAGATCAGCCCAGCTCAACATCATCGGTCAGCTGAAAGGTCAGCGGCAACAAGGTCAAAAATGAAATGATTTGAACATTAACTTGCATGACGCCAAGTATAGCTCTTCCTCCGAGTGTCTCCACCCTAACGCTATCCTCACAGGAAAACTATTTCACAGCCGGCGCAGAGCGCTTTATCTGCATATCATGTAGGCGGCTTTGCTTATATATACTGTATATACAGTATATATATACAGTATATATACTGTATATTATACCTGTTTAACTTACCGTAATGTACTTGTGTAATGTACTATAACGTACCTGTGTAACGTACCTGTGTAACGTACTGTAACATACCTGTGTAACGTACTATAACGTACCTGTGTAACGTACCTGTGTAACGTACTGTAACGTACCTGTGTAACGTACCTGTGTAACGTACTGTAACGTACCTGTGTAACATACCTGTGTAACGTACTGTGTAACATACTGTAACGTACCTGTGTAACATACTGTAACGTACCTGTATAATGTACTACAACGTACTGTAACGTACCTGTGTAACGTACTATAACGTACCTGTGTAACGTACTGTAACATACCTGTGTAACGTACTGTGTAACGTACTGTAACGTACCTGTGTGGGCGGAGACAGACTTCTCTCCAGGCAGACGATCGGCTGTGACCACGCCCCTCTATGCCAGTGATTGGTCAGAAGTATAGGCCACGCCTCATTGTCCCGCTGAATATGAAACTCAGCCCACTTCAAGTAAGCTCCACCTACAGGATTATATCATCATTTTAGTAGTCTCGCATGTCCAGACCCTCCTCCACAGCGCTGTGGAGGAGGGTGTGGCTAGTCCACACAGCGCTGTGGAGAAGGGTCTATCTAGTCCACACAGCGCTGTGGAGGACTGTCTGTCTAGTCCACACAGCGCTGTGGAGAAGGGTCTATCTAGTCCACACAGCGCTGTGGAGGACTGTCTGTCTAGTCCACACAGCGCTGAGGAGGAGGGTCTGTCTAGTCCACACAGCGCTGTGGAGGAGGGTCTGTCTAGTCCACACAGCTCTGTGGAGGAGGGTCTGTCTAGTCCACACAGCTCTGTGGAGGAGGGTCTGTCTAGTCCACACAGCGCTGTGGAGGAGAGTCTGTCGAGTCCACACAGCTCTGTGGAGGAGGGTCTGTCTAGTCCACACAGCTCTGTGGAGGAGGGTCTGTCTAGTCCACACAGCTCTGCTGGATGGGAGAAAAACATGCTCTGGTTTATTGGCATTTCTTTGACCCTCTGCTCCATCAGGTTAAATAATATAACTGTTAACTCTCTATACCATCAGGTTAAATAATATAACTGTTAACTCTCTATACCATCAGGTTAAATAATATAACTGTTAACTCTCTATACCATCAGGTTAAATAATATAACTGTTAACTCTCTGCTCCATCAGGTGGTTTTGACAACCTCTGGTCCGGCTGGTTTTATTTTCTATAAAAGCTTGTAAAACATGAACCCTGTTGTCTACAGTCAATCTATCAACATCAGTTTTTTCAGGACAAACTGGGCTATTAGAATATTTGTGCTGCAGTGAGGTCACTTGAATGTAAGAAAAGGTTTTAGGACCATAAAGACAAAAAAATTAATAAAACGGAGATTGAATCTCACAGATGACACAGAGCAATAAAAGTTAAGCCAATCTCCTGTCTAAAACACGTATATGTCTTGGGAGTCAAACTGTGAAGAAATAAACATTATAACTCATACAGTTGACAAAATATCTACATTTTTTCAAAAAAAGTCCAGACGCTTTTGATCTCATGACATTCACTTATGCCAATAACCAAATAATAATGTCATATTCAATAATATCACACACACAGCAATGCTACACAATTTGTGTTGTCTAAAACAGTTCTCCTATATATTTGGAGTCATCCAGTGCAAAAATAAACATAAAGAACACTGTAGATAGATAGATAGATAGATAGATAGATAGATAGATAGATAGATAGATAGATAGATGGCTAGATAGATCAACAATCATCGTGGGCGGGGCTAAGCTCCGGACGGAGCCACGGAGCCTCTGCTAAATAGTCTCAGAAAGGAACTTTTTTTGGTGGAACATGTGGACGTTCAAAGGTAGTTTTAGTCAGAGGGACAGATAGTCTAGCTAGCTGTCTGGATTTACCCTGCAGAGATCTGAGGAGACGTTAACCATAGTCCTCACAAATCCACCAGAGGTTAGAACGCCAACACAGAGACACAGGAAGGGGACGGACACCCAGAGGAAATGAGGGACATTCAGGGGAATTTCCAGCGGCAGGGGAGCAATCCCGGAAATGAAACGTCGTCGATATGGACTACAATTTTAATGTTTTTTTCTTCCTACGACTGAACCGCTTAACCTTTTATTCTCCTTCGCTACTAAAAAATAAAAGCCACTCTGGTCTTTTGAGGTGGTTTAAAGCAGCGGTTACACAAACTTCTGCAGAAACTCCCCCCTGTTTCCCGCTGCCAGTCATGTAGCACAGATCAGACCTGTGGGAGTGTTTTGAGTCTGCGGGGGCCAGTCATATACCAGATCAGACCTGTGGGAGTGTTTTGAGGCTGTGGGGGCCAGTCATGTAGCACAGATCAGACCTGTGGGAGTGTTTTGAGTCTGCGGGGGCCAGTCATATACCAGATCAGACCTGTGGGAGTGTTTTGAGTCTGCGGGGGCCAGTCATATACCAGATCAGACCTGTGGGAGTGTTTTGAGGCTGCGGGGGCCAGTCATGTACCAGATCAGACCTGTGGGAGTGTTTTGAGGCTGTGGGGGCCAGTCATGTAGCACAGATCAGACCTGTGGGAGTGTTTTGAGGCTGCGGGGGCCAGTCGTGTAACAGAGATCAGACTTGTGGGAGTGTTTTGAGGAGGTGTGAGAGTCCCGTACAGGAAAGAGGAAACATCACTGCCTCTATCTCTGCCATAAGGAAGTTGTAGAGCACCAAACACAAGCTGTGAACCGCAGAGGAAAATATGAAGTCTACTTGAGCTACATCGGGGAGTTTAAGAACAGGAAGTGACACTCCCATCGGCGCACAACGCTGCGGAGAATCACTGGATCGCTGTTTCTGGTCGAAGCCCTAAAATAAAGGATATCTGGAGCAGAATGTGCCCTGACATTATATCATTAATTGTATGGATATCTATAAACACAGAGCAGCTGGCTGCAGGTGATTGACAGGTGTGGTGGCGCTGAGTCGATTAAACAGCATCCTCTCTCTTTTTAATATCTCTCACTCGTTTTCAGTCAGGGTATGAAAAGACTTTTCATCTGCATCAGAATGGGAGTGTGTGTCTGTGTGTGTGTGTGTGTGTGTGTGCCTGTGTGTGTCTGTGTGTGTGTGTGTGCCTGTGTGTGTCTGTGTGTGTGTGTGTCTGTGTGTGTGTGTGTGTGTGCCTGTGTGTCTGTGTGTGTGTGTGCCTGTGTGTGTGTGTGTGTGTCTGTGTGTCTGTGTGTGTGTGTGTGTGTGTGTGTGTGTATGTAGCTCAAATTCGTTTGAAGTGTCTCAATCTCATTTTTTGACTTCCTCTCTTCATCCCTCCTTTATAATCCTTTTATGTCTTTATTTCTCTACCTTTTCTCTATTATCCCCCCGCTCCCACCCCCCCTTCCTCCCCTCTGGTTTCCATTAACTTCTGATTTGGTATAAAACGTGAGAGACTGAAAGACCAATCACAACTTGGAGAAGCAGGTCCGGGGTTGCCATGGAAACACAGTCAGCACCAACCAATAACCATGACGATGAAACACTTAAAACTGTAATAAAGCTCACACACAGGGGGGCGGGGCAAAGGATGATCACATCGTCACGCAGCCAATCAGAAAGCTAAAAAATATATTCACTGAAAACTGTCAAACACGAAGACGAACAAACTTTCGAAGATGAAATTAAAACAATGTAACTGTTACGGAACAACTGTGTCCCGTCTCCATGGAGACACAGAGTTGACCTGAATGACACCTGGATATCTGTCTCAACTGACACAGCACGAGTTCCTAACACACACACCCAACCACAGTAACAATGCAAAGGAAAGAGTCTCCAAATGGAAATCTAATCTTAACCCTTTGAAGAGTGTTTTCACGGGTGTGTGACACATTGGCGAGGGCCTCCGTAGACGGCGAGCTGCGTGCATGCACGGAGATGTTGATGCTCAATGCATCGTTCATTGCAGTATTCTCCAAAACACCAGAGGGCGTACAAACACAATAATCTGTGAATACAGGGAAGCAGGCTGCCTGGCAATAGTAGTAAACACATCTCTGATTAACTCAGACCAGAACATTACATTCATCTGCTCTAAATATTATCGTGATTCTAACCAGCCAAACATTATATTAATCTGCTCTAAATATTATCGTGATTCTAACCTACTGCCAAACATTATATTAATCTGCTCTAAATATTATCGTGATTCTAACCAGCCAAACATACATTCATCTGCTCTAAATATTATCGTGATTCTAACCTAATGCCAAACATTATATTAATCTGCTCTAAACATTATCGTGATTCTAACCTACTGCCAAACATACATTCATCTGCTCTAAATATTATCGTGATTCTAACCTACTGCCAAACATTATATTAATCTGCTCTAAATATTATCGTGATTCTAACCAGCCAAACATACATTCATCTGCTCTAAATATTATCGTGATTCTAACCTACTGCCAAACATTACATTCATCTATTTTAAATATTATCGTGATTCTAACCTACTGCCAAACATTACATTCATCTATTTTAAATATTATCGTGATTCTAACCTACTGCCAAACATTACATTCATCTATTTTAAATATTATCGTGATTCTAACCTACTGCCAAACATTACATTCATCTATTTTAAATATTATCGTGATTCTAACCTACTGCCATCCACTCGATGTTCAGAACACTGTTTCCAAGAAGCTATTTTTTTTTAGCTTTGACAAAGAGATCTGTCATGTTTTTCCTCTAGCAAAATGCTTCAGAGCTGCACGACAATGCACCCAAACATTTGTGGAGCCATCGTCCTGGCAACGACAGATGTGGAGGACTCATTTTATTGCTCGTAGACTTCAGGCCAGGAACACCACGCCAACCATAAACCTAGCTTTAATCCCTTATCAACGTGTGAGGACCGTCAGCTTGGTCCCCACAGCGTTGGTTAACAATTAGGTCCTTACAATGTGATGCACACACACACAAACATACACACACACACACACACACACACACACACACACACAGAAACACACACACACACACACAGACACACACACACACACACACACACACACACACACACACACACACACACACACACACACACACAGAGTTGGTACATCAGCGTCTCGTCTCCAATTAGTTCACTACTGCTGGAGGCTGTGATGGATCACACATATTCACACACACACACACACACACACACACACACACACACACACACACACACACACACACACACACACACACACACACACACACACACACAGAAACACACACACACACACACACACACACACACACAAGAGGAAACAGCTGATGAAGCAAGAGCAGAAAGAACAGGACGACAGAGAAAAGTTACATAAATCAGCTCTTTTTTCTCAAACTTCATCTCTTTAATTATTAATAAACTAAAATGAACTGTGTGTGTGTGTGTGTTCCGTGTGTGTGTGAGTGAATATGTGTGTGTGTGTGTGTGTGTGTGTATGTATGTTGAAATGGTGATTGCTAATTTTATTCTGAAAAACAGAAAGTCGGTCAGAAAAACACTTGTCCTGAAGTGAAGCAAAGAGGAGACGAGAGAAATGGAAGATGAATGTTTGTCCTGCAGGTAGCGCTGTGATTAAACAGTTTTTATTGTCCGAATTTAGCATGTAACATTAGACACATGATGAATATGAACTTCATGACTGTCTTTTATTATTTAAAATGTTAAAACTACAGCAGTTTCAGCTTTTTATTTCATGTTTTATTCACATTTGAGTTTCATTAATTCATCAGCTGGAAAGAGACGCAGATGAGAAGAAACATTTAATAAATAAAGATGATTTGTTTCTGAGTTTGTCAGCAGCCCTGAACATCTCTCTTATCCATTTATTTTGATATTTATGTCTTTCTGTCACAAGATGGAAACAAACGTCCACAACTGTGTCTCCTTCTTGTTCTCTTTAATCTAATCTAACATCCATCCAACAACAAATCAGACTTTCAAACTGCTGACAGGACGCTCCGACTGAAAACAAGATCAGTTTTTACTCTGTTATGAACATTTAATCCTTGGACAGTTAAGAAAGTGATTTAAAAATGTGAAACTTTGAATGTAAAGTCTTGGTTAGAGAAGGGGGAAGCAAACATGATGAAACTAAATCAAATAAATCATTTTAAAAATGTAGTCATGATTAATCTCATGATTGTCTGTAGTTTGTATGATTAATCCCAAATTAAAAAGCATTTAGTCTGGTGGAGAGAACTATCTGGACGGGCTTTGAACCTTAACCTGACATTCAAAGACCCTTTTCTTTCTCCATTTCTGTTTCTGTGAGCCATGCACAGCGTTACTGCTGCATCACTTCCTGTTTCCCTAACCCTAACCGTGACTATAGATATGCTCAGCAGATTCATGCATTCACACTTTAATTGATAGGCCAGTTGTAGACTGTAAAGGGGGGAGAGAGACGGGGAAGAAATGCAGCCAAAAGTCGAATTCAAACCCTGGCCGCTGCGGAAAGGACTGAGCTTCAGTACACTGGACGCAAACTCTAGCAGGTGATCTACTAGGGCGCCCGTGCCCAGAGACACTAGTACATGCAGACTGCAGGGATCAAACCACCGCCCTTCCAATTGATAGTCGCTCTACCATCTGAGCCACAGCTTCCCGTGTGTGTGTGTTTGTGTCTGCAGTATAAAAGCTGTAAAGATGAGCTATGAGCTGTCTTCCTGAAAAACACCCAATTACATCCTGCAGAATAGTGTGTGTGTGTGTGTGTGTTTGTGTGTGTGTGTGCGTGTGTGTGTGTTAGTGTTCAATAAAGCTCTGGTCTCAGTTTATAGAGTCACTTTATCAAACTGCTCCTGAACACAACAGAGCTCAGGAGCTTTTTACTGACACAGAGGCTGTGAGTTACTTTGAAATCAAACTGCACTTTGCAGTGCAGTGTTTTTTCACTTTTTTCTTTTTTTATAACTCTATAAGACCATCACACCTCCACCTGAAAAGTGATCGGAAAAGCATCTACGAAGAAATCGAGACGATTCTGACAGAAATGGAAGCATTATTAACTTCCATCCTATTACAAACAGTGAGGAATCTGTTCCAGTAACTACCACACACTTTGATAGGTTAGCATCTTAAAACACTTCCCTCAACTGGAAACACAACAACAACAACAACAACAACAACACTTCCCTCATCTGAGGCCTGGACTACGAAGATTTGGCTTTACCGAGGTAACTTCAGGTTCAACCCAGGGTTTTCTGTACCACGACGGTGGATCACCTGTTACCGGGTTCAATCGCCGTGGTAACTAATGCTGAATGCCTAACCTGGTCGGGAGCAGGTTAAGATGGAGATTAGAGATCAACTGGTGTAAAAGCACCGCCTACTGACCAATTAACACTCGAGTTATAACGGCGTCACAGCAACTGGTGGAAATTAGGACGGTAAGATCAGGCGGAGCTCGATGCGCGGAGAGAGAGAGGGACAGAGAGAGGGAGAGAGAAAGATAGAGGGGGAGAAGGAGAGAGAGAGAGAGAGAGAGAGAGAGAGAGAGAGAGAGAGAGAGAGAGAGGGAGAGAGGGATAGAGAGAGGGAGAGAGAGAGAGCGAGGGAGCGAGAGAGAGAGAGAGAGAGAGAGAGAGAGAGGGAGAGAGGGAGAGAGAGAGGGAGAGAGAGAGAGAGAGAGAGAGAGAGAGAGGGAGAGAGAAAGATAGAGGGGGAGAAGGAGAGAGAGAGAGAGAGAGAGAGGGAGTGATGCGCTCATAAAAGTTAAAACATTTAGAGACCGACAACCCCGTTAACATTCCCTGATGGTATTTTGAAAGATAGAGATTTTAATGGGAGGGAATTACATAACGGCTATCTGCATCTTGAGCCGTGTTGCCAAATGCACACATCGGTTTGAATTATGTTTTTATATATTTTATTTGCTCTCACATCGCTTCCACTGCCAGGGTTGCAACTGAAATAACAGGCTAAAGCACCGACAGTTTATGGAAAGGACAGGTGTAGTTATGGTCAGATCTAGTGCCTGACTGATGGGGAAGTGATATTCATAAGCGTTGTGATTTATGCATCTACAGCGTCGGCTATTTTTTGCCAGCTTTCTTCCTATTTCAGGAAGCAGCGACTGTATTGCGTTTTGCCTGCAAAACCGTGTCTGTGTTCTTCATATTTATGTATAATTATAATTTGCTCTTCTTATGTACAATATGCGGCTCTGGTAGTTTGTGATTGGTCGTGCTGTGCAAACCCCGCCTCTTTTATGTGAACGCGCGCGCCGCTGGATTGGGAAAACCTGGGTTGACTGAACTAGTTGTTAACCACCATCGTGACCCAGGTTATGCAGGACCACAGTTGTTAGGGTTAGTGAAGCCGGGTAACTGAAAGAAATCCAGGACATGTTGATCTGGATTTGTAGTACAGGCCTCAGGCAATGCAACAGCAACAACACCTCAACTGGCAACGCAACAATAGTACCTAAACCAAATCAAGATCAGTTGAGCAAACTGTGGATTATAAAAACATTTTGGACTCAATGTAAAAAGGAATATCTAATGGATGTGAAATCTTCTGTGAAACAGTCTTAAGATATGTGGTATTAATCAATGAGGAGAAACTGCCCTAACATCTTTGGAAAATGGGGAGAATTACAGATGTTTATGTGGGCAGAGATGGAAAGGTGCATTCTTGTCTTGTTACGCTACCTTCCAGGATAACCATGAGAACTACGGTTTCATCTTAAACTGAAGAAGTGATGAGTCTCAACAATCCAGAGTGTGTTGCAACTATAACAGGTGCATAAAACCATCAAACCTCCACTGTGAATCTCATGGATTTGGTTAGGACATCCAAACTGATCCCCACATCTGCTGTCCCAGCTCCGAAACTGTCAGGCTGGTGGCAAACAGGGGACTCAGACATGCAGTTAAAGTCACAAAAGGGTTTCCACAAACACAGGGCAGAACAGTCGAAATAAACAGTTCCTAGGCACACAGGGGAAACGGCTGTGACTCTCG
This sequence comes from Zingel zingel, assembly GCA_023566125.1. NCBI lineage: Eukaryota > Metazoa > Chordata > Actinopteri > Perciformes > Percidae > Zingel > Zingel zingel. The sequence goes on along the minus strand of CM042334.1, from coordinate 51,901 downwards.
ACACGAGGGTAGAAGATGAACTGGCAGAGAAAGAAGAGAAAGGAATGAATATGAACACATGAGGGAGACAGAGACAGGTGCAGGACATTAGGGCTGGCAGGTTATCATATAAGGTGGGAAGGCAGATAAAAAATTACCTGCAGAGGAAACGAGTATCAAAATAAAACACGAAGTGAGCAAAGTAAGAAGATAAATGTGAAAGAAAAGTAAAAACATGAGGAAGGAGCGGGAGCGTGACAGAAACACCAGATGAAACATCGATGGTAGCCTAGCTACACTGCTTATCTGTTATTGATTAGGTGATTAACCAATCACAACCGTCCTGGGCGGCGGCCGTGTCTTTGTACAATAGATATTGAAGATCACAAGCTGATCATGACAGACGAGTCAATGTTTTATGGTCCTAATTCCTCTCATTGCTGGTTGGTTCCAGGCTTAAAACTTGTTATATCAGCATATAATGAAACGGCAACAGAGATTTTGAACGGGAAAAATCACTCTGGAACCAGAGCTTCGTTGTGGTATGGGCTATCACATCTATGAAGAACATGTTATAGTTGTCTGAGGGGGGGAGGGGCACCAGGTGAGGACCAGGTGCTGATTACAGAGATTAAAGTCCAGAGCAACAGCACTGAAAAGATCAGATATATCATTAGGACAGATTGTTGCATGGATTGCATTGTAGGATTCTGCATCGAGAACCTGTTCCAACTTGGAATTGGGTCAATAATCAGATTCCAAAAGAATCGTTATCAAATTGTTATTGAATTTGATTATGAATTTTGGTTTGGAATCCGATAATCGGTTCCAGATTTAACACGCGCAAGTTTTGGTTTCAGTAGCAACAGCCGTACTTCCAGCAGGTGCTTGTTGTGTAGCAGCCGTGGAGCACAGTAAGTGGCGCTCCAATGTCTGGCTTTATTTCACGTTGAAAAAGCGTTAAAACTGTGAATCACCATGGAATCAAACCAAAATCTTCCTGTTGTCTGTGAAATAATCAGGTGACCTGTTTCAACTCCAGTCCTCAAAGAAATGGAATCGTGGGTAAGAATCGGAATTGTTAAAATCAAAACGAAGCCCAACCCTAAACATTAACCTGATCAATGTAGATAATCTACTCACCCGAATATTCAGCTGTGTGTTTCTGTGTGTGTGTGTGTGTGTGTGTGTGTGTGCGCATGGGCCCTTATCGGCTTTATTCAGAACTCATTACCTCATTAAAACACACACACAAGTTAAGATCAGAGGAGCAGGGGAGTGTGGGAAGGAGATTAAACAATGCCTTTGAGAAATGACACACACACAAACACACACACACACAGTTTCAGGATAATCAAACAAAGCAGAGACACAGAACTGTAACAAGTTCTTTTTTAAAAGCTGATAAATCATTTATCATTGATGAAGCAGCACAACACACTAACTAAACTAAAAACTTATTTTTAGACATTGTGTAAACTGAGTTAAGTAATTTTATTTTTAATTAGTTAATCATCTTTTTATTGACAAATTGAGACGTAAATAGTTTTCAACTAACCACTGCAGTCACATGTTGAAACAGAGGAGCCTCTGATTTCAAAAGTGTTCAAACATCCTAAAAACATCGGACCAGTCAACCTCCGAGACAATAAACTGAAGAGAGGGTGCCACTTAAGGTTCTCCCAACATTCAACAAAACAAATTTCTTTCTAGAATACTTATTTTAATACATAGAAATGTTGTTGAATGATTGGCAGTTGCAGATCAATAGATCAATAAATCAGTGAATGAATATCTGAGAGACATTTACACAATGACTCTGATTTTGGTCTGAACTGTTTGTTCTTCTCCCCACTGCTGTTTTTTATTTGCTTTGTGTTGCTGTTAGTCAGATAATTTTCTTTAAAATGACACGCTGAGCTGCAGATTTGTCACGCTGCTGCAGGAAACAAAGCAGATGCTGGGGCTTCAGATCCACAACAACATGAAATCAACAAGAGCTGAATCCTAATAATCATACAATGAAGAACCAGTGAGAGTCTGCAACGATACGCTGCAGAAACAACCGTTAGAGAGAACACAAGTCCCACAATGCAACAACAAGAAGTCCCATAATGCAACAGCAACAAGTCCCATAATGCATAATGGTTTCCTCCTCTTTATTCTGTCTGCTAGCAAACAACAGAAACATGCCTAAAAGCTGCTGTGTGCTGATATTCACTACCAACAGGGTAAAGAAACTTGAATCAGCAGAGATAATGGGGTGACACTTAGCTAGCATCACTAGCTTATCTTTGAAATATAGTTAGCCTAAAACTAGTCTTGATTTCCTCCACAGTGGTGCAAAGGCAGGTCTGGCTAGTCCACACAGCATTCCTGGATGGGAGTATAACGTGTTCTGGTTTATTGACATTTCTTTAAACCAATCACAATCATCTTGGGTGGGGCTAAGCTCCGGACGGAGCCACGGTGCCTCTGCTAAATAGTCTCAGGAAGGAACTTGTTTTCGTGAAACATGTGGACGTTCAAAAGTAGTTTCAGTCGTGCAAAAGAAAACTCAGATTGGACCGATAGTAAAAGAGCATGATCCGGCAGAATTTCCGGCAGCACCGGAACAATCTCGGAAGTGGAATGTCGTGGATATAGACTAACATTTGCATATTTGACTTTGTAGCAAAATGTTTAATCTTAATTTACAGAAATATAGTTAGCCCAAAACTGATAATTGGATGTTTGACTTGGTAACAAAATGCTTGCTGCAAACGTAACATTGGACATATCGTTAGCTTAGCATCTCCCCATTCGCTCTGCTGATTCCCAGGAACATGATTTGCTTCCTTCATTTGAACCAGAACAGAACCAGAAGCTGTTACTGATCCAGAAATTAATAAAAGCAGCATGTTGCAGCATCTGTGCATAATTCTAAGTTTGGATGTAAAGTCAACACTAAATACGATCGATACGCTGAAACTATTTAGTTTGATACTAAAGTTGTATTGATATTTGTTGGAGACGTAAGGTTAATCTCAGTTTGCTCTGCTGTAAAGTCCAAACTTAACAGAATAGTGTCGCAGAAAATGACGTTTTCACGTTCCGTGGCCAATCAATGAAAAGCACTATTCTTGATGGAGTATTTATTATTATTATTATTATTATCGTTATTATTATTATTATTATCATTAATATTGTGTTGTCTCTCTTGCCAATTGTCTTTGAACACTTAGCTCCGCAATAGCGAAGAAGCTAACGGCTAAAAACAGCTAACGTTTGTAACATTAATCACCAAACAGCCACAGAAAGGTAACATTACATAAACCAGGACAAAGCGTTATGATTAGGTGATAATATACAACCTTAACCTGCAGCTAGGGTTAGTGCAAAATAACAACAGTGACTTTGAGTGGTGACACGTCAACTACAACATGGGTAATATAAAGTTATGGGCAGATTAAACTAATGTTATAACAAACATTGATTGCCTACATTGGAAAACTGTTATGAATTAACGTTGGTAGCTGTTAATTAAAAGGTTATTTAACCCGAGTCTGCTGCCAGCAGGTCGGTAATCCTCTGTCTCTGCTCGGGGAAAACAAAAGCATGAGTATTAATCAAAATCATAATAGTTATCCAAAAGATGTAATTAATCTATCCCGGAGAACGTGTTACTGACGCAAAACAGGCACTCGCTGTTCCTAATCCTCTAAGTTATCCCACCTTTCAAAACGATTCACCATGACAACCGATCTCACGGAGGACTTTACACCTAGTTTTGAGTTGTAACTTATGACTATGTTAGAATTATTCAGCTGATGCAACCCTCAAAATGTCAGTAGCGCGTAAACTCCGACCTAAGTGAGAACTTTTGTTCAAAATAGTCTACATTTGAATTTACGCACAGATGGTGCAACCCAGAGCAGGTTAACACTCATTACCAGCATTTTAATCTCTGTCAGATGAAATAAAATAACAAACTAAAGAACAAAGCAGCTGACAGCAACGTGTCAACAGGAAGTGTTTCCCCTAACCCTATGTGATCCAGAACCTGTTCCTGATCCAGAACCTGTTACTAATCTAAAACAGAAACCAGCTGATGAGGAAACAGACTGACCTGTTAGATGAGCAGTGAGGAGAGGCATCTGAAGAGGAGACGCAGCGAGGAGCTGCAGGGACGAGGAGGTGTGTGGCTCGGTGTCCCTGGTCTTTGTGGCGTCTCTTCTAACTCGACCTGCGCACAGAAACATACTGGTCTGGTTCTTCACCATTGCCTTGCTCAGTGACACTTCAGCACCTTTGTAAACTTAGAACTAACCAAAAGATTCAGCTGACTCAAACAGGTTTTATGATTCTTGCGCTCAGAGTGGTCGGGGCACTGCGGACGGCACGCCTGGTCGTAACGAACCGTCTGGTCTTTTCATATTCTTATTGTGGTCAAAGCGGCTCGAAGAAACAACTTCTTCTCTCCTGTAGCCAATCATTGCAATGTGGTCTATACGAACCTGTCCACGTTGTTACAAAGTCTTGGAGGTGGGCGGCTTTGCGATCAGACCCTCAACTAACAGGCGCCCAGGCCACGTTTGTGTCATATTGCCATCTGCGCCGGCCGTGCTGAACGCAAGAAGCATGAAACAGCTTTTAGTCATGAAGCCTGAAGATTTGAACGATCTCTTGACCTTTCGTCCAGCATCAACGTTCATAAGTTGAGCTCCAGGACTGTGAGACTCTACGAGAAGATAAATCACCGTGATATTATTACAGAGTGCATTTGTCTTCTGAGGAGACTTACTGTCAGACAGCTAGATAGTAAGATAAGTAGTTACTTTATTAGGCTTCTCTGCCCACTGTCATGGAATCTGCTGCCTTAAGGTTACATTGACTGTTTGTTCTGGTTATGTTGCTCATTCTGCTGCCTTTTGCTGTTGCTATTTGGTTTTGCTGCTTTTAATGTGGGTTCTGTCTCTTCTTTTACTTCTGCTGTGTGTTTGGCTGAATTTGCTGTGTTTTTTGGTCAAAATGTTGTGGTCTTACTTAATGTGACTTACTTCACGGCAGGCTCGCAAGTCCTCCCCAGTTTTGTGGTTGTCTGACTCAGAGCGTGCTGAAAGATCAACTATACGGGCAACGGAAAGGAAATGGTGGAAATCAGTATCTTCGTTCCTCCTTCGCTGCCTCTATTTCTGCAGCAAAAAGCTCTTTCTATAAAACCAAAATTGAATCCTCTTTCTCCAACCCCAAAAAACTTTTCTCCATCTTCTCCAACCTCCTAGATTCACCCAGTCCACCTCCTCCCTCCTACCAACCCACTTTGTCAACTACTTGGCTGACATGGGCTCTTCATTCTCCACCACACCCCTTTCTCTTTCACCCCTCTACCTCTGCCCGCCCAACCACCTGCCCCCTGGATCCTATCCCTTCTCACCTTCTCCAGTCTATTGCTCCTGAGCTTCTTCCTTTCCTCACCCATCTCATCAACATCTCCTTGTCAACTGGCTGTTTCCCCTAACCCTCAAAGAGGCAAGAGTGACCCCACTACTCAAAAATCCAACACTTGACTAGTCTGAAGTAAATAACTACAGACCCGTCTCCCTTCTTCCATTTCTATCCAAAACTCTTGAGTGTGCTTTTGATAATCAACTCTCTACTCTCTACCAGTCTGGCTTCAAGGCTGGCCACTCAACAGAAACTGCCCTCCTTGCTGTCGCAGAGCAGCTTTACATCGCTAGAGTGACCTCTCTCTCTTCCGTCGTCATCCTTCTGGACCTTTCTGCTGCCTTTGACACAGTGAACCACCTGATCCTCATTTCGACACTCCAGGATCTGGGTGTCTCAGGCTCTGCGCTCTCTTTGCTCAAATCTTACCTGACAGGCCGAACCTACCGGGTAACTTGGAGAGGATCTACCTCAGAACCTTGCCCACTCAAAACTGGGGTTCCTCAGGGATGAGTCCTGGGTCCCCTCCTATTCTCTCTGTAAACCAACTATCTCTGGTCTGTCATTCACTTGCACAACTTTTCTTATCACAGCTACACAGATGACACCCAACTAATTATCTCCTTTCCGGAGTCTGAAACGCAAGTAGCAGCACGTATCTCGGCCTGTCTGACTATTATCTCTTCTTGAATAACCCTAACACCATATGGAATTCAACCTTGCAGAGACTGAGGTCCTTTTCCTTCCAGGGAAGGGCTCTCCTACCCAGGACCTGACTATAACAATTGAAAACTCTGTGGTAGTCCTAACCCAGACTGCTATAAACTTGGGTGTGACACTTGACGACCAACTCTCCTTCACTGCCAACATCGCTGCAACTGCCCGATCGTGTAGATATATGCTGCAAAACTTCACTTCTAACGCAGAAGGCGGCTCAGGTTCTGGTTCAGGCTCTAGTTATCTCACATGTAGACTGCTGCAACTCCCTCCTGGCTGGTCTGCCTGCATGTGCCACCCAGCCCCTGCAGCTCATTCAGAACGCAACAGCTTGTCTTATCTTTAACCTCCCCAAGTTCTCTCACATTACACCGCTCCTCCGCTCTCTTCACTGGTTACCGGTTGCTGCCTGCATATGCTTCAAGACACTAGTACTTGCATACAGGGCTACGAATGGATCAGCCCCAGCTTACATACAGGACATGGTCAAACCCTATACCCCAACCTGCCCACTCCGGCTGAAAGCCTAAGCATCTTCCGCTGACGGCTAAAGACACATCTCTTCCGACTGCACCTCAGATAAAAAAAAAACATATATAGATACTGTATACACACATTCTTAAAGCTGCACTGTCATATGGCTCTTTGTCGTTTTGCACATTTAAAGCTAATGTACTTACACTTACTACTTGTCTGGAGTTTGCACCTTCAAGATTAAAAGCATTTAATTGGAAGTTGCTTTGGATAAAAGTGTCAGCTAAATGACATGTAATGTAATGTAATTCATCTACTTTCATATTGGGGCTGTAACTAAATCTGCAGTCTGTTCTGTGATCCTGAAAATCCATCCAAAAAATGAAATAATGAAAAATGAAATGTAGTCATATAGAAAAGGACACACAAATCAGATGTTCTGTTTGTATGTGATAGATAAAAGATCAGTTTGAGACAGCCGATCATCATAGGTCGACACGCTTCTGGTTTCACTCATTTCACGTTTTAACACATTTTACTGTGTGAATGCAGATCTGTCTGTGTTTTATTGTGTACCATAGATGTGTTGGCAGATTAGTCTGCCTCCACACATTGGTGCTCCTTTCAGGAAACACTGACCTAAATCTGTTGACAGCAGCAGTATTGTAGTGACAATAAAACATCTGTGCAACAAAAAGTGGTGTATGAAGTATTAAGGTTGTTTACTTCATTAAAAGTATGTATACCACACTGTTAAATACTCTATTACAGTAAAAGTCCAGCATTGAAAATGTTACTTCAGTAAAAGTCTGTAAGTATCATCAAGAAAAGGTAGTTAAAATATTAAAAAGTAAAATCCTCCCATTTTAGGAACTGGAAATGATCCTAACAATTGTGTGTTTAATGGTCTAATCATTTGAGCTGGACTTGTAGGCCGTTATATTATTGGCTACTTTCATTTAGAATAAAACATCAGATTTTTTAGCAGAAATCTTAATATGTAAAGTACTAGTAGTAACTAAAGCTGTCAGATTAATGTAGTGGGGTAAAAAGTACAATATTACGGTCTGAAACGTAGGGGAGTAGAAGTAGAAAGTGGCATAAAAAGAAAACACTCAAGTTTAGTACAAGTACCTCAACATTTTGACTGAAGTACAGTAATGGAGTAAACGTACTTAATTGCATTCCACCACTGGTGTCAAGGGGGTTAATTCTGTGCTCGTTGTGAGACTACTGCAACAGATGGAGGACTCAAACAAAGAGCAGACTCTAAAGTATAACAGTTAAAAAAGATTTAGCTGTCAGTCAGGGTTTAGATCAGAGGAAATCAGTCCAAGAACAAGCAGAGGTATCCAAAAAACTGTGCACTAAGATGTATGCAAAAACCGAAGCTGATCTTAATCCACAAGAAGTATACACAAGAGATAATTCTGCAACGTTAGACACAGGGGAATTGAGATGAACTGGCACAGAGAACAGGAAACAGAATAAATACTCTGAGGAGGAAGATAATGAGGGACAGGTGAAATTTATCAGCGTGGGGTCGGCAATCACAAAGGACAAGTAGATATTGGTGTAACTGTCATCTGTGGTTGATTCATTCTGCCTTCAGACATCCAGACAAGATTGCTACTAGGTTAAAGGTTCTTTATTCGGGTCTTCAGGTCAGTCCCAGGTCAGTCCTAGGTAAGTCCAAGGTCCCAGCATCCCAGGTCTCTGAGTCATGGGTCAGTCCCAGGTCTCTGCAGAGTCACGGGTCAGTCCCAGGTCTCTGCAGATTCACGGGACAGTCCCAGGTCTCTGCAGAGTCCCAGGTCAGTCCCAGGTCTCTGCAGAGTACTAGGTCAGTCCAAGGTCTCTACAGAGTACCAGCGTCCCAGGTCTCTGCAGATTCACGGGTCAGTCACAGGTCTCTACAGAGTCATGGGTCAGTCCCAGGTCTCTGCAGAGTACCAGGTCAGTCCCAGGTCTCTGCAGAGTCACGGATCAGTCCCAGGTCTCTGCAGAGTCCCAGCGTCCCAGTTCTCTGCAGAGTCCCAGCGCCCCAGTTCTCTGCAGAGTCACGGGTCAGTCCTTGGTCTCTGCAGAGTACCAGGTCAGTCCCAGGTCTCTCCAGAGTACCAGCGTCCCAGGTCTCTGCAGAGTCACGGGTCAGTCCCAGGTCTCTGCAGATTCACGGGACAGTCCCAGGTCTCTGCAGAGTCCCAGGTCAGTCCCAGGTCTCTGCAGAGTACTAGGTCAGTCCAAGGTCTCTACAGAGTACCAGCGTCCCAGGTCTCTGCAGATTCACGGGTCAGTCCCAGGTCTCTACAGAGTCATGGGTCAGTCCCAGGTCTCTGCAGAGTACCAGGTCAGTCCCAGGTCTCTGCAGAGTCACGGATCAGTCCCAGGTCTCTGCAGAGTCCCAGCGTCCCAGTTCTCTGCAGAGTCCCAGCGCCCCAGTTCTCTGCAGAGTCACGGGTCAGTCCTTGGTCTCTGCAGAGTACCAGGTCAGTCCCAGGTCTCTCCAGAGTACCAGCGTCCCAGGTCTCTGCAGAGTCACGGGTCAGTCCCAGGTCTCTGCAGAGTCACGGGTCAGTCCCAGGTCTCTGCAGATTCACGGGACAGTCCCAGGTCTCTGCAGAGTCCCAGGTCAGTCCCAGGTATCTGCAGAGTACTAGGTCAGTCCAAGGTCTCTACAGAGTACCAGCGTCCCAGGTCTCTGCAGATTCACGGGTCAGTCCCAGGTCTCTACAGAGTCATGGGTCAGTCCCAGGTCTCTGCAGAGTACCAGGTCAGTCCCAGGTCTCTGCAGAGTCACGGATCAGTCCCAGGTCTCTGCAGAGTCCCAGCGTCCCAGTTCTCTGCAGAGTCCCAGCGCCCCAGTTCTCTGCAGAGTCCCAGCGCCCCAGTTCTCTGCAGAGTCACGGGTCAGTCCTTGGTCTCTGCAGAGTACCAGGTCAGTCCCAGGTCTCTCCAGAGTACCAGCGTCCCAGGTCTCTGCAGAGTCACGGGTCAGTCCCAGGTCTCTGCAGATTCACGGGACAGTCCCAGGTCTCTGCAGAGTCCCAGGTCAGTCCCAGGTCTCTGCAGAGTCACGGATCAGTCCCAGGTCTCTGCAGAGTCCCAGCGTCCCAGTTCTCTGCAGAGTCCCAGCGCCCCAGTTCTCTGCAGAGTCACGGGTCAGTCCTTGGTCTCTGTAGAGTACCAGGTCAGTCCCAGGTCTCTCCAGAGTACCAGCGTCCCAGGTCTCTGCAGAGTCACGGGTCAGTCCCAGGTCTCTGCAGAGTCACGGGTCAGTCCCAGGTCTCTGCAGATTCACGGGACAGTCCCAGGTCTCTGCAGAGTCCCAGGTCAGTCCCAGGTATCTGCAGAGTACTAGGTCAGTCCAAGGTCTCTACAGAGTACCAGCGTCCCAGGTCTCTGCAGATTCACGGGTCAGTCCCAGGTCTCTACAGAGTCATGGGTCAGTCCCAGGTCTCTGCAGAGTACCAGGTCAGTCCCAGGTCTCTGCAGAGTCACGGATCAGTCCCAGGTCTCTGCAGAGTCCCAGCGTCCCAGTTCTCTGCAGAGTCCCAGCGCCCCAGTTCTCTGCAGAGTCACGGGTCAGTCCTTGGTCTCTGCAGAGTACCAGGTCAGTCCCAGGTCTCTCCAGAGTACCAGCGTCCCAGGTCTCTGCAGAGTCACGGGTCAGTCCCAGGTCTCTGCAGAGTCCCAGCGTCCCAGTTCTCTGCAGAGTCATGGGTCAGTCCCAGGTCTCTGCAGAGTCCCAGGTCAGTCCCAGGTCTCTGCAGAGTCATGGGTCAGTCCCAGGTCTCAGGTCTCTGAGCTTGAAGGGCAAAATGGTATTGAATTCTGAACTAAATTCTATGAACAACATTGTCACGTGTTCCTCTGGTCCAGCTGGGTTAGGGCAGTGTGAAGGACGACAGCGTCATGCAGACTGTTATTATTTATTCATTAGGGTTATTTTTGTGCTTTTATTGCCTTTATTAGTAGAGCTAAAGATTGAGAGATTAGACGATGTGCAGTGCAGGAAGGACTACAGATTATGTTTATGGGGTCATTTCTTTTCATTTTTAATGATGTCACATTCAGAGGGAATGAATGAATGAGCTACAGCAGCTCTGAGATCTGAAACTGAGTCAAATGCTGTGGACTTAAATAGCCAAACACAAGCACACAGACACAGTGAACACACACACACACACACACACACACACACACACACACACACACACATTTACACACAGACACACAGAGTGAACACACAAGCAGTTTAATGAAAGCAGGCTGCCAGTCAGAGCGCTCAGCTGCCTAACGCCCACACACAAGTTAATGTGAGTCCCCACTTGCTGCCAAGAACATCACTACAGCTGCAACACACACACACAAATAATTTAGTCTCCTACAAATCACCTCCATTTGTTTGACAAAAACTCTATGTCAGAATCCACAGTCATACATTCAAATTTAAAATAATGACTTGGTTTGAGGTAAGTATTGTCTGTACAAGACCAACTGAAATTGATTGTCGTCGACATCTGGAGGTTTTTTATCATCTCTATGTGACGATCTGTTGTTGTTTCTCAATACTGACGTCTGACATTTGACGTCTCTGATCCTACTTTTCCTGTTGAATTTACAGAATTCAGCTTTTAGAGCGTTTTCTTGCTGCTGTATTCACCTCCTTCGTCCGGTTATGTAACACAGCATTCAGGCCTTATTCATCTTTTATCGTTGCACAGGCTCGTTGTTGGAGACATCACGATTTCATTCAGTGTGCTGTTGTGTGATTTTGCGTCTGAGTTTAGCAGAATTAAATTTCACATGCAGACAGTTTCCATCTGTTACCATGTGTAGAAAACCTGAGACAAATCAATCCTGACAGTGTAAACTGAACAGAAACTGAGCTTTAGCCAGAAAACCTCTACAACACGAACACACACCCACGTTCACAGAAATAAAAGCACATTTAATCTGCATTTGTTTGCTTCCACAAGCCCCTGACAGCCTGTGAACGTCTCTCAAACAAATTAACAGAGAGGCTTCTGGGGAAAAACATACAACATAAACACATCCGAGTGCTAACCAACCGAGGAATTCAGTTTCTGTTTTAATTAGAAACAGAATCTCTGATTTAATGAGGGAATCACACATGAACAACATGAAGAGATGAGACTGAAAACCCGTCCAGTTATATCTAGTCCAGTCAAATATAATCCAGTCCAGTCAAATTTGTGTCAGTCAGAACCCAAACAGCTCAATGTCACTTCCGTAAGCAAACACTGACAGTTTCACAATTATAAGGCTGACATTTAAAGTGGAGCTACAGTTTCTCTGACATCCTCTAGAGATGAAACTTTTCTGTCAAAAAACAACCTCATTACTGTTTCTACACAACAAACTAGATCATTGATTTCTTCAAATAAGAATCTGAGTTTAAGATTAAAAACATATTTATAAAAATTTGAACCACGTATTTCTTTAGCTCCGAACCTGTCGTTGTCTCGATTCATTTAATAAAACACGTAAAGACAGAAACATTTCTGCTGTCTCAGGTCTGCAGCAGCAGAATTTTCCCATCATGCTTCACTGGGTGATTTTAAATTGACCAATCATCTTCATATTACATTTTGACAGCACTTGTGTGTGTGTGTGTGTGTGTGTGTGTGTGTGTGTGTTTGTGTGTGTGTGTGTGTATGTGTGTGTGTGTCAGAAAAAACACAGACACACACACACATTGTCTCTGAACGGCGAGCCACACAGCCAATCAGCTCCCAGCAATGAGCACTGTTGTCATGGAAACATGGCAAACGTTAATGCAGTACTCAAAATCACATCTGGTCTGCAAAAGTCGCTGGTTTGATCCCAGCTGCCAACAGGAATTGATGCTTTTCACAATAAATGTTAATAAGAATTTTCTTTGCTGGGTGGGAAATCATTTGTTACATTTTGTCTCAACGCACCCCGGGTGTCCTGGCGGCTGGAAAGTCCCCCTAAATCTTCTGTGACATTAGATTCATGACTTGATCCCAACTTCCTCTGATGTCATGCACTCTTGGCAACCATGACGTCATGAGATCGAGGAGGGCGAAATTTTTAGAGCCAGGCGCCAAGTTGGAGAACATTTAATCTCTAAACAATGTGCACCTTTCTGCTGCAGTTTCCGGGTTGAACGACATGTTTCATCTGAACGTTGTGCAGCGAGTGTTGAGGTGCGTTTTCTCTGGTTTGGTGGGCATGTCAGAGATGTTAGCCAATCACCAGAGACGTGTCTGTAAACTTGTGGTTATAAAAAGATAGCAGGGTTTTGTCGGGGCAGAACGCTCCCTAGCTCTCCACTGGCTGGAAGACACAGAGCATGATGGGAAATGCCTGACTCTCAACTGATCTAAGAGTTGATTGGTTCAGAATCGACTCAACAGGATGTTTTATATCAACTCTTCATTGTTGTTGAATCTGAGAGATTGTGATTGATATTTTCCTGATTTGAAGGTTTATTTTGTGACCAGAGAGGTTAACAGATCATCTTCAGTCTGTGGGATTAAAACATCAGCAATAGATCGCCTGCAGAGATTTTTAAGAAAGTGATAAATAGGTCTGATAACATTTAAATGAATCAGCTCTAACAGGAAGTGAGTGTTTCTGTGACTTCCTCTTCAAACTGAAGGTGGCACGCTTTCTGTCTCCGCCCCCAGGTGCATGAACAAATCCAAACATGTTTTAACAAGGAGGCAGGGCTAACAGAGGAGCCATGTTCCTGATTGGACGGACAATTTCAGTCTCCCAGCCAATCAAAGGGCTGCATCTGGATCCACCCACCTGTGTCAGGTGATCTCAGCAGCGAGCAAGTCCTGGGGGTGTGTCTCTCTGGCCTCTGGATGATGTGATTGGTCAGGAGGAGGGGCTTGTCTCTCCTCTGGAACATTTCCTCTGGAGAGGTCCAGCCTTCAGCTAGCTGCACACATGTTAGCATGTTAGCATCATAGTAATGTCTGTTTGTACTATCAAACAAAAATCACTAACTCAAGCAAAAAAATCGTCACCTCAAAGTTAAAACTTAAAACTTGCAAACAAAACATTTGTTCAGTCGTAAACTATTGATCTTTTATTTGTCTGATATTATGTCCTTTTGTTTCCAGTTCCCTCTGCTTCTTTCTCAATGATGAGTCTTTTGCTCTCTCCATCATGTTTGCAGTTTTGCTCCCAGCTTTCACGTGTGCGCTTCCAAACTCTTTGTTTGCAATTTTGGCACAAACCTCTCTTGTGGGCGGGTGTTACAGGTATGCGTCCCCATTGGTTAATGAGTTTTTGGAGTATGTTTGATTGACAGCTCAGAGCCTGCCTGCTCTGATGTTTCAGTGCAGCTAATGTTAGAGACTTTGGAGGACACACAAGCCACTCCACAGCGGATTCCTACAAGATTAATAAAGTGTAAGTATTGATCATATATATTGTCTGTGATCTACGTTGCAAGCATGGTTACTAGGAGTTTGTTGTTTCGTTTTGTTAAGTTACTAGCTAGCTAGTAAAGCTGTGTAAGTTAGCTTTTAATGTTAGCTAACTGCTAACGTTATCTAAAAGAAATGCTAGCCAAGCCAAGTAATGTTGGCTTACTGTAGCTACGTTACTGAGTAATTTGCCATGGGAATCATCTAGGCTTAGTGAGGCCTTACTCAGAGGAGCTGTATTAATTATTGTCTTCTCTCTGTAGAACAAGTAAACATCGTGGGACCTGCAGGACTCGAGCAGAACTACGATGCTGTCCCAGGTAATGTTATTAGGTCAGTAACGTAGCTATATGGTCTATTATGACAAATTATTATCCAGCTAACTACAAATTGTTGTGGTTGCTATTGGTCTGATAATACACAATGCTAGGGTATTGGTTAAGTTGTACTATGTGAATTGAGACTGATCATTGAGAAAGAAGCAGAGGGAACTGTAAAGAAAAACACATATCAAATGAAAAAAGACCAATAGTTTACGACTACACAAATGTTTTGTTTGCAAGTTTTAACTTTTACCTTTAAGGTGACAACTCTTTTGCTTGAGTTAGTGATTTTGTTTGATACCTGAGAAGTTTTGCTTGGAATTAAAGGCACAAAAATAATCCTATATTTACCGTGGGGAGAGGATGAAGAAGATGAGGAGAATGAAGATGTGAAGAGCGATATAATGAAGGAATGAGAGGAACCACTTCAACAGCCGGACGTTCCCACTGAAACGACAAGAACACTTTTTACTTTTTTATCTCCTCTGTGAGTCACCTGCTCAGAACCTGAGAACCACAGGACCTTTCCAGTCACATAAAGAACAGAATATAAGGAACTGATGGAACATAGATAATCAGTAGGACATGTTCTAAATGTTCACATATTTAAAAACAAACATGAGAAGAATCTGTCGTCAAGGTTTCAGCTCAGTGTGTACCTTCTCTTTAAAGCTGTCAGAGTTTATCAGTTTTCTTTGTTCAGTCCACAAAAAACTTAGAGGAGAAATCGAATCAGAAAGTCTGCTTATAAGATGTTAAACTCTGCCACTGAAGAAGAGCTGCATGAGATAATTACCACGCCACCAATAATTAACAGACAATTATTCTCTTTGCCCTCAGGGATCATTAAAGTTTCATCTTATCTCCAGACTGCAGAGGAGCCACTTCAACTGAAATAATCACTGTTTTAACTGGTGAACTTGAAATCATTCACAGATTTTATCACAGAAACAGACTGATGCAGTAACACTGATATATTGACGGCTTTAACTCTAAACTAACAGCTTCTATTCAAACTGTTTAGACAGTTTAATAGATTTTATCATGAAAGAGACAAGATGAAACATTACATCAGTCTTGAGATTCTTCAGAACGGCCAAAGGTTCACCATGATTTAATGATGTGCAATGTGCAGAGGAAGACTGAGAGCAGCTCCAAATGATGTGCTACAAGTGTCTAACGCTACTGCTCGGTGTCTAAACCGTAACTTTATAATGTCACAGCACCGTTCAACATCATGAAGTTATGTTCAGTATGATTGACAGCACTGGGCTAACCCACAATTAAATTTGCCATGAACATTAGCTGTATGTGTAGCAGATCAATCTACTGCTAAGTTAACAACTACAGCACTTTGGTCTGTCCCCCTTACTCCCCGCACTAAGAGACTTCAGTCAGGATGAGAGTCACAGTTAGGCTGCAGCCAGAGACTACAGAGGCAACATGGTGGCCCACATGGACACAGCAGTTCAGTCCTCACCTTTTCGGTGTTTGGTTTGGCTGTTTGTGTCCATGTTGTTACTCTGTCCTGATTACATTCTGCTCGACGAAGAGCATCTCCAGCCAGCTTGGTCTACTAAAAATTAGGTTACGCATGTGAGTGTGCGGTTACAGACAAGTTTCTCGGCTCTAACGACATCCGACAGAAATGGCCAGGCTCCCAGGCTCTCCATGGATTACCATACCCGCAGGCAGGAGAAGCTGCGGGTGCAGGGACAGGAGGCTAAAGAGAGGCTGCAGGGCCGGCATGGTTACCCAAGTTTTGTATGCTTGAGAACAGCAACATTTCAAAGTGGCTTGTTTGGTGCATATTTATCCACGTAGCTCCATGTAGCTCTGTCAGTCTCGGCCCCTATCACTAGCAGATGGGTCCCTCCCTGTTTAGTCAGCTGAACTGTAGCTTTAGAGACCATGGGATTTCCCAAACTGAATAAATCCCGCTCACACTTATAAACACAAAACTGCTTTGCTAGCTCCATCGTGTTGTAACTAACATAATTTTATTCATTAGCATGATTGCCGAACTGTTTAGTTCAAAAACATCCAAAACACCGTATGAAAACATAACGGGCCAGATGCAAGCTTTTATTTTGAAAAGTCAAAGCTTGCGGATTGCACCAGCTGGTAGGGCATGAGACGGGAGGTCTCCGGGCTGCAGCCATACCAGACTCAAATATCCTTTCGGTCCGGTGATATATAAACGACAGCCTTTTCAAGACATTTGTTTAGAGTGATAGCATGGAGGCTCCCAAATTGACGCTCGTCTGACAAATGGAGTTTTGGATAATGTTCAGCTTCGGCAGCTTTGCCTATATGCTAAAATATACATGACTGAGGAAGCCTAGTGACCAGTCCATAGCAACCAGTCATTGAATTACCCAGTGTCCTTTGCTGAATGGTCTCAATGTTTTATTGTTTTATTTCATGTGAATACTAGTTTACTAGATGAGTAACTTAGTATTTGAAGTAATGCAGTAATGCAGGAAGTGTGAATTTAGTTCCCATGCTTATAGTGTTTCCATAACAATGTTAGTGAGTAAATCTCCTGAAATGGCCCCCACACCATAACAGAGGAGTGTGATGTGTAAGATGAGAATGCAGAGGTTTAATCGCGTATGTCATGGCTATAAAAAAAACAAATAGCTATCTGTTTGTCTTTGCCAAGCGCAAACCAGTACAGAAGACATCAATAAATTGTTGGAGAGGGTCATCTCTTTTGTCCATGTCATTTTGGAGGGTCATCCAAAATGTATTGCCGGTGAAGGGAGGGTCAGGTCTATTTTAACCAAAGGTCCCATAACTCCTCCGGTGGCCCCTGAAATAAATAACGAACAGTCCCTAACAGATACATTTTAATCAGCAATGGTGGTTAGGTGTGTTTGTTACCTATATCAGGTGTGTGTGTGTGTGTTACCTAAATCAGGTGTGTTACCATGTATCAGGTATTACCATTATTAGGTGTGTGTGTGTGTTACCTGTATTAGGTGTGTGTGTTCAGGTATGAAAACAGCTGGTTGGTAGAACAGCAGAGGGGGCGTGGCCAACCAGAGCCAGTGGGGGGCGGGGTCACAGCTGAAGGACAGCCAGGGGGCTGTGGTGGTGGCTACCATGCCAACCGGCTGACCTTTGAACCTGGAGATCGGCAGCATCATGATGACATCAATTCCTGTCAGAGAGAATAATGGATCAGGTTAAAAACACCTCGCATCTTAATCCCTCCCACCGAGGCCCTCATCGGAGGAGAGAGGCAACGAGCAAATGTGTGTTAGAGAGATGAGATGTCCTTTCCTCTGAAGCGTTACATGAATACGTCAGCTGTTTGGGCGGAGTTAGCAACTCTTTCAGCTGCACAGGTTCCAGGAAGGCTGCTCTTGTGTTTCCTCGCTTATAGCTCCTTGATGATCCCTCCTCTGCACAGATCAGCCAGAGACTGCCTCTTGCTGTGACGGCGGATGGGAGGATATTAAGACCAGAGATGGTTCTGGAAGTGAAACCGCACTGATTTTCTCCGTAAGGATTTAGATTATCAGCCACGAAGTCTAAACCATCTGAGGTAGACTAACCCCGAGCTAACAAAGGTTTTTGCTTCTATAGAAGACACAAGTCTGTATGAAATTAAGCTGGATCCAACAGCAACAGGTTTTATTATATCTTAAGGAGAAATATTACACTACCCACAATCCTAAGCATAACAGCAACATCTCTGAGTGATGGAGCTCTCTGTTAGCATGGAAATGTTTACCAAACCCAAGAATGGCTACAGCGAGCTAGTACCAGTGAAGTCTCTGCTTCTATACAAAGTCTTGTATCTTTGCCTTTTTTGCTGTTTTTAAAATGTTTTTTTTTCCGCTGAATCAAATGTTTTCTGGACACGGGTTGTCTCGTAGTTGGTTGGCATGGTTCCAAGTTTAAAACCCTTTATAAAAGCATTTCATGAAACGTCAACGGAGACAGTCAAAGGGGAAAATCACTCCCGTTAACAGCACCATTAAAGAAGTGGGTGGTCACTGTTGATTTCTACAACCCTTACAGCCTTCTGCTGCGGCGCAGATAACAGCTGTCAAACATCAGTAAAACATCTGTCTAAACTTATGTTAATATTAAAGCTCAGCAGAATGTACTACGATGAAAGTAACATGAAGAGCTGATCAAAGATTAAATTCAAGGAGGAACGAAGTGCAGAGATAAAAAGCCAGCAGATATTTGGAAATCAAAAATAAATTCTATTAAAAATACAGTTTTATCCAGAGCAGAGCTGACTCATCGAGTCATGAAAAAAATCTTACAGAAAAAAAACTAGATAAAGTTCAACACAAGCACATGAAGAAAATAAGATGCTTTCCGTCTGAAGTTATTTTGTGTTTCCTTAATGCAAAATAAACACATTAAAAACGACATCACTACTAACATCAATATTCACTCCACAGTACTGAGTATTTATTAGACTGCTGAAGAAGATATTAAACTGAAGTTTAGGCTGATGATCTCACTTGTCACTTCTGATAAGTAATCAACTTTTTAACCGGAAGTGTGTCAACCACGTTGACAAATTATCTCTCTCTTATTTTGTGTGTGTTTACACAGGTGTTCATGTCCAGGGAGAGTTTTAATTCAAACCATCATATTCTTTCTAATCGTAAGTAGTCGTTTTGGTGTCTAAACTGTCTTCACATAATGCTCACCTTTTGTCGGTTAAATTTATCTGTAACAACTGTCAAAAATGTTGTCACATGACTGGCAGTGGTAAGCATAGTTTCGTACGATATCATATGAACCCGTTCATGAGAATAGGGTTAGGGTTACTGGTGACCCTAGCCAATAGCCTGGCTCCGCCCTCCTATGTACTTCCGCTCAATTTTCATTTTCCAATCAAGGTCCAATCAGCGAATAGAGGTAGTGGCTGAGAACAATGACGTTGACGTTCGGTAACCTTCGGCGAGTTCCGTAATGGCGGCGGAGAAAGATGCGGTCCATTGTAGCAACGCTGACGAATATCCAGAAGTTAAAGCACGAGAAAGAACAATCTTTGCTGAGTTTTGTTGGTGGCCATGATGTTGTGGCTCTCCTCCCGACGGGGTTTGGGAAAAGTTAGATTTTCCAGCTCGCTCCGTTAGTGGTGAATTAGTGGATGTTGTCATCTCCCCTCTTGTTAGCCTGGTCCTACCAGACAGTACGTAGGAGGGCGGAGCCATGCTACCAGAGTGGCTCTGGGCAGATCCAATAGTTTTAAACTTCAACAGAGGACCCGCCTTCAAGGAAGTTAACACGTTTCAATGGAGAGTGGCTAGAATGAAATGCACCAGAGTCTGGTAGGACCAGGCTAATGTACCAGAGTCTGGTAGGACCAGGCTACCTAGCCAAACCACCAAAGACTTGAAAAGTAATTAATATCATCACTATTTTTTAATCAGTGCTTCAGGAATTGAGTTTAAAACGTTCTTTTTTATTTTAACCTACAAACTTGTAAACTATTTTAAACATGTCAGGATGTCCTGGTTGTCTAGACGTCTATGTCCTGTCAGATTTTTCTCTTTTCTTTTACATCACTTAATCATTTAATCAATCAACCATCAAATGAATAAATAGACTGATCCACTGCTGTCAGAGGGTTATATATGTTTGATACAGATGATGAAATACGAACATGCAGGATAAAATATTAACTAATACCACATTTCTTCTTGTACTTGTAGTTTTGCTGTCAGTGTCAGTGCTGCTGTCTGTAGCTCAGTAAACAAATCACAGGTTAAGTGATGGGTTAACTGACAGGTTAAATTAAGGTACATGTGTCACTTACAGACCTGCTAGTCTCCCAGCTTCTGTCCCAGTGAACTGCTCCTCCTCTGCGGTCCAGTCACGTCCTGAACGTCGGCTCACTCCTTCAGCTGCAGCTGTCTTCACCGAGGTCTGCAGATCACCCTCCCATCTGGGAAAGGTGAAAGTAGAAACACACTGGAAGCATCAAGGAGTAACAGCGGCATTAAAATGCCAACAGACAGCAGACAGTGAGACAGAGAGACAGAAAGGAAGACAGAGAGTCTCCCAGTTCTAACAGACAGATGGAGTCACGGCAGCGGCTGCGACGCCTGTAGGTAGAAAAATACCGGAGTCCGCTTTCAGCAGAGCTGAATTAATCGCTGTCTCTCTGTTTCTGTTTCTCTCTCTCTCTCTCTCTGTTTCTCTTTCTCTCTCACTCTCTCTCTCTCTCTCTCTTTGTTTCTGTCTCTCTCTCTCTCTTTGTTTCTGTCTCACTCTCTCTCTCTCTCTCTCTCTCTCTCTCTCTCTCTCTCTCTCTCTGTTTCTGTCTCAATGTCTCTCTTTGTTTCTGTCTCGCTCTCTCTCTCTCTCTCTCTCTCTCTCTCTCTCTCTCTCTGTTTCTGTCTCTCTGTCTCTCTTTGTTTCTGTCTCGCTCTCTCTCTCTCTCTCTCTCTCTCTCTCTCTCTCTCTCTGTTTCTGTCTCTCTGTCTCTCTTTGTTTCTGTCTCTCTCTCTCTCTCTCTCTCTCTCTCTCTCTCTCTCTCTCTCTCTGTTTCTGTCTCTCTGTCTCGTGGCAAATAGAGCTGCTCTCAGATAAAAGAGCCGCCTCCCCATTAAGTGTGTGTGTGTGTGTGTGTGTGTGTGTGTGTGTGTGTGTGTGTGTGTGTGTTGTGTGTGTGTGTGTGTGTGTGTGTGTGTGTGTGTGTTTGATCACATTAGTGAGATAATAACAACTATATATTCTGTTTGTGTTTGTGTGTGCTTGTCCTGAGTCATCAATAAAAACACACACGGTTTGCCTCCTCTGTCTGTTGTCGTGTTGAGGAAGAGGTGTGTGTGTGTGTGTGTGTGTGTGTGTGTGTGTGTGTGTGTGTGTGTGTTACCAGACACCAGTAATTGTTTCAGAGTTGTGAAGCTTGTCTATAATCTGTGCAAACACACTGATCTAATATTGACACGACGGATTGTGTGACTCGTCGACCTTTTAGACGAACACAGGAGACTAGCCTCTTCTACTTTATAATCCAAACTTCTGCTGTGATTGGACAGCAGAGCTGTAACGAGAAAAGAAGCTCCACCCCACTCCTCTCCTGCAGGTTTCTAATGATGAATAGAAATCCTGGATGCAGATGTTTGAGAGTGAAGACAACATGTAGGACATTGAAGAGAGATTTTTCTCTGACTGCTCCCCTTTGGTCAAATAAATCCAGTCTGAGATCTGAACATGTGATTATTTAAATAAAATATGAATTATTTTGTTTGTATTGCTAACATTGATCTCAGTCCCTCTGTGATTCGGAGTGTGTAGATAAAAAGGGAAACATACAGATTCAGCAGAAAGGTGGTTGCAGTACATCAACTGTAAATCAAAACTAATGACTGGAAGGCCTTGAGAAGATGAATAATAATTTGCCCCAGTTGGCAGCTGAGTGAAGCTTTGCTTCCAATTTAATTAATTCAAATCACCAGCGGATATCAGAGAACATTTAACAAATGTTTTATGTATAACTGCTAATCCCCGTTGGAGGTGTAAATGCGAATGCAAGGATTTTGCATTCATAAAAAATCCACC
>CM042334.1:2500-25000 GCA_023566125.1 Zingel zingel | reverse complement strand
GAACAAACGCTGAGTATTTGATCTGTCGGCCTCAGCAGATTCATGTTTCTCATCATCACTGTAACAAAAGCTCTCGACTCGGTTCACAAACACTTTACTGTTTAATTATGTAAATTAATGTTTTTTGGGGCTCACTGAAAACTGTAGACAGTAGGTGACAGCAGAATGCTTGAATCCTGTTGACAGACTAATACCCCCTCGAACCACAAAGTAGTGCTGTCCGTTTAACCGCTTATTGACTCCACAGGAAGTGAAGCAACTGCAAAAAAGGTTTTAAGGTTCATGACTTATAGTAACTCACCTGAAAACTTTAGACAACTTTTGAGATATTTGTTTCTTATGTTTTTAAGTGAATGAAAATAGCTTTTTCTTTCTTTTCTTTGGTTCGACCTGGAATTAATCTTATTTATTCAGCCATTTCTCTGCTGTGGAACGGATGAACGCTAAGAAGAGAATTGAGATTCAGCAATATTGCTGAAACTAATTGATTAAATAAAATAAAAAAAAATTTTGGAAATATATTTTTATCATTGATTAGTTGGTTTCAGCTAATTAGCATTAGCTAAATCTGCAGATTTGTGTCCTTTGTGATGGTGATGAGTCTGCATACAGACCGGAGGTTGAACAGCTTTACCCAGAAGTACTGGGTAAAGCTGTTCAACCTCCGGTCTGTGGTGATCCGGTCTGTGGTGAGAACAACCCGGAGCATAACTGTGGTGATGACCATCAGTGTGCTTGCCGGGGAAACCTTCAGGTTTTTGGTAATGTCCAAGGACCAAAACTGTGAGTCAAAATCATCACGAGGGTCCAGTACAAGTAACAGGTCAGGTCTTATTAACAGGTGTTGCTGATTGTTTTTATGTTGGTTCTTTCATTTTTGTAGCTGCTTTCTCTTTTACATCAATAAGCATTAATAAACTTCCCTCTCTCGCTCTCTCTGACTGTAAAAATAGAGATTGTTCTTAGATTCAGAGTCTCAGTTATTAATGAGCTTGATGCTTCATTAACCAAACAGCCACAGAGTACTCTACTGGAATTAGACTCTTCGATACAACGTTCTTGGCTGTGAACACAAAAACATCAACTAATTCAGCCCAGAATAATTTACCATTCAACCAGAAAGAAATCAGCCAGTGAGGTGAAATAATGATTCCCAGAGCAGATACTTTGTGTTGTTTTAGAATGAAAGAGACAGTTTCTGTTTGTGGTGAACACATTTCTTTTTAGACTGCTGTTAGAGTGAACTGTTCCTTTAATGTTGCATGTTTTTTCTTAAACGATGTGGGAACAACTCCATATCGACCATAATTGCAGAAAAACCAAAGAAACGCTGGTGGATTTCAGGAGGGACCAGGTTACTTCCCAACTCAATGTGAACAGCCAGAGAACAAAAACTGTATATCTCCTGTTAATATATCATAATCTAATTTGTTCTTCTGGCTAATGCTTTTACTACATCTCTAATGAAAGTTAGCGTATTTCTCGTGTTATCGCCGTCTTGCTGTGTTATCGTGAGAACATGTTATCACGAGAAGAAAGCTACGGTTGAGTTTAGGAAAAGAAGAACCCATTGGGTTTAGGAAAAGAAAAACGGGGTTGGCTTTAGTAAAAGAAGAAAGTGACAATTGAGTTCACGAAATGAAGAATGGGGTTGGGTTTAGGAAAAGAACAACGGGGTTGGCTTTGCACAAACAAGAGAGCGAGGAAACGCCACATGCGGGACGCGATGCCCACTCTCCTGGGTGAAAGTCCTGTGTTTGACCCATCCTCCATACGCAGATTTTCGCCGTTTCATACTACTCGCTACGGCGTGAATTCACACGCAATCACAAGATAATTCAAGTCAATGGAGGCCAAACGGCATTGATAAACACGCTACAAAGCGAGTGTGCGTCTTTATAACATGCCAATAATGGCATACGAATTTACGTGTCATACATACGCCAATTCATGAAATCAGTCTGGCTTCATGTAGTTCTACTCAAACATCGGGTCAGTTTCAGCAAATATGACAGAAAGTTAGTTTTATAAGTGTTACCTACTGCACCTTTAACAACAATGCTCAAAGTAGACTTCTACTTTTGCCGAAATTTTGAAACGAATTGCAAATCAATGCGAGTTGACTTCACCAGTCCACTTAACGTTAGCTCGCTAATCAAACAGGATTTGTCCCTGGAGATTTAACATTTGCAAAGTAGCCAAATCAAAGGGTCAGCTCTAACCCTAATGCTATGATTCAGGTGTTTACTATTTCGCATTAGCCCTGTTGATTAAGCACCCTCAATCTAACTGGTCTCAACTCATGCAGCTCGCTGTTTCTTGACTTAATCCAAGAGGCTAGGTGGTGTAGAAATGTATAACATTTATTTTACAGTTTTTCTCAATTGCTAAAACACAATTTCTGAAACCTTGCTCCATTTTCTGAAAATGTTAAACACAAAACCTTATCTTCAAGCACTATTTACAAAACCTCTGACTACTCTTGCAAAATGAAACTTTCGCCTCAAAACAGTTTTACCTGTGTTCAAAATCAAACACTGCTCTCATATCATAAACAAAAATGATCAAAATGATATACACTATCAAGAAGTCAGTAAACAATACACCAAAAAATACAAAACACATTGTTCAAAGCATATAGTTCTCAGGGAGAAGTACATTTTTACTGTAATCTCAAAACAAATTTCATACTTTTCGGTCATTGTCTTTAGATGAACGAAAACATGTTCTATCATAGTAGCTCAAAATTGATCAGAAATTACTACTCTGCTTTGCTCTTTGCATTTTTTTTTGTTCTTCCTCCTCCTTGTACCCCTATTTTTACAGTACCGTACCCTGCATCTCACAAACTTGTCTTTTGTCTCTGTGATACTGTAATTCTAGTTCTTTGTTAATATGAACCTGCAACCAGTCAAAATCTATTGAGCAGTCAGTACTGTTACAGTAACAAATGGAAAGCACAATGTTCAGGGCCATAAAATGTGTTCATTTTACAGTGTACAGCCTACAATGCACCATACTACAGTATACAACACTAAAAGGGACAAAAATCAAAGCAGTAAACATGTGATCAATGTGCTTCTTCTTGTCTTTGGGCCGGGTAGGCCAGAGCACTTCATAGACATCACAAGCAATATTGTCCCTCCTGAGGCAACGGAGGAAGAAGCCTTTTGTGTGCCATATCCAGCCCTGATACCTCACATACTCACTCGTCCTTGTCCTTCCCATCTTCAACAACCTGTTTGCTCTCTGAACTGGCTGATATTGATTGTGTCACATCATTTGAAACAAGTGAAATCAATTTTATGTGGTTGTGTTCAATCAATGATATGTGTTCTCTATTTGTATTTGATTGTTGCTACTTGTGTTGACCAGTATGGATGACATGTGGATTAGAGTGCAGAATGTGTTTTGAGAATGAGAATGTGTTGTAGAGATTTGCTGAAAAGTCTAATAAAGATCTGCAAATTGTATTTTACCATGTGAAATGGTTTAAGGTATTGACAACAGACTGCACAATTAGCTAAATGAGATCAGGCAACTGAAAACTTTGTTCAGTCTATGGTTTTAGTGTTTTAGCAATTAAGAAAAACTGTAAAACTACAATATTGTTTGGGGGAGGACCCCTATAAGTGTGCTCCCCATTTTAAAACACTACCAAGTGCCTATTTTTGCATATTTATATAGCGTACTTCTGTCATATTTGTACATCACAGTAGTTCTGCAGCATTATTCTGACAGACAGGAAGTAACCACAGGCTCTGTTATAATGAGGAACACTCTGCTATCTGTCTATTATTTCATGTTTTCAGGCAACACACACAAACACACACACACACACACACACACACTAATGCATCCATCACCGTAATATAATAAACTGAGACACACTTATCACAACACACACACACATACGACATCACAGTATTTTAGGCAACGATGAACGTTCTCAGAAACACGAACATGCCTCAGACTTTTCTGTGATGAAATATTTAAACATCTGAACATAAGTTCATTGACACTCGCTGTTTGATAAACCGTGTTCACGATGGGAAGACAGGGAGGGATCTGCTCTTGTTGCTGATTGGTCAGGGGGTTCAGCTGCCTGTACTGCGAAGCAAGATTTGGCATTACTGAGGTAACTTCAGGTTCAACCCAGGGTTTTCTGTATCACGAAGGTGGATCACCTGTTACCCGGTTCAATCGCCATGGTAACTCATGCTGAACGCCTAACCTGGTTGGGAGCAAGTTATGGAGATTAGATATCAACCATTGTAAAAGCACCGCTTACTGACCAATCAGCACTTGATTGATAACGGCGTCACCGTTCTTAGAAGATCTGGAGCTCGGTGCGCACAGAGAGAGAGAGAGAGAGAGAGAGAGAGAGAGAGAGAGAGAGAGAGAGAGAGAGAGAGAGAGAGAGAGAGAGAGAGAGAGAGGTGCGCTCAGAAAAGTTAAAACATTTAGAGACCGACAACACCTTTACCCTGATGGGTATCTTTATGAAAGATATAGATTTTCAGTGGAGGGAATTACATAAAGGCTATTTGTCAGCTTGTTGAGACGTGTGTTGCCAACAGTGTTGGGGGTAACGCGTTACATTAACGTAACTACTTTTTTGGGTAAAAAGTAGTGTAACCCGCTACCACTGAAAATGTGGTAACAAAACGTAGTTCATTTTTCAATTCGACGCAAAGTTACTTTTCCCTAGGACAGATTTGACAGCAACACTGCCTTCTCAGCTGCACGCTCACAAGCTCCACACGGGATGTGACAGAGGCTGGTAGCAGAGCAATCATGGCAAGCGAGAAGCAGCCAATGCTAACTTTTGAGAGCCTGTTAAGCTTTGTGGCTTTTTGCTGGATGGCGCTCTGAGCCAGGCAGACACAAAGCTGACAACCTCACAGATGGATGAGGTGGAGATGGCCTCATACATACACGCAGCGGACCGCTGCACGCATATGCTGGATTTCCAGAAAAGAGGCTGCATGTGTCTAAGACAATGCACGGACCATCGTGGCTGTGCGACCGGTACACATCGATACAGACATTACATAGTATACACTAACACCATGTAATGCCGATGACCTGCCAATGGGCATTCAACCCACGCTGGACTCGTTCATAATGAATCAGCCGTCACTCTGTGAGGAGAGAATCCAGTCTGCAGTGGAGTTCAGACACTTCACTGATACACCAGAGATCGGCTCTATGGTCAAAGATAGTTTTTGTATAATTAACTTCAGTCTCTGCCAGAGACCCCTGCTTTTGAAAGTAATGTAAAAAGTACTTTCCATAGGGGGTAACTAAGTAAAGTAACGGATTTCTTTTTTTAAAAGTAACGAGTTACGAGCAAACACTACTTTTTAAAAGTAACTTCCCCAACACTGGTTGCCAATGCCATACATCGGTTTGAATTATGTTTTTATATTTTTTATTTGTACTCACAATGGCTTACCACTGCCATGGTTGCAACTGAAATAACAGGCTAAAGCAAGTTGCCAGTTTATGTAAAGCACAAGTGTAATTATGGTCAGATCTTGGTCCTGATGGGGAAGTGATATTAATAAGCGTTGTGATACACATTTACAGCGTTGGCTATTTTTTTCCAGCTTTCCTCCTGTTTTAGGAAGCAGTGACTGTATTGTGTTTTGCCTGCAAAACCGTGTCTGTGTTCTTCATATTTATGTAGAATTATAGTTTGCTTTTCTTATGTAAAATATGCGGCTCTGGTAGATGTTTGCGATTGGTCGTGCTGCGCAAACATCGCCTCTTTTATGTGAACGTGCGCGCCGCTGGATTTGGAAACCCCGGGTTGATTGAACTAGTTGTTTAATAACTGACAGCACTTACATGTGTATTCTTAACAAGTTCAATAACAATGCTTGCAGTGTTGTAATGTAACGAAGTACAAATACTTTGCTACTGTACTTAAGTAGAATTTTCACGTATCTGTACTTTACTTTGTTATTTATGTTTCCGGAAACTTTTACTTTTACTCCACTCCATTTTCTAAATAAAATGTATACTTTTACTCCACTACATTTCCCCTAAGCATCTTAGTTACTCGTTACTACAAAATAAAATCAGAAGAAATTTGTTACACTGTAAAAAAAGCAGGTTTGGATAATCATTGCTCCTAAATTGCCAAGATAATGCACCCTCCATTCCAGTTGGTGACCTAATGCCTGTTTGTTGCCAAGCGGCAAAAAAAAACAAAAAAACAAATGAGAGGAGGAAGCTTAATAACTGATACCGTCATGGAAGCACCTGCTGCAGTCTCTGCCGCCATGCTAACAGACGATGATCACCTTGACGACAGTGGTGATGAAGATAACATTACACACCTTTGGCCATTAAGTTCATGATCAAAGTATTTTTACTTTTACTTCTAATACTTAAGTACATTTAATATCAGAAAATTACTTTCGATACTTAAGTACAGTAAATATTTGATACTTTAAGACTTTTACTCAAGTAATATTCTAAAAGGAGACTTTAACTTCTAAAAAAGTCATTTTCTGATAAGATACTTTTACTCAAGTATTGCATTCAAGTACTTTATACAAGACTGAATGCTTGTGCATTTCCTTTATGAGGGAATAAAAACTGGTAAAAAGCTGGTGTGGGTAGTGAATTTTAAAATCCAGCTGCCACAGCGATGTTGCCTTGTTTCAGATGATTCTGTCTTCAGGTTATCCTGCTCACAGGAGTCTACTTTGATCCACTGTCCAATCATATTTTAGTTCAAATAAATGTTATGGGCAGGGCTTTGTGATGAAATATTCTAAAAATTCTAAGAAAGATGCAGAAAATCATGAAGGCAAGTCCTCGTCGTTATGGTTATATAGCGTCTACCACGACAGAAAACAGAAATCTGAGTGAAAGCCCAATATATGTGTGTGTGTGTGTGTGTGTGTGTGTGTGTGTGTGTGTGTGTGTTTGTGTGTTGGATCCCTGCAGCCAATCACTGGTGCTTTGTCTCAGAGGAGGAAGTGACATCAGCGCTACCTTATCACTCGAAAACAGACAGAGAGAGAAAATGTGAAGCTTGATATGTTTCATCCATTTGGCAGCTTCAATTGTAAACAAACATACATACAAAACATTCTGTCTGTCTCTGGCTTTATTATTACCTGACAGTAACGCCCATCCTGTTTTTCTATAACATTTTTTATTTAAATATGTATTTTTGTAAATGCAAACACATGTGGTATATATATTTAGAGAAGACATCTTAGGGAAGTGCCCCCTGCAGATGCATTCTGCTGCCAGGTGTGAACACGTTCTCAGAGCTGTCTACCTGTGATTGGATCACTGAGGACGGATGTTAAACTGCTCAGAACAGACCACAGACATCATTCACTTACCCACTATTCCCTCTATAGGGATATACATAATATACAATTTATATACATTTAATCCAGGTCAGAACAGACCAGTGTGTGTGCTTGTGCGTGCGTGTGTGTGTGCGTGTCTGAGTCTCCGGATTTCTGTTAAACTGTTTCACCTGCTCCGAGCTGCACTCCTGCAACACATCACACTAATCAATGCTGCAGTTTATCAAACAGACCGTTGCTTCAGCTCTCTTCAGCCCAGTTCAGACCAAAGAGTCACAAAGAGACTGGTTGAAACTTGCATTTACTTGCAACGCGTCGGTCTGCAGCATTCTGAAACCTTCTAGTTCACAACAATAAGACGAGAGGAGACGGTGAATCATCTCCTTAGCAACGACTCTTTGTACTTCAGTTCTAACTTCCGACTTCCAGGCTTTTTGTAGCTGATATATAATTTGTTGGGTCTAAATATGAATGTGGATAACGTTAGTGATACTGAGATGTTTGCTACAGTTACATTTCTAGTGATGAATTGGTAAAAACATGTTTTATTTCTTTGATCTACAGCTTTGTCCTAGGCCCTTCCTCTCTTCAGTCACTCTCTTGTTCGCTCCACCGTACGTGCTCATGGGCGCACGTTGAGCCTCCATTACAGTTTGTAGCTGACTTGACCAGTTGACTTCTCCATTGGCTATTGAAACAGGTGACGTCCCTTACAATCCAAAACCAGCCTCTGGAGATGCAACCAGCTGAGTCGCAGCAACACCATAAGCTGTTTGAGTTGAGCTGAGACGGGCCGTTTCAGACGGCTGAAACTTTCTCTGCAATGTTCTAAAAAGGATTCGTATCTTTCCAAATCATTGGTTGGGACTGGGAAACATATTGCGTTAACCTGTTTTCCATTGCTCTAGATCCTCTGCCTGCTCATCTGCTGTTAACCACACTCAACTTTATCTTTGCCTTCATTGATATTGATATTGTTAATTTGATATGTGAATAAATAAACTAGTGAACCATCTGGTTTCCACCCTTTCTACATCAGCTGACTGCCCCATCCCTCTAACTTCTGTAATGATCTGACTTTGTAAATTAAGTTGTATTAAATTTGTGGTGATTTGACATTCATATTTGTGCCCGGTGGGAATTTAAACATACATGCAAAGGGGTTCATTAGTCGCAATAATGAGCTGTCACGAAGCAGCCAATCACCTTTAAACTCAAATTACAATAGACGTTAATTAGCAGGAGTTAATGAAGACTAAGTGAGACTTGTCATCTGTAATTAAACTGTGAAAACTGACAAAGAGAGACAGACAGAAAGAAAGAGAGATGGATAGAGACAGAAAGGGAGACAGACAGAGAGAGACAGAATAAGACAGGAGAGACAGAGAACCATCCTGCTTAATGTCTATAATCCTCTTGACGGGAGGACGGGTGGAGGGGTTTGATGTGTCGGTCTCTATCTTTAAGATAACCTCCTCCCCTCTATTTTCTCCTCTTTTCGTCTCCTCCCTTCAGATGTTTAACTCCTCCTGTCTCTGTATATCTTCAAAATTCAGAAATGAAAGAAAAAAGAAAAAATGTATCTAAGTAACAGCAGGGCAGGGATCCTCCGTCTACATTGCTACAGCAGCTGGGATGTTGGTTACCCTGTGACTGTCACAATTTGACACAGCTGAGTAAGAAGAAGGGGCCGGAAGCTGGGCCTTGAGCGTGGCTGTGAGAGCATTTTCGTCACAACAACATTCATTGCATTCATGATGGTTTAAAGTAAGAAGCAAAGTAATATAATTAACTTTTCACAGATGCAACAATCACAGGGAGGTCATCAAGCTCGGCAGGTATCTCTGGAAACAGCAGCTGTTGGCTTTGTCCTGTGTGCTGTAAAACAATAGAGTATAATTTTCCTCACACATGCACGTTTGTTCATGCTTCACAATACATCTTTAACTGTTGTCTCTCTAAGAGACGCTCAGATCACATGTTCAGAGTGTAAATGTGTAATATGAGTGGGTGCAGCGTGTGCAAATGTAAGTATACTATTTGAGAGTTACAGAACAGTTTACAAAGTATCAGTGATGTAAGTTATGTCTGTCTGTCTCTGTGCGTGTGTGTGTGAGACCAAAAACATAAAATGAACACCCAAAATTCAATTAAAGTAAAGGAACATTACTTCAACTTGATAAGAGCATTGTTGGGGAACACCCAGATTACTTTTGGTTAATTTGTTGGAAAGACACACATATTTCAGGGTTAGGGTTAGGGTTAGGGGTTAGGGTTAGGGTTAGGGTTAGGGTTAGGGGGTTAGGGTTAGGGTTAGGGTTAGGATTATGAAGAAGAGAAGGTCCTGGTGACTTACTGGGAATTCCCTGCACCAGGATCCTAAATGCACTCACTACTGACAGCGTATCCAAAACACCAAGGCTCCCCCGTCTCTCATCCAGGTACCCTCATGCTGTATGCAAGTTGCTCTTTGTATAGACACTTTAATTGTGGCCACAAAATGAACTTAAAACCATACTATGGTCAATGAACTTAAAGATTAAAGGGATTTTAATAAACTGTGTCTAAGAACTCTGAATTTGAGTTTTCAGAAAAACCAAATAAGTGAAATCAAATCATATATTTTATGTTTTTCTTTGTTATCCCTCTCTTCTTACAGGCTCCTGGACGAACATGGTTAAGATAAGTTGAGGGTAAGTATTCATGGTTTAAAGTCCAAATTAAAGTTTTTTTTAAAAAAAAAAAACTTTTTTGAATGAAATAAATTGCTGTATATTGCATTGTTCCTTTCTTTTCTTTCCTTTTGCAGGTTCCTGGATGTCCATATTTGGGGTAGGTTGAAGGTAAGTATATACATATACTATAAAAATCAAAATGTCTGTAATAAACAGGTAAGCAAATGATACAGCATAGAGTAATGACTCATATCTGAAAGGGGAAAATGGTGCCCTCTAGAGGCCAATACAATTTTCCTGAAGAAAGAGGGATGTTATTTGGAACATTACACATCATTTTAAATTTCCATTTGTGGAAGGCTGGATTAGGCAATAAAATCCTGTAGGAAACCTACCCAGTGTTGGAGCATATGTTGCACTGTTCTTCTGGACCATTCAATGTGGTTAGGGTAGGGTTAGGGTTAGGGTTAGGGGGTTAGGGTTAGGGTTAGGAGAGGAATTCTGACGCTGAAAGCGGCAGAATTAATGCATTCACCATGCTTGTTGGAATAGCCAGGCCCCTCTCACCTCTCATTGAGGCCCCCCGATATTAAAGTGCCCAATTTGAATATCCAGTTTTTTTCTGTTCTTCTTCTTTGAGTTGTGGACCAATTGGGGTTGCATTCCAAAATGTTGGCTGTGAGATTCGACCAGCCATGCTGGATAAAGTGTCTGACCAGAGGAACTTGTATATTTTTCTTTTTCTGAATATTATATCTGTGTTGTGCAAATCTGGTGAGGATCGTGTTTCTTGTTTCCCCAACGTATTGTATGAAACATTGTGAACATTTTATTAAATGAACACAATTCCTTGACTGTGCCCTTGTATTTTTCTGGGTGGGAAAAACCTCACCACTGTGTTGATTTTTCACAAATCTAAAATATCTGAAAAATTCTGTATGTGCTTTAGTTTTAGGTTCCCTCAATGGTTTTAATTTTGCTTTAACTAATATATCTTACACATTTTTATTTTTCCTAAAGGCTGCAATGACCCTATAATCCTTAAGGAATAAAGTGTTACCCCCAGACTCATAAAAGTTGTTTTTGATCACTCTCATAAAACGAATATTAGCTGTAGAGTAGGTGGTGATAACAGGGAGAATTGTATCCAGACAAGTAGGTTTTGTTTCTCTAAATGTTTTGAATGTCTGGCGAAGCATGGAGCGTGAGTACCCTCTGTTGGCGAGACTGGAGAACAGCACCTTGACTGCCTGTATGAAATCCTGGTTTCTAGTGCAAATTCTGCTGAATCTCAGCAGCTGGGATTTAACCAGTCCAGCAAAAGTGTGTCTTGGATGGAAACTAGATCTAAACAACAATGCGTGGGTGTCTGTCTCCTTAAAAAACACTTTAACATCTAATTTGAGTTTTTCTTTAAAATCCTCTCCTTTGAAAGTTGTGGTGTCTAAAAAATCTACTGAATCAGGATTAAAGGTGGATTTCAATTTAATAGAAGGGTTATGGTTGTTGAGAGTGATCAAAAAGTCCTTAAATTCCCCTTCAGAATGGGGCCACACCCCCCAGATGTCGTCAAGGTATCTCAAATAATGTAGAGGTTTTTTATGGCATTTAGCCAAAGCTCCTTCCTCCCAGTCAGCCATAAATATATCAGCGAACCCGGGGGCAAACCGTTTTCCCATCGCTGTCCCTTTTATTTGCAAAAAGTATAATTTATCAAACTCAAAATCGTTTCTGGTTAAATTAATTTCTAACAATTGCAGTATCTCTTTGTCGGGACGTCTGCTGTTTGGATACTTATGGAATATTTTTCTGACAGCCATAAGGCCCTGGGCTGTTTCAATGTTAGTATACAAGGATTAGACATCAAGCGTGAAGAGGAAGCAATTAGGGGGCAAGGAGGCCTGTTTAACTTTGTCTATAAAATCATAAGTGTCCTTAACATAACTGGCATGGAGTTTAGCAAGGGGGTTCAGATAATAATCAATGAACTCTGCGGTGTAGTAACTCTCGCTGTCGCAGTCTGACACGATGGACCTCCCAGGAGGAATTCTAAAAGGAACACTCCAGGCCTCTTTTTTCTTATGAATCTTGGGTAACATATAAAAAAGTCTGATTCGAGGGTCACTGCACTGAAAAAAGTGATTCTGAGTATTTGTAGCTATAACATAAATTAAATCTGTGAAATTAACAATAAAAAGCTCAGTTTGTATCTTTACATGAAAATATATCGTTTTAAATTAATCTGCATTTGTTCAAAATACAATAAAATTGTGTTTTTTTTTTCATTTACATGCGTTATTTAGTAATCCCAGTCGATCTTCTCAAGTACAAACACTCAACAAACAATAAGCTTGTTTCATTTACGCTGTTGCGTAATACCGCGAACTGGCACGCACACCCGTTCGCTCCTGATTGAAAACAGCGGAACGCATTTCCGGAAGCCGAGTTTATGTCGACTGAACGTTAAGGTAAGAATAAAGTTTGCCAAGTACCTGGTTAGATTAGATATTAGGCTTACTGTCATCTTAAAATTAAACGAAAAGACTCTAGAACTACAAGTCTAGAGTCTTTTCGTTTATTTTGAAGATGAACGTTAGCAAGTACCCGAGGCCTTGTGTGTGACGTTACCATGTAGCTAGCTAAACAGGCTAGAAAAGTTAGCCTAGCGTTATCCCAGCTTAGCCACTAGCTGTTATTTAGACAGCAAACAATTAAAACGGAACATCAATATCCAGTTTTATGTCTTATCTAAGACTACAGGCTGTCAATAAATTCGTTATACTTGAAAGTAGCCTTCAAAACAGCTATTTTTGATAAGCTACGAGCAGGAAAAATATTCAGTGCCACTTTTGAGATGTTAAAATCTCAAAAGCCACTCATCAGATCATAATTGTCTGACACAAGTCATTGTCTTATGCAGAAGTTGACCCATACAATGTATACATTACTGACAAATGTTATAGAAATTTCCCGAAGTTGTTTAATAAGATAAAGAAAGTCCAGAATGTACATGTAAGTGGCTTACTTTCTGCAACAAGCAGACAAATTTATACCAACAACTGCTGAATAAATGTACAACAATGTGCTTCAGAAAAGATGTGAATGTATGCAAGAAACAGAAATAATCTGCAAAGAGATATAATGAATATCAGATAAATGTGGACGTCAAATAAAGGTTAGGTCAATGCAAATCTGAAAACTTAAATTCTAATTTTCATGCATTTTAGTTTGGCCTTTTTATATTATAGTGCAGTTTTGGTTAATTGCAGTGGTTAGTAACTAACTATGATGTATCTTTACCAGCTGACTCTACAACTACACTGGATGAAGGTATCCTTACCAGGTGATTCTACAACTATTGAAGGTTTGTATATACAAACACTTAATTAATTGTAGTATTGAATGTGGGGCAAAAATTATGTTCACTCATGGGCCAGACAAAAAGTTGGTTATATATATTTTATGTGGATCACATGATGGTGATTACATTAATTAATTAATTTCCAAGTTCAGCCAGGCACATGCCAAAATTAAAACTGCCAAGAAAAACTTTGCTGAATTCATTATATGGGCAAGCTAATGAACACAATGCTTAGCTCATGAACCTTCAAGAATAAAGACTAAACTTACCTGATTAACTTGGGGGGTTGAGCAGTATATTTACCTGAGGCAGCTGTCAGAATAAAAGCCATACTTGCCTGATTACGTTATTGAAGGTGACCTAGTTCAGTTTTTTCTTTCAATTGTTGAGTTTCATACTTTACTGAACAGTCTTATGATCTTTAACATGCGTATGCCTCAGAACAATATGCTTCAGTAATATAATCTGTAATATTTGACCGATCTATACTCACCGGCCACTTCATTAGGAACACCTGTGCAATCCAATACAACATCTCTGCCATAAAGTCTATTTTTATGAAGCCTAAACATTTTTAGGTTATTTGTTGACATTGTCAGAAAGGTGATAATTCTACTTTGTTTATTATTGAGTTCATAGTGGTAGTGTACTTGAGTGCATTATATTGAGC
Organism: Zingel zingel; assembly: GCA_023566125.1. NCBI lineage: Eukaryota > Metazoa > Chordata > Actinopteri > Perciformes > Percidae > Zingel > Zingel zingel. The sequence goes on along the minus strand of CM042334.1, from coordinate 10,954 downwards.
AGAGTTCCTTGTACTTTTGTCCAAATCATTAACATATTTGTCGGGGACAAACGATTCAATATATTGCACTCAGGACACTAGCACCACCCAGCCACCTAGTACAACCTCAATAATACACATGAAGTAGAATTACCACCTTTCTGACAATGTCAACACAAACTGAAAATGTAGAAGCTTCCTAAAAGTTGAACCTATAGTAGAGCTGTTGTATTGGATTGCATTTGATTGCACAGGTGTTCCTAATGAAGTGGCCGGGGAGTGTATATACTTATGTACAATTTGTGCACAACATTCACTCCTGAGATTGTGCTGTTTGTTGTTGGGATTTTTGTAATGCAAAAATACACTATCTATACACTTTTGTATAAAAATCATACACTCTAAAGACGGTGCACCGTTTCATTTAGATGAACTCAAAGATGTTAGAAGTAATCCGCAGCGGAGAAATAACTGCAAATTACACAATAGCAACAAATGGCTTCTGGTGTTGACTTACTTGAATATTTCCTTGATTTGTTTACATTTGGCATATAAACGGCAGAAATTGATTGGTCTTTTTTGGTTAAACTTTTGAGGAAGGACAGACAAGCAGACGGAGACAGAAACGTTGCTACACTGAAGCCAAGCGCCCGGCTGTAACCTAGCATCACACTGAATCTCGCAGCTGTGTCCCATCCCAACCTCCTCCGGAGAGACCACCCAATTTGCTCCTCCTTTGGACGTACTTGGATTTAGCATCTGGCTTTTACTCTTATGGGATGGATTTGCAAGATCTGTACCTTTTTGTTGCGCCTGAAACAAATGCACTTTTGAGGCACTACAGGTTAAGACACAACCACAGCGAATATCTTCCCTGTTTATATGCTGATTGCCCCTGCTCCTTCAAAACCTGGAACACCCTCAAATCACATTTGTCAAGGAAACATTCAACTAATAAGTCAACACCAGAAGTAATTTCTTTCAATTGTGAACTTTGCAGTTCTTGTTTCTCCACTGAGAAGGATTACTTCCAACATCTTGGAGTTCATCTTAGGAAAAATCAAACTGTGCACTGTGTCTATAAAGAGTGTGATTTCTACACAAATGTGTATGGAACCTTTGCGTCACATAGATCCCGAAAACACACCGTACATTCTTTGAGTGATTTTCGGCCACAAATTGTACATCAGACAAATATCACAGATATCGCTGAAGCACATTGTTCAGCATACAAGTGTTTGGAAACATATGACTGTATAGGAGAGTATGAAACAGAAGAATTGAAAATGGAAGAAATTGAACTGAACTTAGGCCACCTTTTATTAAAGTTGGAGAGCATTAATAATGTGCCAAGCAAGTGTATTTCTGAAGTAGTAACAGCGCTCCAGTTTATATCCTCATCGGTGTCAGGTCCTGACATAAGAAATACTGTAAACTTGTGTTTAAGGAAACATGACTGTGTACTTGATGACCTAGTCGTCTCCGATTTAGTCAAACAGTTGAGTGAGTCAAACCCAATTAGCACAGCTTTAAGAGCTGATGGTCCTCTTGCCACATCTTACAAAAGAAAGGAGTTTTATAAAAATAATTTTAATGTGGTTGAGCCAGTTGAATACATTCTGGACAAGAAGGAAGGTAAAACCATTCAGTATGTTCCCATTGTTCAGTCATTGTCGCAGATATTAAGCCTGAAAGACATACAGGAGAAAGCTTTCAATTCTTCATACACTACTCACGAGGGTAGATATGAGTCATTTCATGATGGAACACATTTTAAAGAAAATGCACTTCTGTCCACTGAAAGCATAACCATTCCTCTCCTTCTCTACATTGATGATTTTGAGGTTTGCAATCCCCTGGGAACGTCTCGAAAAAAACACAAGATTACTGCAGTGTATTGGGTATTGGCAAATGTTCCACCACAGTTTCGCGCTACACTAAAGTCAATTTATTTAGCTGTGCTTTGCAAGGCTGTCTATGTAAAGAAGTATGGTTATGAGGCAGTACTTCAGCCACTGTTAAAAGATCTTGCCCAGTTGGAAGAGGAAGGACTCTTTATCCCTGTGTTTGGAAAAAAAATCAAGGGCACAGTAGTTAGTGTAATAGCTGATAATTTAGGTGCCCATTCCATTTGTGGCTTTTTGGAAAGCTTTTCTGGGTCCTATGTCTGCAGGTTTTGTTTGGGGCGGCTTGACGAGTTTCAGGAAAAGGAAGTAAGAACTGGATCCTTCCAAGCCAGAACAAAACAGGAACATTCACTGCATCTACAAGCAGCTTCAGAAAGTCCCACTCTCACTCACTGCTTTGGTGTGAAAAGGCAGTGTGCCTTAACTGATAAATTGAAATATTTTCATGTTTTGTCAGGGTATCCACCAGATCTGCTACATGACCTGTTCGAGGGAATAGTACCTCTGGAGTTGGCTTTGTGTCTTAATGTTCTGATCAAGAAAAAATACTTTACGTTATTTCAACTCAATGAGTTACTCAGACAGTTCCCCTACAAGTGGACTGATAAAGCTGACAGACCGCAGCCTGTACCACTGAATTTTGCCAGACAGAAGAGCATAGGTGGAAACGCTCATGAAAATTGGAGCATCTTGCGTTTGCTCCCTCTTATCATTGGTTCCAAAGTGCCAGAGAGCGAACCAGCATGGCATCTTCTAATGGATCTGAAAGACATTGTGGAGCTAGTGGTTTCTCCATTTCACACAGATGACACAATAAGATACTTGGACACCAAGATATCAGAACACAGGCATAGATACTTGCAAGTTTTCCCAGACGAAAAACTTCGGCCAAAGCACCATTTCCTGGAGCATTATCCTCAACTGATCAAGGCATTTGGACCCCTTGTAGCTCTGTGGACGATGCGATTTGAAGCGAAACATAGCTTTTTTAAGCGAGTCGTTCGACATACAAGCTGTTTTCGCAACATTTTACTGTCTCTTGCTCTTAAGCATCAGTTGATGCTGGCTTACCATCTGCATGGCACAGACATACTCAAACCTGCCCTCAGTGTCTCAAATCTGTCCACAGTGCCTTTGGATGTCCTCAAGGAAAACATACAGGAAGCAGTGCAAAAAAAGTTTCCAGGAGAGATGTGTATTCAGGTGGCCAATACGGTGACTTGCTATGGCACCAGTTACTCAGTGGGAATGATCTTGCCCTATGGATCCACCGGAGGGCTTCCAGATTTTGTTGAACTAAAAAAAAAAAAAAAAAAAAAAAAAAAAAAAAAAAAATAAATAAATAAATAATATATATATATATATATATATATATATATATATATATATATATATATATATATATATATATATATATATATATATATATATATTAATGAGAGAATACAAAACAATAGGCAAAATTGAAAACGATAGAAAATCGTTAGTTATGTTAAGTCTGAATACTTTATTTGTATTTACCTTTACACGCATTGAAATACTACTTCTGTTGCATACACTGATTATCCAGAACATTAAAATCACCTGCCTAATGGGTTGTTTTAGTGTTTAATGTAATGATTTACTTACCTGAGAATGCCTGTTATGTGTTTTAATACTATCTTTAAAAAAATGTTTAAGTTATCTTTGTAATAAGATGTAATTTCATTGTTGCATGCCTAAATTCAACATAACTTTTGAGCTTTTGTCCTTTTTTCCTACTACAGAATCAACATGTCTGTCAGACTTCGAGTCATACTGCAAGAAGAAATTCGCAAGCTTTCCTTGCCCTCAGGAATCCCTCAGACTGTGGGGGAATTGAAGAATATTTTACAAGAGACATTTGCCATTGAACAAGACTTTGCTATTCATTTTCAGGACCAAGATTTTGACGGTCAGTTTTTTACTCTCCTTGAAACTAATGCTATAAAGGACAAAGACACTATCAAAGTGGTTCTTACTGAACAAGTGATCACACTAACATATGAGGATTCTTTGAATGCTCAAATACTTGAAGAGAGCATTGATAGCAGTTGTGCCGAGTCATTGGAAGATGCCTGTTCCACAGCATCCACTATAATTCTGTCTTCTCCAGAGAGCACCTCCTCCCTTCGTTTTGAGTCCTGGCCAGCTCAGTTTGAGATACCCACCTTCTCCTTTGACACTGAACTCCTTCTACAAGCTGCAAATGAAGCTTACAGAAAGGAAGGAACCTTACTCAAGAATCCTGCTGTAAAATCCAACATTCTGGACAAACTAGCAGAGAGCATCTTTGTCTACACTGCCTATCCTTCACAAGCACAAAGGGAGCAGGTTGCTGAGGCCCTGATTGCGAAGCACCCATGTTTGAGGGACCCAGTATCCTTCAATGGTTTATATAGTTGGCACAACAGCTTGAAGTATAAGCTCGGCAATTACAGAGCAAAGGTGAGACAGCTTGGACTACCAGAGCTAAATGTAAACTCCCGAAAGAGAAAATCATCTGCAGACTCCAGCACTCCAGGTAGAAGCTTGAAAAGGGCGAAGAAATCTGAGATAAACTACCTCCCGCCTCATCCTCAAGGTGAAACTGATGCAACGCTTGAAAAGGAGCGAGTGGAGCTTCTCTATGAGTACCAGAAGAGAGACAATAACAAACTCATTAATGAGAAGATGGCAAAAACCTTCTCACTGCGTCGAAATGATGTAATCCTCCAACCACCTGTGATTGACTTCAAAGCTCGATGGCCTGCCTTGTTTGAGTGTTCCCAGGTATGTTGAACATGTTGATCATGTTTTCTCCAATACAGGGTGTTGTGTGGCAAGGTTTCGAAGTGAATTTTGCTATTTTGAATTAATCATTTATTTCCTTGTTTGATGGCATCACTGCCATTATCCTGTAACCTAAGTGACACTTTCTGAAGTGAAAGTCACACATCTTCCCCTTAAGATTCAACAGTGTTTTAGGTGTGCTTTTAAGTAAGTGAAACCAACATTGACATGTAAGTGGTATAGCTGTAGGCAGCTACTTAGTTTTAACATATACCCAGCTGAACAGTGAGGGCTCCTTCTGTGTCAGAGGGAGTGATCGCGTGCCAAAATTAAGCTGTAAAGAAAAACTTTGCTTACTCCATCATCTGTGAACAGAAATGAGCACAATGCTTAGCTCATGAAGCTCTGAGAATAAAAGCTGAACTTATCTGATTAACTGTGGGGGGAAATGAGCAATATATTTACCTGATGAGGCTGCCAGAATGAAAGCTATTCTTACCTGTTGAAAAAATGTATTCAGTATTCTTATACTTCTGGTGCAGCATCCCTAATCACTTAAATGTCGATTTCATTGTAGTCCTTGGATACATTTTTCTATGTCTTATTCTGTTTCTCTTGCCCATGTATCTGTCTCATTATGTTTCTACATCTCCATGTCTTGTCTACATCTCTTTGTCTCTCTCAGATCGAGGAGGAATTCCGCAGGATCACACTGAAGCCACTGCAGTCCACATTCCTGGGCAAGTTGGACCAATACACACCCAAGCTGTTGAGCCTGTACAGGAGGAAGGGTGGAGCCGTTGGGAAGAAACTTGATGAGACCCTCGACATGTTAAATGAGGCATGTATTTAAAACAGTGTAGTGGTAGTTTTTTGTTTGGTTTTATGTAGTTGCTTTCTGATGTCTGTATTCTTATAAATCTCATATTTATCATAATGCGTAATCTCATTTCATATTTTTGTAGGACAGCAACATTGAGTCCCGAAGAGAAGTTGTGATCAGAGGCCTCACACTCTACCTTGGTGAAAACACTGGAGAGTTAATCAAGGACTACCAGGTAAAGAAAATATTACTATGCTGTAGCTCTGATTCAAAGCCCTGCCAATATGAGACACGTTTTTGCAAAAGTAGCTGTTTGCTGATAATTTGACAAGATTTTTAGATTTTAAATAATGTGCCTATTTATAAATATATTTGATTCATTTAATTGTATCAAAATGCCTTTCACATGAAGGACACAAAGTACAATCAAGGATAAAAAACACAAAGTTCTGGACTTATTTCCATTGTGGTACTCATAATATTTTAGTATTTAATTATTAGAAATGCTGCAGTGAGACATGGAAAATCAACACAGATATCTAGAGACATGTACAAGAATGTCCTAGGGTTTGCTGATAACTGCTGCTAACAATTTAATTTAATTATTTTTATGGAATTTTGAAGATTGGAATATGTTGGAATATGACTTTTGCTCTGCTATGATTATTAAAAATGCTGTAGTGAAAGAACAAGAAAGTAATGACAGATGTATAACTATTTATATAATTATGTACCAAACAGAACCAAATATGATCTCTATACGATAAACTGCATTGCTTAATTGAATGAGCGAAAGATGATTTCTCAAACAATAGGTCTTAAATTGACTTATTAAATGGCCTTAAATGGCATTTAATTGAACTCTGAGATACCTGTAGACACCCTTGCTAAGCTACAATACTACTCAAAACTACCACATAACAATCTGATCCTCTGTTTAGAGAGGGAACAGAGTTATGCATCCTTCACATTAATATAGAATAAATAAGTGTTGTTCTCTCTGGTGTATTTCACAGGTTTTCAATGACGACGATGCTGCAGCTGTCCAAGAAGCTCTTACTAAATTTGTCCTTGGCATCTTTGTTGTCAGCAAAGCCAGGGATGGTCTCCCCAAGCAAGCTGGAATAGCCATCGAGGGAGCAGAAGTCCTTTTTGGTATCGCAGATGTGGCACATGCTTGCACCTATCTGATGGGCCTTATCTATGCCTTGGAACTAAGGTACCCTAATAAACTGAAATACACATTTGAGGTCTTTCAGAAGATCTTCCTAGAGCTGGAGGATGCGAACAAAAAATTGTCCTCCAAAGTCCATGATCTCAAGGTCTGTTTGCATGCTTAAAAGCTCTACAGATGGCGTTGAAGGTTTAGGATTTGAGTGAACTCACTCTTATCAAGTTTTACAGAGTTTTACAGAGTTTTATAGAGTTTTACTCAGTTCTTCTGTGTTTGATGAGTTTCATACTGGCGCATGCTTTATTATGTTATGTATTGTGAATTCTATATGTTCTTTGCACTTTAAATGGCACACATAATTCAGCTCAAGTAAAGCATTTAAAGTAACCTGAACTATATTTTTCAAGCAGCTTTCATATACTGCCATAAGAGGCAGAGAAACCATGTAGAACTGGACATTTCTTCCCTACAGTTTAAAATTTTGAGAGCTGCTGGATTTTTTATTTATTTTTTCCCTCAATGTATCTGAATGTAGCCGTTTGACAGCTAGGATTTCATTTTGTTATGGTGTTCTAACCTCTAAAGGTCATAACACACTGACCCGATAGTCGGCCGTCAGACAGACAGTCTGGCGAGGTCAGTAACTCAAGTTTGTTCGGTGTGTTCCGTGCCGTCCTCCCTCGGAGGAGCTTCAGCCTTCATTTTGGCCACCTGATATGCTTGGTCTGAAGGCGGGCAGTCGGACTCACTCCACCAGTCTGATTGGTGGAGTGCTAACCAGGAAATGGCGAGCGGGATGAGCACGGCGAACAGCCTCTCGAAATCGAAACAAAAATCTTTTAAACTGACCTTTGTTGATCTGAAATGAAGAGCCGCCATTAATTCCCGTTTGTAACATCCGGGAGCAGCCAGACCCACGTGACGTGTTCGACCAATCAGCTGCCGGTTTTAAAATTTTGGGCGACAATACAGATTAGCGCCTGCTGTTATGGAGACGTATTAAGTTCCAAGGCACTTTTTTGACCAACTCGGGGAGACTGATCAGTCCAACTGCCTTTTCTGCCGAGGGTCGGCCGTCTGGTTGGTGTGTCAGGGGCATAAGAAAGACTGTCAGTGAGGTTCTGATAGCATGTCCTGCACTTATTGCACTGTTCCAGTGTTCATGACTATGGAATGGGTTCTTATTTTATTGTCAAATAAATTTGTTTATTTGAGCTAAACAACTTCCAAGTCTTGTTTTGGGTTAAGATGCATAATTCTACCTGAGATTGTTTGACTCACGTGGGTGTTGTTCATAGTATCCAGTGTTGGGGCTGCAACAAATGATTTAATCTGTCGATTTTCTTGTAAATCGACTTGTAGTTTGGTCCATACAATTTAAAAAAATGTATCACTCTTTTCCCAAGCCCAAGACGCAACCTAAAATGTATTGTTTTGTCCTAATCAGCAGTTCACAATTTAAAACATTCACATCAGAGGATCTGAGATTTTTCTTCTTAAAAAATTACTCAAAGAAAAATCCTGATTGTTGATCAATTTAGTTGTTAGCAACTAATTGATCAATCAAGTAATTGTTGCAGCTCCTGTCTTTTAATCAGTATGGTCAACACTTTGCTCCATGGCAGCATATCTTGACATGTGATAAGAGGATTGTAAACTAACACATAGATTACGTATACTTAACTTTTTAAGTAGACCAAGCATGATACAAAATGTTGTGCTTGATCTACTTAAAAAAGGTAAGGCAACTTTTTGCATCAGATTATTATGTAGATAAAGCA
>CM042333.1:32435719-32438886 GCA_023566125.1 Zingel zingel | reverse complement strand
CTAACCCTAACCCTAACCCTAACCCTAACCCTAACCCTAACCCTAACCCTAACCCTAACCCTAACCCTAACCCTAACCCTAACCCTAACCCTAACCCTAACCCTAACCCTAACCCTAACCCTAACCCTAACCCTAACCCTAACCCTAACCCTAACCCTAACCCTAACCCTAACCCTAACCCTAACCCTAACCCTAACCCTAACCCTAACCCTAACCCTAACCCTAACCCTAACCCTAACCCTAACCCTAACCCTAACCCTAACCCTAACCCTAACCCTAACCCTAACCCTAACCCTAACCCTAACCCTAACCCTAACCCTAACCCTAACCCTAACCCTAACCCTAACCCTAACCCTAACCCTAACCCTAACCCTAACCCTAACCCTAACCCTAACCCTAACCCTAACCCTAACCCTAACCCTAACCCTAACCCTAACCCTAACCCTAACCCTAACCCTAACCCTAACCCTAACCCTAACCCTAACCCTAACCCTAACCCTAACCCTAACCCTAACCCTAACCCTAACCCTAACCCTAACCCTAACCCTAACCCTAACCCTAACCCTAACCCTAACCCTAACCCTAACCCTAACCCTAACCCTAACCCTAACCCTAACCCTAACCCTAACCCTAACCCTAACCCTAACCCTAACCCTAACCCTAACCCTAACCCTAACCCTAACCCTAACCCTAACCCTAACCCTAACCCTAACCCTAACCCTAACCCTAACCCTAACCCTAACCCTAACCCTAACCCTAACCCTAACCCTAACCCTAACCCTAACCCTAACCCTAACCCTAACCCTAACCCTAACCCTAACCCTAACCCTAACCCTAACCCTAACCCTAACCCTAACCCTAACCCTAACCCTAACCCTAACCCTAACCCTAACCCTAACCCTAACCCTAACCCTAACCCTAACCCTAACCCTAACCCTAACCCTAACCCTAACCCTAACCCTAACCCTAACCCTAACCCTAACCCTAACCCTAACCCTAACCCTAACCCTAACCCTAACCCTAACCCTAACCCTAACCCTAACCCTAACCCTAACCCTAACCCTAACCCTAACCCTAACCCTAACCCTAACCCTAACCCTAACCCTAACCCTAACCCTAACCCTAACCCTAACCCTAACCCTAACCCTAACCCTAACCCTAACCCTAACCCTAACCCTAACCCTAACCCTAACCCTAACCCTAACCCTAACCCTAACCCTAACCCTAACCCTAACCCTAACCCTAACCCTAACCCTAACCCTAACCCTAACCCTAACCCTAACCCTAACCCTAACCCTAACCCTAACCCTAACCCTAACCCTAACCCTAACCCTAACCCTAACCCTAACCCTAACCCTAACCCTAACCCTAACCCTAACCCTAACCCTAACCCTAACCCTAACCCTAACCCTAACCCTAACCCTAACCCTAACCCTAACCCTAACCCTAACCCTAACCCTAACCCTAACCCTAACCCTAACCCTAACCCTAACCCTAACCCTAACCCTAACCCTAACCCTAACCCTAACCCTAACCCTAACCCTAACCCTAACCCTAACCCTAACCCTAACCCTAACCCTAACCCTAACCCTAACCCTAACCCTAACCCTAACCCTAACCCTAACCCTAACCCTAACCCTAACCCTAACCCTAACCCTAACCCTAACCCTAACCCTAACCCTAACCCTAACCCTAACCCTAACCCTAACCCTAACCCTAACCCTAACCCTAACCCTAACCCTAACCCTAACCCTAACCCTAACCCTAACCCTAACCCTAACCCTAACCCTAACCCTAACCCTAACCCTAACCCTAACCCTAACCCTAACCCTAACCCTAACCCTAACCCTAACCCTAACCCTAACCCTAACCCTAACCCTAACCCTAACCCTAACCCTAACCCTAACCCTAACCCTAACCCTAACCCTAACCCTAACCCTAACCCTAACCCTAACCCTAACCCTAACCCTAACCCTAACCCTAACCCTAACCCTAACCCTAACCCTAACCCTAACCCTAACCCTAACCCTAACCCTAACCCTAACCCTAACCCTAACCCTAACCCTAACCCTAACCCTAACCCTAACCCTAACCCTAACCCTAACCCTAACCCTAACCCTAACCCTAACCCTAACCCTAACCCTAACCCTAACCCTAACCCTAACCCTAACCCTAACCCTAACCCTAACCCTAACCCTAACCCTAACCCTAACCCTAACCCTAACCCTAACCCTAACCCTAACCCTAACCCTAACCCTAACCCTAACCCTAACCCTAACCCTAACCCTAACCCTAACCCTAACCCTAACCCTAACCCTAACCCTAACCCTAACCCTAACCCTAACCCTAACCCTAACCCTAACCCTAACCCTAACCCTAACCCTAACCCTAACCCTAACCCTAACCCTAACCCTAACCCTAACCCTAACCCTAACCCTAACCCTAACCCTAACCCTAACCCTAACCCTAACCCTAACCCTAACCCTAACCCTAACCCTAACCCTAACCCTAACCCTAACCCTAACCCTAACCCTAACCCTAACCCTAACCCTAACCCTAACCCTAACCCTAACCCTAACCCTAACCCTAACCCTAACCCTAACCCTAACCCTAACCCTAACCCTAACCCTAACCCTAACCCTAACCCTAACCCTAACCCTAACCCTAACCCTAACCCTAACCCTAACCCTAACCCTAACCCTAACCCTAACCCTAACCCTAACCCTAACCCTAACCCTAACCCTAACCCTAACCCTAACCCTAACCCTAACCCTAACCCTAACCCTAACCCTAACCCTAACCCTAACCCTAACCCTAACCCTAACCCTAACCCTAACCCTAACCCTAACCCTAACCCTAACCCTAACCCTAACCCTAACCCTAACCCTAACCCTAACCCTAACCCTAACCCTAACCCTAACCCTAACCCTAACCCTAACCCTAACCCTAACCCTAACCCTAACCCTAACCCGAACCCTAACCCTAACCCTAACCCTAACCCTAACCCTAACCCTAACCCTAACCCTAACCCTAACCCTAACCCTAACCCTAACCCTAACCCTAACCCTAACCCTAACCCTAACCCTAACCCTAACCCTAACCCTAACCCTAACCCTAACCCTAACCCTAACCCTAACCCTAACCCTAACCCTAACCCTAACCCTAAC
>CM042333.1:32400719-32423219 GCA_023566125.1 Zingel zingel | reverse complement strand
TACCTTTGCTGAAGTGTCTGCTGACTCCTCCGTCGCCTTGGAGACGCTGCCAAAACAAAAAGTTTTTAATCAAACACTGAAGATTATCAGACATTCAAACAGAGTGATGACATCATCAGTGTGCTCAGTGAGCTGCAGCTCAGCGATCAGCTGACTGAAGAAGCTCAGAGCTGAGAGTTCCTGTAGCAGAGCGACTCCCTGAGAGAGCACCACAGCTCACCCAGGGATAACTGTCTGCATATATATATATATATATATATATATATATATATATATATATATATATATATATATATATATATATATATATATATATATATATATATATATATATATATATATATATATATATATATATATATATATATCCCATTACTGGTCCTCAGGTGGGGAATACCTGTAGTCTACATATAGACCCCCGTTACTGGTCCTCAGGTGGGGCGTACCTGTAGTCTACGTAGTCTTTCTTCCAGTCGCTCGGCGTGCTGCCGTTGGGCTTCCCGTGTTTGTCCAGGAGTCCTTTCTGAATCATCATCTTTTTCTGACTCGCCTGATGGAACACGTTTCATATTTAAACAGCGTTCATTAAAGGTTATTTATTTAAACAGCCTTCATTAAAGGTTATTTATAATAACTTAAAGGGAGGTTGGTCGTTACCTTGGGGCCCAGCCCCCACTTCCGAGGATACGTGTCTCTCTCCATGATCACCCTCTTGATCTTTGCCACGATGCCGTGATCACACGTCGAGATCACTGCAGTCGTCATCAGAGCAACAGCTGACGAGAAAACACACATTAGATTACCTCCCCTGAGACTGGGTCACGTTATATTACTTCCTGTCTCGTTATATTATGGTTGAGCGTTGGTGAAACCATCAGAGAAGGGTGATAGATAGCAGGTCATCACGGCCCGAAGGCTGCTGCATCTATACATCTCATCATGTGGCCACAGACCCCCCCCACGCAGCTGTATCTCACCTGTGCAGATGGCCTCTCCCTTGGTTGTTATGACGACGATGTCCTGGTTCATCTCGATGCCGTCCTCGTAGCGCAGGACGCCTGGCAGCATGATCTTCGCCCCGTAACAGATGGCGTTCACCTACACACACGCAGCTTATTAGTCATGTTAGAGGGTAGACACTGTTCAGCATACGTTTATGAACCCAAGCTAAAAGGTATCAAAAAAATAATCATCTTTTGGAAATTGATCTTAATGCCAAAAAAAAAAAAAAAATCAGTGAAGGGGATGTGATGATGTGGGGGTATGGTGAAGGGGATGTGATGATGTGGGGGTATGGTGAAGGGGATGTAATGATGGGGGGGTATGGTGAAGGGGATGTGATGATGGGGGGTATGGTGAAGGGGATGTGATGATGTGGGGGTATGGTGAAGGGGATGTAATGATGGGGGGGTATGGTGAAGGGGATGTGATGATGTGGGGGTATGGTGAAGGGGATGTAATGATGGGGGGGTATGGTGAAGGGGATGTGATGATGGGGGGTATGGTGAAGGGGATGTGATGATGGGGGGGTATGGTGAAGGGGATGTGATGATGGGGGGTATGGTGAAGGGGATGTGATGATGGGGGGTATGGTGAAGGGGATGTGATGATGTGGGGACCAAGGGAACTTTATCAGGATGCATAGTATCCTGGATCCATGAAATAACTGGCCTTTCAAAATAAATGTCTGCCTGCCTCTATGGGAATTTAACATAGGGGTGGACTGACTTATGCCCCCTGGATTTTAAGGAAGAACATTTATTTTTGATAGAAATCATTGTCCTTAAAGGTTGGATTCTTTTATTCCCGTTTTTAGTCACCTTTTGCATGGGTGTATTCACTTCTGCTGAGCACTACAGTTGTACTTGGGGTTGTTATATATATATATATATATATTTATCAGCAGTACTCACGGCGCTGTCCTTCATGACGAGGCGTTTGTGGGACACCAGCAGTTTCTCCAGGGGGAAGATGACTCTCCTCAGATACGTCTCGTCTTTGTTGTGATCAAACTGCCACTGAGCGTCCAGGACGTCGTGCATCGTCACCATGTGGTCCTAAAACAATAATGCATGATGATGTCAGAGTGATGTCATGATGATGTCACAGCGGTGAGGCTGCACCGTCGCTACAGACGGTGGCGTGCGTCTCCGCTGCAGTTTCCTGTTCCAGAGTTTCATTAGCAAACCTGCACCAATCAGCAGGACGCAACTCAACACTCTGGGTGCCACAGACAGGAAACTGTTCACACCTTCTCTCCCAGCACGCCGGAGCGGACTCGTCTCAGCTCCTGCATCTGACCTCCGACCCCGAGCATCAGCCCCAGGTGGACACACAGCGTCCGGATGTACGTTCCTGCTTCACAGCTCACCCAGAAGATCCCTGAACAGCCAGAGAAGAGCAGAGACTAAAGGACTCAGCAAATATATTAATATATTTAGTATAGTCTCAAAATAAAGTGTCTGTGTTCTTGTCAGGGATTGGTCAGACAGCCAAGAGAAAGTGACATCACAGAGTTCAGTCCAGTTAGCGAAACCTCTCCGATTCTCATCATCCCGCCCCGCTGACACACACACACACACAGTTCGGGTCTTACCCAGCCTCCTCTCGGGGTCGTACTCGATCAGTTTGCTGTCGTAGATCGTCCGGACTCTGAGCTGGCGTTTAACCGCAGCGATCAGCGGCGGCCGCTGGAACAGAGCGCCGGTCAGCATCTCCAACCCCTGCAGACAGAAGCAGTCAGTCACATGACACAGCCAGCCAATCGCAACAGGCTCAGGATTCTGTCATTCATTCAACGTATAAACTAGTTATTAAGATCTATGGCGAGCGGGCGACTCACCCGGGCCAGCGTGTGTTCGCTTTCTATAGCGTTGTGCAGCCGAACGATCCCCACATACTCCTTACCTGCAACACGACAGAGAGTAGTGAGGGGGGCCACTGGAGTTTACTGGGCACGCAGCACTAACAGAAAGTCCCGCCCACATTAAACAGGAAGTCCCGCCCACATTAAACAGGACTAAAAGGAAGTACCGGCACTCTGCTGGGACTTGACCAATCGCGTGGCTCGGTCGACGCAGACGATGAGGCAGCCGGTGACCTTGGGGTCCAGCGTGCCGCTGTGCCCCGTCTTCTCCACCCGCAGAATCCTCCGGATCCACGCCACCACCTCGTGGGACGACGGGTTGGCTGGCTTGTCCAGGTTGATGAAGCCAGTCCTGACAGGAAACAGGAAGTAGAATCAGCAACAGTAACCTTCAGAAGATCCGCCCCCGTCTCTAAATGTGTGTTCTTGTCAGGGATTGGTCAGACAGCCAAGAGAAAGTGACATCACAGAGTTCAGTCCAGTTAGCGAAACCTCTCCGATTCTCATCATCCCGCCCCGCTGACACACACACAGAGAGACAGACACACGGAGAGACCGAGACACACGGAGAGACCGAGACACACGGAGAGACCGAGACACACGGAGAGACCGAGACACACGGAGAGACCGAGACACACGGAGAGACCGAGACACACGGAGAGACAGAGACACACGGAGAGACAGAGACACACGGAGAGACAGAGACACACGGAGAGACAGAGACACACGGAGAGACAGAGACACACGGAGAGACCGAGACACACGGAGAGACCGAGACACACGGAGAGACAGAGACACACGGAGAGACCGAGACACACGGAGAGACCGAGACACACGGAGAGACAGAGACACACGGAGAGACAGAGACACACGGAGAGACAGAGACACACGGAGAGACAGAGACACACGGAGAGACAGAGACACACGGAGAGACAGAGACACACGGAGAGACCGAGACACACGGAGAGACCGAGACACACGGAGAGACCGAGACACACGGAGAGACAGAGAGAGAGAGACAGAGACAGAGAGAGAGACACACACACAAAGACAGAGACAGACACACAGCGTTATTAATATCAGCTGCAGAACAGACTCCTATTCATCAGTAATAGCACTTAAATGAAGTACATTATAGCCCTGGTGTTAGCATGTTAGCAGTAGCTTACTTGACGTAGCCCTGGTGTTAGCATGTTAGCAGTAGCTTACTTGACGTAGCCCTGGTGTTAGCAGTAGCTTACTTGACGTAGCCCTGGTGTTAGCAGTAGCTTACTTGACGTAGCCCTGGTGTTAGCAGTAGCTTACTTGACGTAGCCCTGGTGTTAGCAGTAGCTTACTTGACGTAGCCCTGGTGTTAGCAGTAGCTTACTTGACGTAGCCCTGGTGTTAGCAGTAGCTTACTTGACGTAGCCCTGGTGTTAGCAGTAGCTTACTTGACGTAGCCCTGGTGTTAGCAGTAGCTTACTTGACGTAGCCCTGGTGTTAGCAGTAGCTTACTTGACGTAGCCCTGGTGTTAGCAGTAGCTTACTTGACGTAGCCCTGGTGTTAGCAGTAGCTTACTTGACGTAGCCCTGGTGTTAGCAGTAGCTTACTTGACGTAGCCCTGGTGTTAGCAGTAGCTTACTTGACGTAGCCCTGGTGTTAGCAGTAGCTTACTTGACGTAGCCCTGGTGTTAGCAGTAGCTTACTTGACGTAGCCCTGGTGTTAGCAGTAGCTTACTTGACGTAGCCCTGGTGTTAGCAGTAGCTTACTTGACGTAGCCCTGGTGTTAGCAGTAGCTTACTTGACGTAGCCCTGGTGTTAGCAGTAGCTTACTTGACGTAGCCCTGGTGTTAGCAGTAGCTTACTTGACGTAGCCCTGGTGTTAGCAGTAGCTTACTTGACGTAGCCCTGGTGTTAGCAGTAGCTTACTTGACGTAGTCCTGGATGGTTCTCTTCAGCGGGTTGCTGCCGTGCGGTAGCGGCGTGTAGTGAGCCGTCCGGATGTTCAGCTTATCGAAGTTCTGAGGAAACAAACGTTAATTTGAGACTATGTCACTTCCTGTCTGAGAGAATGACCAGAGGCTCTTATTTTAGCAGTCTGATGAGGTCATCTTCATAACATGAGTCTGGGTGGGTGTGATCAGCACAGTCAGCTCGTCTTGGCGGCGTCCGGTCCAGTCGTCTCTCCGCTCGGTTTCCGGTCGCCGCCGGCAGAACGCCGTGACAACCATCGCCGTGGCAGAGAGGCCCCGCCCCCAGAACGGGAGCAGGGGGGGTGACTGGGACAAGATGGCCGCTCGGAGAATGGATAAACTGCTTCATCATTTCACACCCTGAAGGTACTAGTTAACTCATTAATAACTAATAACAGTTAACAGAGTCCTCTTAATACATTCACACATCTAGTGTTTAAATTAAGGCTCTATCCACATATTCACACACAAACCCAATGAGAGGATCGATGAAGTTAGTTGAAGGAACCTTGAGTAGCAGCGGCCATTGGGACGAGACCGACAGATTAATAAAGGGGTTAAGGTAACCTTGAGTAGCAGCGGCCATTGGGACGAGACCGACAGATTAATAAAGGGGTTAAGGTAACCTTGAGTAGCAGCGGCCATTGGGACGAGACAGACAGATTAATAAAGGGGTTAAGGTAACCTTGAGTAGCAGCGGCCATTGGGACGAGACAGACAGATTAATAAAGGGGTTAAGGTAACCTTGAGTAACAGCGGCAATTGGGACGAGACCGACAGATTAATAAAGGGGTTAAGGTAACCTTGAGTAACAGCGGCCATTGGGACGAGACAGACAGATTAATAAAGGGGTTAAGGTAACCTTGAGTAACAGCGGCCATTGGGACGAGACCGACAGATTAATAAAGGGGTTAAGGTAACCTTGAGTAACAGCGGCCATTGGGACGTGTCCAGCGTCGCCACTTTAGACTCCGGCTGGATGAAGAAGTCTCCGCTCTGCTGGATCTCCTGTTACACAAACATCCATTTAAACGTTCAGAAACCAAAATATTAACTTAATAAACTGAGTTATGATCAGAGGACAAAAAACTCACCCCGACTTCTTCTTCACTGACTCTCTTCACTTTCTTCTTCTTCTTCACTGAAAGTCAGAAAGAGTCTCATTAACATTAATGTTATATAAGCAATACATACACCATATAGGTTTAATTAAAGGCTAAAACTGATGCTTTCTTTAATTTTTAAGGATTTTCAGATTATTAATGAGGTCACAGCAGCCCACGTGCCCTCCATGACAACACGTGGCTGTTAGCATTAGGCGGCTAACGTAAAGCTAACAGGCCGCCAGAACAGACCATCCCATAATTAGCCAACGTGCTGCACGCATGGCGGAGCAGCTACAGGGCACTGATCAGATTTTAGGAGACAGACAGCGTTTACCGGCCCGTTCAGACCAGAGCTCGTGCACTGTTCCATAGACTCCGACCACGTGGGTCCTCCGGTTACCGGGACCGGCTGTAAAAGCCTCCAACGCATCCGACAGGAGGCTGCCTGGCGCCGAGACACGAGCCGAACTAACCAACACCATTCAGATATCACAGGAATACAACAAACTAACAGCGGGTACAATTAAACAAATCTATTTCTTTAAATTACCGTTTTTATCAATGCAGTTTGGCGTTAAACGCAGTTAAACTGCACGTGCGGGTTAGTTAAAATGCCAGCAGAACGGATCGTGTTTGGACCATTTAACGGGGTTCAGATGCACGTTAAACATGTATAATATACAATGTTATTATAGCGTTAAATATATATAATGTTATTATAACGTTAAATCTGATCTTGAAACAGTAAAGTTGAGTTTTCTCTGGAACGTGCTGCACACTCACCCTCTGTGTCCGCCATCTTGAACTGAAAGACTGAGCGCGAGACGGCTCCTCCTCATTCTTCTTCTGCTTCTTCTTCTGGACTTCCGGTTGCCTGGATGCTTTGGGACCCTCTGCTGCCCCCACAGGGCGGGAATATACTGTAGCGAAGTACATTTAGAATGTAACGAAGTACATTTAATCCAGTACTGTAGGCTACTTGAGTCCAAATGTTGAGGTACTTGTATTTTACTTAGTCCGCTACATTCATCTGTTACAGCTTTAGTTACTTTAGTTACTCCATTACATTCATCTGTTACAGCTTTAGTTACTAGTTACTTTAGTTACTCCATTACATTCATCTGTTACAGCTTTAGTTACTAGTTACTTTACACATTAAGATTACTACACGCACACACACACACACACACGCACACACACACAGAGACACACACACACACAGAGACACACACACACACACATATATATATATATATATATATATATATATATATATATTCTATATTATATATCTGTCTTCATACAACTAGTCATTAAGGGTAATACAACAGGTACTTATCATTTAGAGTAGTTGTATGGACTGATAGTTAGATCATTGTAATGGAATGAATAGACAATCATCTGAACTGTAATGTGTGTAGCCTATTGACTTTTGAAGTATAAGTACTTTAATGTGAAGTTGTGTCATATTGAACAGCTGATCTTTGTTAAATGAACAGCTAATCTTTGTTAAATGAACAGATGATCTGTGTTAAATGAACAGGTGATTTTAGCTTTATGTGTGCTGTATCCAAGCAGTTAAACAAGTGTTAAAGCTTTGAAAAATGACGTCATGGTTGTGAAAGTGGTGCCAGCGTGATGTAATGAGCGTGGGGGCGTGCCAAGATGGCCGAGTGAGTATACGCTTTCTACCGAGCTCTGCAAAGGAAAGTTTTGGAAACGGTCAAACTAAATTTATTATCTCGCCAAGCACTAAATTTTGTTTTCAGAAATACTACAGCACTCGTAAGACGAACGATTGAGCAATGCCAAACCAACGCGACAGGAAAAGAGGCCAAGAGAGCGCCGGACAGAAGCTAAATCCTGATGCTAGCAACGTTACTCTTAAGGCTGGCTATGCTCTAGTCGACAGTCACGATTATACCTCCACTCTCCTGCCTCTCGCCACTGCGGAAGACTTTATGGATGAATTTCCACCTCTTCCTATCACTCCCAGTAAGTCGCCAGCACCAAAGAAAATGATGTACACAGTCGGGTCTGAACAAACCAACACCAACGATATCATAGCTAGCCTCACGGCTCTGATAAACACGCAGTCAGACAACAGTGAAAGCATGGTCAGTGCCAATGCACTTAAAATTGAAGGTCTTAAAAAGACAATTGACATTGTGTGTGCAGAGATCAAGGATGTGAAAGTGTGTACACTCGAGGTGAAAATGGCAAATGAAGAAAAACGAGTAGACACATGTCAGCAAAGGGTTTCGGAGTTAGAGAGATACTCCGGGAGATGGAACCTCAGACTTTACGGAGTCGAAGAATCAGAAAAGGAAAACATACAAAAGAAGGCCATCGAGGTCTGTCGAGCTGTTCTGCCGGAGGAAAAGAACAGTCTGGCTGACGCTGTCGACACCGTACATCGGCTCGGCACTAAGCGGCAGAATGACTACAAACCCAGAGGCATCATCATCCAATTCATTGCACGTGTCTGCAGAGACGCTGTATGGAAAGCTGCTTAAGTTCGAGTCAGGAGAATTCTTGAGACAGTATGGAGCCTCTATTGCCAAAGCCAAAAGAGCAGAAGAAGATTAAGTCATAAATACAATTTCCTCATTTTATCAGAGACCACCCGAGGAAGCTTCATAGGAGGATAGACTACTTCTTTTACAACTCCTAAATAAATTAGACGAATTATATCGACATAAAGCAGAAGGAGCCTTTGTAAGGTCTAGGAAAAGATGGCTGGAGGAGGGGGAGCAAAATTCTGCTTACTTTTTCTGTCTTGAAAGATACCGATCTA
This sequence comes from Zingel zingel, assembly GCA_023566125.1. Classification (NCBI taxonomy): domain Eukaryota; kingdom Metazoa; phylum Chordata; class Actinopteri; order Perciformes; family Percidae; genus Zingel; species Zingel zingel. The sequence continues at coordinate 32,414,493 of CM042333.1, read as the reverse complement.
AAATCAATTCCATCCATAATTTAAATATGAATGGGGTCGTTACTGATGATGCTAAATTAATTTCAAATTTTTGTTCAAAATTCTATAGCAATTTATACAGCTCAAAATATAATAAAGAAGTTACGTCTCATTTTCTTAAGTCCATAAATAATGTAAGAAAGATTGATGTGGCAGACAAAGATTATTGTGACACCCCGCTTACATTGGCAGAGGCCGGCAATGACGGGTTAACTGCAGAACTTTATAAAGCGTTCTCAGAGCATTTGGCCCCATTTTTACTACAGGTTTTTATGGAGAGTATAGAGAATGAGTCCCTTCCTCCTAGCCTCACTCAAGGGCCGGTCACATTGCTTCCCAAGCCTAGAAAAGATCCGCTCTTTATTGACAGCTGGAGACCCATTTGTCTGCTTAACAATGATTACAAAAGTATGGCATCAATATTTGGCAGAAGAATTAAAGAAACTCTTGACACAATTATAGATGAGACACAATCAGGCTTTATGAGAAACAGGCAAATCTCTAATAATGTTAGACTAGTATTAGATATTCTTGACTACTCTGACTTAATATCTGAAGATAGCTTCATCCTCCTCTGAGACTTCTATAAGGCCTTTGATACAATAGAACACCAATTTATTTTTCTATCTTTAGAGAAATTTGGTTTCGGGCACTTTTTCCGAAAAGCAATTAAAACCTTATATGTTAACGGCAATAGCTCTATAAAACGGAAAAATGGAACTTCCCCTAGATTTAATCTGGAACGGGGTATTCGTCAGGGATGCCCGGTTTCCCCTTATTTGTTTTTACTTTGTACAACGTAAGAAAGCTTTTTTGCACACCTCTTTTGTCGGGCAGGTGCGTAGGATATGATCAAAAGCTCGGAGAAAAGTCCTGCACACTGACCGTTACGCAAGCAATCATTTATTTAGAAAAATACAACGTTTCGGTCTTTTTCGGTTTTTACTTTGTACACAAATTCTCACAACTTATGTATGTAATAGTGCTATACATGGACTCTACTGCTGGCAGGGATATCATCATCAGTCAGCTTTCTGACGATACCACAATCTTTAAAAAAAGGCAAGCCAGATACCTGTTACCATTCAAGTAATTAACTGTTATGGTTTTGGTATTTTGTCTTGTATTTTTGTTCATTTATGTTGCCTGGTTTAGTTATTTCTGTATGTTTCCTGTGTTTGTATATTTATTCTATATTTTTCTGTCATGTTACCTCATGTTGTGTATTCTCCGGTTTATGTTCTATTTCCTGTTTTATTTTGATAGTCTGTGTCCGATCTTGTCTAGTTTTACTTTGTTTTCCCGCCTTTGTTGATTGTCCTGCCCCGCCCTGATGTGTTTCACCTGTTGTGTCACCTGTCCCTCATTAGTTCATTACCTCATGTATTTAACCCCCGTGTTCCCATTGTCTCGTGTCAGATTGTTTCGCCTGCCTTTGCCTGTTCTGCCCTCATGTGTGTTCCTGTGTCGTCAGCCTGCGTATGCGTTTGTAGTCCTCTGCATCCCGCTCCTTAGTTTTTTCAGCCTCTGTTCTGCAGTGTTTTTTCCTTATTAAAAATCTTCAAGCTTACACCATCTCCTGCTTGCCGTCTTTCTCTGCATTTGGGTCCTCCACCTCACATACCTGACAATTAACCAGTTTTCAGAGGCCTCTGGTTTATGCCTAAATATTAATAAATGTGAGCTGTTGCCTTTAAAAGACTGTAATATACAAACTATTTGCAACATTCCGTTCAAGAAAGAAGTTACGTACTTGGGTATTATTATCTCTAAAGATCAGAAAATGAGATGCCCGTTACATTTCTCTCCAATCATTAAAAAAACTCAGAACAAACTGAACCAGTGGTCTTATCTCTAGAAGGCAGAGTGTTGCTCACCAAGGCTGAAGGGATATTATATATATATTATATATATCCAGGCTTACATACGCAGCTCTCTATTTACACTCGGATAGTAAAATCTGTAAAGACATTGATAGAATGCTTTTTGACTTCATCTGGAAAAATCGTATCCATTATATCAAAAAAAGTGTTATGAATAAATATGAATCTGGTGGGTTACATTTTTTGGACTTCAATACTCTAAATAAAACCTTTAAGATTAATTGGGCTAAGCATTTTCTTAAAAACCCCATCTCGATTTGGAATTTTATTCCCCATTATATATTCTCCCGTTTTGGTGGTCTGGGCTTTATGTTGAATTGTAACTACAATGTAGACAAACTCCCTGAAAAACTGTCTGCTTTTCACAAGCAGGTCCTCTTAGCTTGTTTTCTTATTTACAAGCATCATTGCTCACCTCACAGGTATCTAATTTGGAATAACAGAGATATTTTATATAAGAACAAGTCATTTTATTTTGAGAATTGGGTACGCGATCAGATTCTGCTGGTGGACCAGCTATTTAATCTAGAGGGGCGACTTTTCTCCTATAGAGAGTTTTTAGCAACATATAACATTCCAGTTATGACGAAATAATTCACAATTGTATTTGACACCATTCCATCAGGCACAATCATGCTTGTTAAGTATACTGACAGACTTCCACCTACTTCCTCCCTCCCTGATGTGGCTGAATCAGCAGCTGGAAGAATCTGTTTCTCCAACTTCCTCATAATAACAAGAACATTCGTGCATTATTTCAGAAAGAAATTGTTTCTATTCCAAATGTTACATTTTATTGGAACCGATTTGTAAGTGACATTGATTGGAAAAAGGTTAGGATGATTCCTCACAGATACTTGATAGTAAACAAGGTGAAAGAAGTATCTTTCAGAATCCTTCACAGATATTACCCTGCTAATCATTTCATGTTTACATTTAAAAGAGACATCAACCTCTGTTGGCATTGCCCCCACACCAGAACATTTTGGCAGATCCTCAGCAGACTCATCATTGACCATATTTATAAAGACTTTGTCTTATTGTGGAAGGATGTTATTTTTTGCTTTTATAAAAGCCATAGTAAAGAAAAGATGTACTTCATTATAAATGTATTAATTCTTTTGGCAAAATTTCACATTCATAGGTGTAAATTCAGCTCTAAAAAACCTAGTTTTGTACTTTTTCTCCATGAAGTTGAACATTATATTAATCTGATTTCTGGCTGGCTGTTAAAACTGTCAACTTGTGGTCCTCTTTCTCTTTGTAATGGCCTATAAGCTTCCCCTGGCAATCGTGTTTATCTTTTTATTGTTGTATGTTATGTATGTTTTGGCTATTCACGTGTGATTTGTACCATTTATTTGTAATACATTTTTTTTTTTTTTTAAATGATGTAATGAGCAGGTCGGGGTGTAATACCCTGATGCACCAGGGGGCGGTATACACACACTCTCTGGTAGAGCCCGCCGTTAATACAGAACAAGAAGAAGAAGACCGTCTGCGTGCATGTTACATCCGGTGAGGATTCTGATCAGATGGAAGGTGAGTTTCTCTAACTGTAACTGTAACTAAATGTAACTGTAACTAAATGTAACTGTAACCAAATGTAACTGTAACCAAATGTAACTGTAACTATTAGTATTTCATCTAGAGTTATATTAATGGGAGGAGGAAACGAGTCAATCAGCTGTTTGATTCTTACTTCCGGTCCGAAAGGCAACAACAAACAACAACACGGAGAAATATAATTAATATTTAATATTTAATATCAGTTAATCTGTGTTATAACGGTCATAATCAGCTACAGTTAATTTATTATCTCTAAACATTTAAAGATTTAAACACAAAATGTTCCGTTTTTTACTAGAAACACGTCATTAGACCATTATTAATAATATTAAATCATATCCGCAGTTATCTCCTTTATTAGCAGTTATCTCCTTTATTAGCAGTTATCTCCTTTATTAATAATATTAAATCATATCAGCAGTTATCTCCTTTATTAATAATATTAAATCATATCCGCAGTTATCTCCTTTATTAGCAGTTATCTCCTTTATTAATAATATTAAATCATATCAGCAGTTATCTCCTTTATTAATAATATTAAGTCATATCAGCAGTTATCTCCTTTATTAATAATATTAAATCATATCAGCAGTTATCTCCTTTATTAATAATATTAAATAATATCAGCAGTTATCTCCTTTATTAATAATATTAAATAATATCAGCAGTTATCTCCTTTATTAATAATATTAAATCATATCAGCAGTTATCTCCTTTATTAATAATATTAAATCATATCAGCAGTTATCTCAGGGCTCTTTATAGATAGGAGTTGTAACTCTGATCTGAGCTGATTTACCCTGAGATGGAAACTGAGTTTTCGGTTTCAGAACAGCTGATATGAGTTCAAAGTTAAGGCCCTGACCCCCCAACCAGACGGCCGACCGTCGGCAGTAAAGAGTCGGACTGATCAGTCGGGTCCCCGAGGTCCAAAAAGTTCCTCAGAACTCACCGAAGAGACGCCGACTTGAGCGTACGCTCTGCACATAATACGTCTCCATAGCAGCAGGCGGCGCTGCTCTGTGTTGTTTCCCAGAAAATGAAAACCGGCAGCTGATTGGACGAACGCGTCACGTGGTTCTTTTTTCTCCGGAAATTCACAGCCAGACTGTCATGGCGGCTCGTTCAGAATCCGATCTCATATTGGACTAAAATAGTTCACCGTAACGTGTTCCTGAGAACATGTTAAGAGAGGAATAGGCCGTGCAGTCGCTGAATCTGTCTTCATTTCAGATCAACAAAGGTCAGTTTAACAGATCTTCGTCAGATTTTGAGAGACTCATCCCGCTCCCCGTCTCCGGGTGAGTCCCGACTGCCCTGTCTCCGACTGCCCTCTCTCTCTCCGACTGCCCTGTCTCTCTCCGACTGCCCTCTCTCTGACTGCCCTCTCTCTCTCTGACTGCCCTCTCTCTCTGACTGCCCTCTCTCTCTCCGACTGCCCTGTCTCCGACTGCCCTCTCTCTCTCCGACTGCCCTGTCTCCGACTGCCCTGTCTCCGACTGCCCTCTCTCTCTCCGACTGTCCTCTCTCCGACTGCCCTCTCTCCGACTGCCCTCTCTCTCTCCGACTGCCCTCTCTCTCTCTGACTGCCCTCTCTCTCTGACTGCCCTCTCTCTCTCCGACTGCCCTCTCTCTCGCCGACTGTCCTCTCTCCGACTGCCCTCTCTCCGACTGCCCTGTCTCTGACTGCCCTCTCTCTCTCTGACTGTCCTCTCTCTCTCTGACTGCCCTCTCTCTCTCTGACTGCCCTCTCTCTCTCTGACTGCCCTCTCTCTCTCCGACTGCCCTCTCTCTCTCCGACTGCCCTCTCTCTCTCCGACTGAACATGTCGGGTCGGCCCAAATGAAGGCCGACGGCTCCTCGGACGGACGACGGCACGAACACACCGAACAGACTCGAGTCACCGACCTCGCCAGACGGTCAGACGGCCGATTATCGGGCTGGTGTGTCTCCTCTCTTAAGTGCGTGCACCACCACAATAAAAAGGCAGCATGAATGGAGCCATGATACTACGATTCACCATGGCAACAACCACAAACAAACGGGTCGGTGGAAATACTCATGGACACACAGCGAGTTAAAAAAGCAACACAGCGGCTGTAACAGAGAGAATGTGCGTGGGAGAAACTTTCTGCTGGAGTAAATGCATAAGTTCTAATATAGTGTATTAATATCATATTTAATCATCAGTATAATATTACTGGTGACATGGTATTGAACCTCTAATGTATAACAGTACTAGGACTACTAATCCCATTCTGAGATGTTAGTTATGAGGACGATAAGGTTAGGTAGGCTACATAACACCGCTCAAACAGGAAGTTATCTGGAAATTAAAATGCGTGGGGTCTCAATATCATCTCCCGACATAGACTATATTTAACTCCCTGAGAAGTAATCCAGCTTCTTCATCAACAGGATCGTCAACACAAGGAAACGCCATGTTAGAGAAACACGTTTCATAGTTTCATAATAACACGGTTAATGAACCAGCCCTGTTGATTTATTCATGCAGATAACAAACTGGTCTGACATGGGCCTGATAATGAATGACTGAATGAATGAATGAATGAATGGCTGAATGAATGAATTAATGACTGAATGAATTCATGACTGAATGAATGAATGAATTAATTAATGACTGAATGAATTAATGACTGAATGAATTAATGACTGAATGAATGACTGACTGACTGACTGAATGAATGGCTGAATGAATGAATGGCTGAATGAATTAATTAATGACTGAATGAATTCATGACTGAATGAATGAATGAATTAATGACTGAATGAATGAATGACTGACTGAATGAATTAATGACTGAATGAATTAATGACTGAATGAATGAATGGCTGAATGAATGAATGACTGAATGAATTAATTCATGACTGAATGAATGAATGAATGAATTAATGACTGAATGAATTAATGACTGAATGAATGAATGAATTAATGACTGAATGAATTAATGACTGAATGAATGAATTAATGACTGAATGAATTAATGACTGAATGAATGAATTAATGACTGAATGAATTAATGACTGAATGAATGAATGAATGAATTAATGACTGAATGAATGAATGAGAGCTGTGTCAGAGAGAGGAGACTGAGAGAAGAAAACCTGCTCCAGACCAGGTTAGGTTCACAGGCTCAGTTACCATAGTAACTGACTCTGAGGTTAGGTTACCATAGTAACAGAGTCTGAGTCTCGGTGTAGCAGGGTGTAGCAGGGTGTAGCAGAGTGTAGCTGGGTGTAGCAGAGTGTAGCAGAGTGTAGCTGGGTGTAGCTGGGTGTAGCAGAGTGTAGCAGGGTGTAGCTGGGTGTAGCAGGATGTAGCAGGATGTAGCAGGGTGTAGCAGGATGTAGCTGGGTGTAGCTGGGTGTAGCAGGTATGTAGCAGGATGTAGCAGGGTGTAGCTGGGTGTAGCAGGATGTAGCTGGGTGTAGCTGGGTGTAGCAGGATGTAGCAGGATGTAGCAGGGTGTAGCAGGATGTAGCTGGGTGTAGCTGGGTGTAGCAGGTATGTAGCAGGATGTAGCAGGTATGTAGCAGGGTGTAGCAGGATGTAGCAGGATGTAGCAGGCTGTAGCAGGATGTAGCAGGGTGTAGCAGAGTGTAGCTGGGTGTAGCAGGATGTAGCTGGGTGTAGCTGGGTGTAGCAGGATGTAGCTGGGTGTAGCGGGATGTAGCTGGGTGTAGCTGGGTGTAGCAGGATGTAGCAGGATGTAGCAGGGTGTAGCTGGGTGTAGCAGAGTGTAGCTGGGTGTAGCAGGATGTAGCTGGGTGTAGCTGGATGTAGCTGGGTGTAGCTGGGTGTAGCTGGGTGTAGCAGGTATGTAGCAGGATGTAGCAGGATGTAGCAGGGTGTAGCAGGATGTAGCTGGGTGTAGCTGGATGTAGCAGGATGTAGCAGGGTGTAGCAGGATGTAGCTGGGTGTAGCTGGGTGTAGCAGGTATGTAGCAGGATGTAGCAGGTATGTAGCAGGGTGTAGCAGGGTGTAGCAGGATGTAGCAGGATGTAGCAGGGTGTAGCAGGATGTAGCAGGGTGTAGCAGAGTGTAGCTGGGTGTAGCAGGATGTAGCTGGGTGTAGCTGGGTGTAGCAGGATGTAGCTGGGTGTAGCGGGATGTAGCTGGGTGTAGCTGGGTGTAGCAGGATGTAGCAGGATGTAGCAGGGTGTAGCTGGGTGTAGCAGAGTGTAGCTGGGTGTAGCAGGATGTAGCTGGGTGTAGCTGGATGTAGCTGGGTGTAGCAGGATGTAGCAGGATGTAGCTGGGTCTAGCAGGATGTAGCAGGGTGTAGCAGAGTGTAGCTGGGTCTAGCAGGATGTAGCTGGGTCTAGCAGGATGTAGCAGGGTGTAGCTGGGTGTAGCAGGATGTAGAAGGGTGTAAACTGTCTATCTGCTGACCTCACAGTGACCTCAGCAAACAGGAAGGGCCCTGCTGTCACAGGAAGTAGCCGAAAGATCAAAGACAACGCAGCCGACTGGCACAACCTGATGCTGCGCTGGGAGAAACTGAACGAGGACGGCTTCACAGCTGCCGGAAACATCACGGCTATCACCCTCACACGGTCAGTTACAGATACTCTACTTTAGTTACTCTATACTCTAGTTACTCTGCTTTAGTTACTCTATACTAGTTCCTGTTTCCATCAGATGGTCTCTAGATCTCTCCTGAAGGCAGAGAGAGACGAAGGGACGGAGGAGACAGTTCAGAGCTGTTTGGTGAGGCAGAGATAGAGGCAGTGATGTTTCCTGTTTCCTGTACGGGACTCTCACCCCCCCCCCCCCCTCAAAACACCCCCCCCTCCCCAGGTCTGATCTGCTACATGACTGGCTCCCGCAGCGGGACACAGGGGGGAGTTTCTTGCATGATAATGATGACCTCTCTTCCTCTTTTCTGTTGTGTCTCCAGCTCTCAGAACGATCAGCGTCTGCTGCTGGACGACCCCCCCGCCCCCCCGTCGGCCTTGTCCCAGCAGCCAGGGGGGGCTGTTGAGCTGCAGGAAGAATGCTGCAAACTTCAGGACGTCGTCCATAAAATGGTGACGCTTCATTTATCCTTCTGATGTTATGCAGCAAGTAGCTACACGATCTGGTAGTTGCAGCGTTGTCGGCAGTGAAGGAGAGCTGGTCGTCCAGTGTCACACCCGGGCTTCTAGCAGTCTGGTTGGGGGCTACCACAGCCTTCTAGCAGTCTGGGTGGGGGCTACCACAGAGTTGTCGATTGTGATAGTCAGGTCCTGGGTAGGAGAGCCTTCCCTGGAAGGGTTGAGTTTCAGACGGTGTGTGGACATCCAAGAAGAGATGTCAGTCAGACCGGTCGTGATACGTGCTGCTGCCTGAGTTTCAGACTCCGGAAAGGAGAGCATTAGTTGGTGTCGTCTGTGTAGCTGTGATAGGAGAAGCCGTGCGACTGAATGACCCGAGAGAGCTGGTGAACAGAGAGGAGGGGACCCAGGACTGATCCCTGAGGAACCCCAGATGTGAGTGGGCACGTTTCTGAGGTAGATCCTCTCCAAGTTACCGTAGGTAACAGCTAGGTTAGGTCTGCCTGATGACAGGGTTACTATGTTCAGGTACTGGCTGATGACGGGGTTACTGTGTTCAGGTACTGGCTGATGACGGGGTTACTGTGTTCAGGTACTGGCTGATGACGGGGTTACTTTGTTCAGGTACTGAGTGATGACAGGGTTATTGTGTTCAGGTACTGAGTGATGACGGGGTTACTGTGTTCAGGTACTGAGTGATGACAGGGTTATTGTGTTCAGGTACTGAGTGATGACGGGGTTACTGTGTTCAGGTACTGAGTGATGACGGGGTTACTGTGTTCAGGTACTGAGTGATGACGGGGTTATTGTGTTCAGGTACTGAGTGATGACAGGGTTATTGTGTTCAGGTACTGAGTGATGACGGGGTTACTGTGTTCAGGTACTGGCTGATGACGGGGTTACTGTGTTCAGGTACTGGCTGATGACGGGGTTACTGTGTTCAGGTACTGAGTGATGACGGGGTTACTGTGTTCAGGTACTGGCTGATGACGGGGTTACTGTGTTCAGGTACTGAGTGATGACGGGGTTACTGTGTTCAGGTACTGGCTGATGACGGGGTTACTGTGTTCAGGTACTGGCTGATGACGGGGTTACTTTGTTCAGGTACTGAGTGATGACAGGGTTATTGTGTTCAGGTACTGAGTGATGACGGGGTTACTGTGTTCAGGTACTGAGTGATGACAGGGTTATTGTGTTCAGGTACTGAGTGATGACGGGGTTACTGTGTTCAGGTACTGAGTGATGACGGGGTTACTGTGTTCAGGTACTGAGTGATGACGGGGTTACTGTGTTCAGGTACTGAGTGATGACGGGGTTATTGTGTTCAGGTACTGAGTGATGACAGGGTTATTGTGTTCAGGTACTGAGTGATGACGGGGTTACTGTGTTCAGGTACTGGCTGATGACGGGGTTACTGTGTTCAGGTACTGAGTGATGACGGGGTTATTGTGTTCAGGTACTGGCTGATGACAGGGTTACTGTGTTCAGGTACTGGCTGATGACAGGGTTATTTTTAGGAGTTAACGGATATGGAGACATCGAGGAAGTTAAAGTTTTATTTAGTGACTTCCTGCTTTGTTTCTGATGTTTCTCTTCTTCCTGTCAGGTCGCCGTGGTGACAAAGATGGAGCGTCTGATGACATCGCAGCGAGGCGTTCAGAATCTGGAGGAGTTTCAGTTCGGACCTGAAGGAAGAACGGTTCCTCTGTTTCACAGCTGGAGCACCAAACACTTCAGTAAGTGTACCCTAACCCTAACCAGGGTTTTCAACCTTTTGTGTGTGTGGACCACTATTTGTAATCAAGAATTTTTGTGGACCACCTCATAATACACATTTCCACAATAAAATATGTCTACACACAGTCCTACCTGAATTAATCTGCACCTCTTAATAGGCCTACTAGCACTAAAACTATAACTGGTCATCGCATCAGTACAACAGGTTCGTTAAAAGAAAGTTCACTGCACGCAACGGCTAGCACGACACGTTCAAAAGTAGTTGAACGTCTAGCTAGCTGTCTGGATTTACCCTGCAGACATCTGAGGAGACGTTAACCATAGTCCTCACAAATCCACCGGAGGTTAAAACGCCAACACAGAGACACAGGAAGGAGACGCACATCTGGAAAATCCTCCGGCACTTTGAGTTCACATGAGTCTGGTGTTTCAGAGTCTGTATGTTTGTGTATGTTTCAGATGAGTCGGTATGTTTGTGTATGTTTCAGATGAAGCGTGTGGTCTCCTGCTGGCGTCCTTCCAGCAGGAGCTGCGGTTGAAGCAGATGATCCTGCAGGAAGTGGGTCACACGGTGACCTCTGACCTCTGCATGGTCTACCTGTCCTGCTGGCTGCACGAGCCGTTCCTCCCCCCTCAGACCAGACTCACACTGGAGGCTCTGCTGCTGGAGACCGGACACCGCCCTCTATAATCCCCCTCTATACCCCCCGCCCCCCCAGACTGTTGCTGTGGAAACCCAAACCCAATCTGCAGATGTTTGAGAGTTTTCAGCGTTGCTCCAGACTGAAGATCTGCAGAATTAAAGCCTGGTTGTGATGGTGTGGACCTGTTAACACTCAGTCTGTTTAACATCTGTGGATGATTTGCTGCTGATTACTAACATAAAATAATGTATTTCATTTTTTCAGACTTTGTCTTCATGTAAAACAGAAGTTCTGATATTAACTTAGAAATATAGAAACATCTCCAGGGTTCAACGGTAAGAAAAACATTTCTATCTGCCCAAAGTCAACTTTACTGGCCCCGTACAAGATGTTTGTTTTCTGGAAAAACGTTCCCTTAAATCTAGTGTAGTCTGTCTGTAGTCAGTCAACCTCAGTGTCACTTTGGTGCAGCCGTAATGTTTCTGAGTTATCTGATGACATGACATCATCATGTGATGACATCGTTCAGTGAAATCAAACAGGAGTCGAGTTCATCACATCAGTTTATTGGAGGAAGAGGAAATGTTTTAAACCATCAACAAATCAACAAACTTTCATTTCCTCCAAAGTTCTCAGTCCGTTCTCCGAACGTGTACGTTACGTTCTCCGAACATTATGTTTATGTTCTCCAAACGTTATGTTCTCCCAACGTTATGTTTAAGTTCTCCAAACGTTACGTTCTCCCAACGTTACGTTCTCCCAACGTTACGTTACGTTCTCCAAATGTTCAGAAAATGTTTCGCTGTGAAGTTTTATAAAAAGTAATAAAATAGTGCAACTTTTTTTAAACTTTGTTTTTCGTATTTATCTACATATAAACAGCCAACCAATCAGCTTTTACTTTGAAATGAACAAGTTCAGATATGGAAACACTGAAGGAAAAAAAAAACAAGTTTACAAATTTACAATCAGTCCAGATTCCTTAAAAAACGGCAGGAAGAGAAACTGAACAGACCAATCAGAGAACGATAAATAAGACTGAGTGCGAGAACTCAACGGATCCTCGGTAGAATAATGTAGAAGCTGTTCGTCAGCAGTTCACGTTTCCTGTTTATTTCTCCGAGTCTTTTCTTAAATATCAGAAACGAGCTGCGAGAGAAAATGAAAAGCAGAAGTGGACTTCAGACTGCAGCTCGGTTTCTGAACACAGAGTCAACGATATGGGAGAAAAACTTCATGTGTTAAGTTTTTTAAACAAAGTTCAGTCAACAGAGATGCAGACCAGAGATTAAAGGAACACTTCATCCCGTTTGTCCTCAAACTCCCACAGAGTCAGAATGGACTGTCAGCGTGGTGCGTTCAGGTTCTGTCTGGGGTAGGAACAGTTTGTCCCGTTTCTCAGGTGTTCATTAGAAACATATTCTAACTGAATCCCCCAGAGTTAACGTCTAAAGATGCAGATGTGATGTTCAGGTCAGGGTCAGGAACAGTTTGTTTCAAACATATTCTAACAGAAACACGGTTAGAATAAACACTGCAGACGGTCAGCGTGGTGCGTTCAGGTTCACTGAGGATTTGTGGCTGCGTCTGATGCCTCGATGCCCAGCAGCGCCTGCACCGCCTCCAGCGGGACGCCCTCGGGGGTCTGGATGTGCATGGTGGTCCCGTCCGGCCCGTTGACGATCACGATCCGGTCCAGACCGGGCTCGGCCATCTGCACCGTCAGCCCCTCCGTCTGGATGTAGATCTCCTGGCCCTCCTGCAGCGACACAGATGAGTCCTTCTGCTGCTGAGGGGGGGCCAGAGTCTGGGCGGGGACGGGGCCAGGCTCAGGGGTCTGGGTGAAGCCGGGCTCGGGGGTCTGTGGGTCTTCGGATTTTTTGGATTTTTCTGGAGCCTCGGGACTTGAACCCAGAGCTTTCTCCAGCTCCTTCATCTGGGCCGAAATGTCTCCGGAGCTAAGGACCCGGTCTTGGCTTGCAGCCACAGGATCCACCTCCATGGGCGTGTCAGGGGGCGGGGCCTGGGTGGGGGCGGAGCCAGAGACGCTGAGGGAGCAGAGAAACACTTTATCAGACCAGGGAACCAGGGGAAGATTGTGTAGTCTCATATTGTAGGGACGTGGTCTCATATGGTAGGGGTGTAGTCTCATATGGTAGGGACATGGTCTCATATGGTAGGAGTGTGGTCTCATATGGTAGGGGTGTGGGCTCATATGGTAGGGGGGTGGGCCGGCTCACCTGGAGGCAGCGACGGTGCTCGGCTGTTTGGATCCGGCTGCAATCAGCAGAGGAGTAACGGAGACCGAGCAGGGCTTCACAGGGGTCACAGCGGGGGTTACAGAGGTCACAGCGGGGGTTACAGCGGGGGTCTGCGTGGCCCGGCCTGGGAAAGAAAAGTAGAAACACAGAAACATGACGTGAGTTCAGTTTAAATGTAGATCAAGTTGTCCGGACACAGCAGAAGTATGGAGGTAAAGTTGGGGATTGTTTGGGTTTCTTCTGATCCAGGTGCCTTAACCGAAACAAAACTACAGCAACATTAAAGAACGGCTTGTTCATTGCTGAGGCCATATGCTCAAATTTAAATGATTTATTTAGAGACAAATAACTTATTTTAGTTGTCACAAAGAATAACCATTAGATGGCAGAAGGGAACTTTACAACAACTAGAGTTCCTCTTGGTGCATTTTAACCGTGATTAAGCTAGCTGCTAGCTATGGTAGGCTAACATAAGCTGCTGTGTAGTGTTAGCTACGGTAGGCTAACATAAGCTGCTGTGTAGTGTTAGCTACGGTAGGCTAACATAAGCTGCTGTGTAGTGTAGTGTTAGCTACGGTAGGCTAACATAAGCTGCTGTGTAGT
>CM042333.1:32380719-32395719 GCA_023566125.1 Zingel zingel | reverse complement strand
AGGGTAGGACTGGTGTCTAGTCCCCCTGTGGAGGACCTAGAGTAGGGTAGGACTGGAGTCTAGTCCCCCTGTGGAGGACCCAGAGTAGGGTAGGACTGGTGTCTAGTCCCCCTGTGGAGGACCTAGAGTAGGGTAGGACTGGTGTCTAGTCCCCCTGTGGAGGACCTAGAGTAGGGTAGGACTGGTGTCTAGTCCCCCTATGGAGGACCCAGAGTAGGGTAGGACTGGTGTCTAGTCCCCCTGTGGAGGACCCAGAGTAGGGTAGGACTGGTGTCTAGTCCCCCTGTGGAGGACCCAGAGTAGGGTAGGACTGGTGTCTAGTCCCCCTGTGGAGGACCCAGAGTAGGGTAGGACTGGTGTCTAGTCCCCCTGTGGAGGACCTAGAGTAGGGTAGGACTGGTGTCTAGTCCCCCTGTGGAGGACCCAGAGTAGGGTAGGACTGGTGTCTAGTCCCCCTGTGGAGGACCTAGAGTAGGGTAGGACTGGTGTCTAGTCCCCCTGTGGAGGACCTAGAGTAGGGTAGGACTGGAGTCTAGTCCCCCTGTGGAGCACCCAGAGTAGGGTAGGACTGGTGTCTAGTCCCCCTGTGGAGGACCTAGAGTAGGGTAGGACTGGAGTTTAGTCCCCCTGTGGAGGACCCAGAGTAGGGTAGGACTGGTGTCTAGTCCCCCTGTGGAGGACCTAGAGTAGGGTAGGACTGGTGTCTAGTCCCCCTGTGGAGGACCTAGAGTAGGGTAGGACTGGTGTCTAGTCCCCCTGTGGAGGACCCAGAGTAGGGTAGGACTGGTGTCTAGTCCCCCTGTGGAGGACCTAGAGTAGGGTAGGACTGGTGTCTAGTCCCCCTGTGGAGGACCTAGAGTAGGGTAGGACTGGAGTCTAGTCCCCCTGTGGAGGACCCAGAGTAGGGTAGGACTGGTGTCTAGTCCCCCTGTGGAGGACCTAGAGTAGGGTAGGACTGGAGTTTAGTCCCCCTGTGGAGGACCCAGAGTAGGGTAGGACTGGTGTCTAGTCCCCCTGTGGAGGACCTAGAGTAGGGTTGGGTATAGTTTACCGGTTCTAAAACAATTCAACTTATAAAATGGTGTTGGGGCCTTAACGGTGTCTGAATCAATACTTTAAAGAAGAGCACGGCTTATGTATGGCTAAGCCATAATGTAATAACAATGACTTATAACAAAACTTATTTTACTAGTCAATTGCAGCTATACGTCAGAAAGAAGAACCACTAGATGACAAAAGGGTATTTTACAATAGCATTGAATGCACCACTAACTTAGCAACTGCAACTGAACGTACCATTAAGTTATGTGTTGAGTCTTTAACTGCAGACTGTTGGAATCATTTACAGTAAAATACTGCCACACTTAAACATTACCCCGTTTAGTTCAGCATTTAACCGTATTTAAGCAGCTACTGGCTAACATTAGGCTAACGTTACCTGCTGCGAAGTGTAATGTTAACTAGCGTTACATGCAGCAGTGCTTCTGTTGCCTCTGATGTCCGTTTTAGAGCACCAGAGAGCAGCGCAGGTATTTTTGTGGCACTGAAATCCCGTTGCTATTCGGCCCGGTAGATACCTATCGGCACCGGGTTTCGGTACCCAACCAAAACAACACCGAAGTCGTTGGGGAGCTGCTGTGCGGGTCTCGCATAGGCAGTGTGGAGGTAGCCGATCGATAAGTGGCTGACCATCACCATATCGATCTCGGCACTACTACGAAACAACAACTACAACGCCACGGAATTAAAAAAAACATTCTTAGCGCTGCGAGAGCTTTCAATGAGCATTACATGGACGTAGGAAGATTAAGACCTGTTTAAAATTAATTTAAGATCTACACACAATATTTCAGCAAATGTAGGACTTTTTAAGGCCCTGCTGGGCTCTCTTTCTCTCAAAATCTCTAAAGTGATTATAGATGAAGTAAATTCTTCTTGTGTTGTTGTAATGGCGGCGTTAGCTTACCTTAGGAGGCGGAGCCAGTACCCGGCCCCGGCCCCGGCCACGCCCCCTTCCTCTGCCTCGACCTCGGGGCCGGCCGGGGCCCCGGTGGTGGAGGCCCCGCAGTCCTGCAGCAGCCGCTGGACCCCCGTCCACCTGCAGACAGACAGACAGACAGACAGGTTAGAGACAGACAGGAAGTCAGACAGGTTAGAGACAGACAGGTTAGAAACCGACAGACAGGTTAGAGACAGACAGACAGGTTAGAGACAGACAGGTTAGAGACAGGCAGACAGACAGGTTAGAGACAGACAGACTAACCCTAACCATAACTGTGATGTCTACTGCATATATGTGTGTGTATATATACATGTATGTATGTATGTACAGTATGTATGTATGTACGTATGTACAGTATGTATGTATGTTTTATGTACAGTATGTATGTTTTATGTACAGTATGTATGTTTTATGTACAGTATATATGTATGTATGTATGTACAGTATATATGTATGTTTTATGTACATGTATGTATGTACAGTATGTATGTACAGTATGTATGTATGTATGTATGTATGTACAGTATGTATGCATGTATGTACAGTATGTATGTATGTTTTATGTACAGTATGTATGTTTTATGTACAGTATATATGCATGTATGTACAGTATGTATGTATGTTTTATGTACAGTATGTATGTTTTATGTACAGTATGTATGCATGTATGTACAGTATGTATGTATGTTTTATGTACAGTATGTATGTTTTATGTACAGTATGTATGTTTTATGTACAGTATATATGTATGTATGTATGTACAGTATATATGTATGTTTTATGTACATGTATGTATGTACAGTATGTATGTACAGTATGTATGTATGTACAGTATGTATGTTATTTGGGTGAGCAGTGATTTAGCAGGAAGTGAAAATGTTTGCTGACCAAACGCCATCTTTGGACAGTGAGCGTTTATAACCTGGGTAAGATGCATCGGCAGTGATTATAACCTGGGTAAGAGACACCAGCAGTGATTATAACCTGGGTAAGATGCACCGGCAGTGATTATAACCTGGGTAAGATGCATCGGCAGTGATTATAACCTGGGTAAGATGCATCGGCAGTGATTATAACCTGGGTAAGATGCACCAGCAGTGATTATAACCTGGGTAAGATGCACCAGCAGTGATTATAACCTGGGTAAGATGCACCAGCAGTGATTATAACCTGGGTAAGATGCATCAGCAGTGATTATAACCTGGGTAAGATGCACCAGCAGTGATTATAACCTGGGTAAGATGCACCGGCAGTGATTATAACCTGGGTAAGATGCACCTGCAGTGATTATAACCTGGGTAAGATGCACCGGCAGTGATTATAACCTGGGTAAGATGCACCGGCAGTGATTATAACCTGGGTAAGATGCACCGGCAGTGATTATAACCTGGGTAAGATGCACCAGCAGTGATTATAACCTGGGTAAGATGCACCAGCAGTGATTATAACCTGGGTAAGATGCACCAGCAGTGATTATAACCTGGGTAAGATACACCAGCAGTGATTATAACCTGGGTAAGAGACACCAGCAGTGATTATAACCTGGGTAAGAGACACCAGCAGTGATTATAACCTGGGTAAGATGCATCTGCAGTGATTATAACCTGGGTAAGATGCACCGGCAGTGATTATAACCTGGGTAAGATGCACCAGCAGTGATTATAACCTGGGTAAGATGCACCAGCAGTGATTATAACCTGGGTAAGATGCACCGGCAGTGATTATAACCTGGGTAAGATACACCAGCAGTGATTATAACCTGGGTAAGATGCATCAGCAGTGATTATAACCTGGGTAAGATGCACCAGCAGTGATTATAACCTGGGTAAGATGCACCGGCAGTGATTATAACCTGGGTAAGAGACACCAGCAGTGATTATAACCTTGGTAAGATGCACCAGCAGTGATTATAACCTGGGTAAGATGCACCGGCAGTGATTATAACCTGGGTAAGATACACCGGCAGTGATTATAACCTGGGTAAGATGCACCAGCAGTGATTATAACCTGGGTAAGATGCACCAGCAGTGATTATAACCTGGGTAAGATGCACCAGCAGTGATTATAACCTGGGTAAGATGCACCAGCAGTGATTATAACCTGGGTAAGATGCACCGGCAGTGATTATAACCTGGGTAAGATGCACCAGCAGTGATTATAACCTGGGTAAGATGCACCAGCAGTGATTATAACCTGGGTAAGATGCACCAGCAGTGTTTGATTTTAAGATTTAGTTTCTTTTGTTTAGTCTGACAACAAATCGCCTTCACATTAGTTTCTTACTCTGTTTGTTGCCATGGCAGCAGGTTTGTCCTCCTCTCTGACGCCTTCTGTGGTGGTCTCCTGTGATTGGCTGTCTCGGAGGGGGCGTGGCGTGTTGGCGGGCAGACCGGGCTCTCTTTCTGTGGTGGTCTCCTGTGATTGGCTGTCTCTGAGGGGGCGTGGCGTGTTGCCTGGGGAATCGGGCTCTCCGTGAGTTGGGTTCAGTTTGTAATGGCGGTTCAGGCCTCCGGCGCCGATGTAGGCCTTGTCGCAGGTCTGGCAGCGGTGCGAGCGTGACTTGTGGCTGTACGTCAGCGAGGGGGAGGAGCCGGAGGCGGAGCCATCCTTCCTGCCGCCCTCCTCGTCCTCCACGCTCATGTCGGAGTAGTCGTCGGAGTCGGACTGGTGGCTGTCGGCCAGGTCCTCCGTCTTGATGAACTTGTAGTCTTTGGCTTTGTACTTCGGGGGGCGGGACACGCGCCCAGACCGGGTCTGAACCTTCAGCGCCTTCTTCTCTCGCTTCTTCAGCTTCTTCTCCTTTGTGGGCGGAGCCACGGTGGGCGGGACCACAGGGGGGGCGGCCACGGTGGCCGGCCGGGCCACAGCAGGTTTGGCGGTCTGTGCCGGGGTCGCCGTGACGACTGCAGGAGGTTTAATGGGACTCTTACTGGGGGCTGGCGCCGTGCCATTAGCGGGGGGTTTGGTTAGCGGGACGCTAACAGCCTTAGCAGCGGCAGTGGGCGGGGTCTGGACTCTGGCGGGGGACGCCGCGGATTTCTGAGCCAGGCTGGAGGCGGGGCCTGCTGATGTCGTCTGGCCGGTGAGCTTGTGGACCAATGGGAGCAGAGATCCCACGACGGGGGCGGAGCTCTGCAGCAGCAGCTGGATGGGGGCGTCGCCCGCACTCTGCTGCAGGAAGAACTGCTGGCCCTGCTGACCAATCACAGGCTGGATGTGGATGATCTGAGCACTGCCATTGGCCGAAAGCTTCACCTGCGGATGACTGACAGCTACACTCTTCTGCGGGGCAGCGGAGAGAGACTTCACTTCCTGTTTGGGGGGAACCTGGATCTGGATCCTGACAGGCTCCGACTGAAAGGACAGAAAACCAGAAACCAGTTGTAACCAGTTAAAACCAGTTAAAACCAGTAAACCAGAACCAAGCTGTAATGTAACCCTACAGGACTAATGTTCAGCAGCAGTTAGAGTCACTAAAAGTTCTGTTGTTGCTGCTGACAGACTCAGATTATTATTCTAAGAGTCTGACAACATTATGGGAGACAGACAGACTTTTAGTTTAACATCAAACAGCCCTGAAATCACCATCACTAAACAAACCAGACTCCATGTAAATAATCAGGACTTTTAGCGTGTATAGAGCCAGCATATCTCCACCAGACTCCATGTAAATAATCAGGACTTTTAGCGTGTATAGAGCCAGCATATTTCCACCAGACTCCATGTAAATAATCAGGACTTTTAGCGTGTATAGAGCCAGCATATCTCCACATGTAAATGGGTGAATTAAGGGATTATTTCAACCAAACCAGAGTGGTGATTGTTGGCACAGTGGAAAGATGAACCAAGACGGCTTTTGATCGTTTTATTTAGTTTCTGTCCACTTTGAATGAAGTGTATTTTACGATGATAAAAGTCCTGATTATTTACATGGAGTCTGGTGAGTTCGGCGTTAGAGATTTCAGGGCTGTTTCAGGTTAGACACGCTGAATCCACTACAGTTCAGTATCACCAAACTGATCTTAAACCAGGCTCCACATCTGACTCACCTTCTTCTGGACCACCTGGACCAAGCCTCCCGTCTGCAGAGCAACCTGCTGGGCAACGCTCTTCAGCTGCTGGGAAGCGTTGTTCTGGGTGGGGGTCTTTAAGACCTGGACCTGGACCGGCTGCTTCAGGGTCTGCTGGGAGACCTGGACCGGCTGCTTCAGGGTGTGCTGGGCGCAATGGTTGCATGGAATTCATTAGTTTTTATTTTATTAAGTGATCAAATATGTTTTTAAAAAGCTATGACAGATTCCATACGGCCCTGCATTCAGTCGGTGCTGAAAGCTATCTAGAGATTTGAACATATTACTGAAGTCTAAGTTTTCAACCAAGCCATCTCTCTGTAACTGTAGCTTAAAAACGTCATTAAAACAATAATTCCCAGTGGCTTAGTCCAGTCTGGGGGCAATTTAGGGCTGCCCCCCCCCCCAGACTACTAAACCCTGGGGGAAGCCCGCTATTGAAGTAGGTTGGACACTTTTACTCGCCACTTGTATTTAGATTTGTACGTTCGTTCCTGAGTATATTAATAGTTGTTCTTGTATTCTATCGTCTTTATTATGTCTTGTTTATTCTGATACGTGCTGCTGTAGCAACCTCACGCCATCACACGGTTTCCTTCCCTCTGCTGTCAGCCTCGTTAACACGGCAGGAACTCCACTGATACTGAGCCTTAACACACACACACACACACACACACACACAGAGACACAAACACACACACACACACACACACACACACACACACAGAGACACAGAGAGACACACACACACACACACACACACACACACACACACACACACACACACAGAGAGAGAGACACACACACACACACACACACACACACACACACACACACACAGACACAAACACACACACACACACAGAGACACAAACAGAGACACAAACACACACACACACACAGAGACACAAACACACACACCCCTGGACAATACATCGGCCTTCAGCCTCCTTTTCTAATACTAATCAGCTATTTCGTGTTTCTGTATTCACTGATTATTCTTATTAATGTTTAATTTGTTAGTACGCATGCACCAATCACCACCTCCTTTCTGATTCTGAACAAAGAAACAAACCTGCTGTTTCAGGGTCTGCTGCTGGGTGACCGGGGTCTGTTTGGGGATCTGCACGTGGACCTGGGTCTGCTGCTGGGGGACCGGGGTCTGTTTGGGGACCTGCACGTGGACCTGGGTCTGCTGCTGGGACTTGGTGACCTGGTTGATGACCTGCTGCAGCTGGCTCGGGTCCAGGGCCGTGTTCTGGACCGGGATGGTTCTGATGAGCTGGCTCTGCTGCAGCAGCTGCGCGGCCTCGGTGTCGGATACCTGGACAATCTGCTGGCGGGTGAGCTGCTCCAGCAGAGCCTGCTGCTCCTCGGCCGTCAACCCGGAGCCCTCCACCAGGCTGCCGTCCGGCTGCACGTACAGGATGGTGGTGTTCCCCAGGTCTGGGCCCAGGCTGGAGAACTCCGGGCCCAGCAGGAGGGTCTGTTCCCCCGGGCAGCTCAACGACAGGGACCCGGCCGCTGCCGGGGAACTCTCCCCGGGCTGGGGGCTCTGCAACACGACTGCTGCCGGGGAACTCTCCCCGGGGTGGGGGCTCTGCAACACGACTGCTGCCGGGGAACTCTCCCCGGGGTGGGGGCTCTGCAACACGGCCGCTGCCGGGGAACTCTCCACGGGTTTGGGGCTCTGCTCTACGGCCGCTGCCGGGGAACTCTCCCCAGGCTGGGGGGTCTGCAACACGGCCGCTGCCGGGGAACTCTCCCCGTGTTTGGGGCTCTGCTCTACGGCCGCTGCCGGGGAACTCTCCCCGGGCTGGGGGCTCTGCAACACGGACCCGACCGGGGAACTCTCCCCGGGCTGGGGGCTTTGCAACACGGACCCGGGCGGGGAACTCTCCCCGGGCTGGGGGCTCTGCAACACGGACCCGGGCGGGGAACTCTCCCCGGGCTGACTGCTCTGCTCTGCCGCCGCTGGAGTTAAACTCTCCCTGGCATGAGTGCTCCGCACGGCGGCCGTTGGCTGTGAACTGTCCCCGGGTCTCGGGCTCTGATCCCCGGGCGGCTCCGCGGCTGTTATTGTTCTGGTCGAACCACCGTCATCCTCGTTGTCCGCCATTTTGGCTGTGAGGCTAACAGTTAGCTTAGCTCAGACTGGGGGCCAGTCCGCAGATCAAACCAACCTGATCGTAAATATATCACCGATATAAACTGTGTTATGAAATATGTGTGTGCTGGTGAATAAAACGCTCCGCCGGGAGGAAGGACGACATTAACGGCGACAAGAGGAGCAGATGACGGTTATGTCTCCGGTTAGCTAGCTAGCTTAGCCGTCATCAGCAGCGGGAGCGCGCACTTCCCGAACTGGATTCCGGACCGGACTCTCCGAACAGTTTAATGTTTATTATTTTATAAATACAGTTTTTATTGTTGCAACTATACATTCTGTTAAATGGAAGTACCCGGGCTGCCAATTTATATAAAATAAAATTCACATTTAGATTAAAAAATATATATTTCAAAATAAATTATCAAACAGAAATGAGTTTTTTTTTGTGTGACTGTAAAATACAATTTAGAAACTCATTCTCTGCCAGGAGAACATGTTCTACTAATGTAACATTAATGTTATTATTATTAAATGTGTAACGTTTAACATCGTTTTCATCAGTCAGTTTATCATTGAAACCCACAAATATAAAGCATGTTTATGGATCCAGTTTCCGGGTCTTCCAACCAGCAGTTACGGAGTTTCCGCTTCCTTCCGTCATTTATAAATATATTTATGAAATAATGGAGATAAGGAAGACATACCGTAGTTAACTAACAGATAATATGAACTGCAGAAGGTTTAGTGGGTCAGCTGGATACATAACTGAACACAGAAACATTAGCGATTAATTAAAAGGTGTTATTGCGGCTCCGGTCCGCAGGGGGCGCAGTTTGTTGACAGCAGCTCCTGTCTATGTATCAGAGCTGTCAGACACACAGGGCGATGTCAGCTCTCAGCTGCTTATATATTTATATATTTATATAAATATATAATATTTTGCTGTGATTACAATTAAAACATCTGGAACAACACCTGAGTAAGTGGCTCGCGCGTTTCCTCCTGATGCTAACGTTAGCCTTCTGCTATCAGAACCCGTTAGCTGGGTTCATGTGATGCTAGCTGGCCTGGATTGTGTTAAGAAGCTAGCTTTAACTCACTGAAAAGCAGCATGTTTGTTTCACATTATGCTGTTTTCGGGATGTTTGCTGTCAGCTGTCAGACTTCAGAACAGCCTGCTGAGCTAACATTAACCCGACGATGCTGTCTTTTCCCGTAGAGACAGCGCCACACCAAACTCCGTTACACAAATGACACATTTAACATTGTTCTCAGGTTTGGCCGAAATAAATGAACGGAAAGCTCGGTGTAATACGCCTTACACTTTGATAAGTTGTTGTGTTTACTTCGGTAAATGTCGACTTCACCAAACGGCGTTTAGATGATGTTAAATCTCTGCTGTTTACGTTTGTTCACGCTGTTTGTCGCAGATAAACTGCAGATAAATCATAAAAGCTTAACTTTTATATTGTTGTTATTTTTTTAAGTTGTAACCTTAAATAAGTCACAACGACTTTAAATGTCTTTTTTTAACAGTATTGTAAGTTGTCAGATACAGAGCCGTAAATCGCTGCTCTTTGTAACGGGGTTTGGCACAGACATCTCCGGCTGACGAGGGAGCAGAACCATCATGGCGTTCGTCACACCAAACTTAATAAAGCATTATGTCAATTGAACTATCAATTAATTTGAACTAAAATACGTTTCGCAAAACAGGAAGTAAGACCTCTAACAATGAGCCAAAGAGTTTCTCTTTAATTCGGCGTTTGTCTGGTTCTCTGTTTACGTTTGTTCATATTTATATGTATATAATTATCTTCCCTGTGATTCTCTTAACGCATTTCTTCTCAGGTTAATCTTACGTGTTTTTAAATGGAGGTTTTGAATTAACTTCCAGGACCGACGGAGTCCAGAAACATGGCGGCGCCGCCTTCTGTCCTGAGAGAGTTCTGCCCGCTCTACTACCTGCTGAACGCCATCCCAGCCAAGGTACTGAACCGTTCCAAACCGGGCCAAACCAGGCTATCCCAGCCAAGGTAATGAACCGTTCCAAACTGGGCCAAACCAGGCTATCCCAGCCAAGGTACTGAACCGGGCCAAACCAAGCTATCCTAGCCAAGGTACTGAACCGGGCCAAACAAGGCCAAACCAAGATATCCTAGCCAAGGTACTGAACCGGACCAAACCAAGCTATCCTAGCCAAGGTACTGAACCAGGCCAAACCAGGCTATCCTAGCCAAGGTACTGAACCGGGCCAAACAAGTCCAAACCAAGCTATCCCAGCAAAGGTACTGAACCGTTCCAAACCGGAAGGTCATCGGTTCAATCCCCATACCGACAGGATAAATCTGGAAAGTGAAAGAGACCCTCCCTCATTACCACCATTGAGGTGCCCTTGAGCAAGGCCATAATTAGAGAGACCTTCGTTAATGATGATGAAGATAAAGGCTGTGTGTGTGTGTGTGTGATGATGATGATGATGATGATGATGATGATGAAGGTCTCCCTGCAGGTGCAGCAGGGGTTCCGGTCTGTGCTGATGATGACGATAATAATGATGATGGTGATGATGATGATGAAGGTCTCCCTGCAGGTGCAGCAGGGATTCTGGTCTGTGCTGATAATGATGATGATAATGATGATGATGATGATGATGATGATGAAGGTCTACCTGCAGGTGCAGCGGGGATTCTGGTCCGTGCTGATAATGATGATGATGATGAAGGTCTCCCTCCAGGTGCAGCGGGGATTCTGGTCTGTGCTGATGATGATAATGATGATGATGATGATGATGAAGGTGTCCCTGCAGGTGCAGCGGGGGTTCCGGTCCGTGCTGGTGTACCTGACGGCCGTGGACAGCAGCGGGGACTTCCTGGCCGTGGGCAGCAGCACCGGCATGCTCTACCTGTACTGCCGCCGCCGCGCTCACCTCAACAAGTACAGCCTGGAGGTCTCTTTGGTCTATTTATATTGAAATATTCAGCTGTTGTTTCAATTTGGGAAAATATTCAAACTGTAACGAGCTGTTTGGCTTGTTGTCCAGCAGAGGGCGCTGCGCTCCAACATTCACTATCATATATATATCTCTATGGGTTATAGATAGATAGATAGATAGATAGATAGATCATTTTAATAACCCTTAGCAGGAAATTACAGTGTCACAGCAGCTTCAAGACAGACATAACACCACACATTTAGTCAAATATATCCATACCAATAAGTTAAAAAAAATATAAATGAAGGAAAGTTATTTTTGTGCATTATAGAGTCGTATAGCAGCTGGTTGCAAAGGACTTCCTATACTGCTCTGACTTGCACATTGGTGCCATCAGTCTTTGACTGAAGGTGCTGCTGTTTATCACCTTCAGGAGGTGGAGTGGCTGTGCAGAGTTGGTCAGTATTGATCCTAGTTTATTTAGTGTTCTAGCCCCTGCCACCTGCTGGACTGTCTCTAGTTCAGCCCCGACCACCGAGCCAGACTTCTTGATGAGCTTGTCCCCTCTGTTTCTGTCTGCTGTGCGGACACCATCTCCCCAACTGGCCACAGCAAGCACAGAGCACTGGCCATCACTGTGTGATAGACACTGCAGAGCAAAGGTTGGCAGATATTAAATGACCGTAGCCTCCTTAAAAAATAGAGTCGGCTTTGCCCCTTACGTTACACCGCCTCCATATGGCTCTTCCAGTCCAGCTTGCTGTCAAGCTGCACACAGAGGTACCTGTGGTTGGCCACCAACTCCACCTCAGTGCCCCTGATGGTGATTGGTGTTGGTTGGATCTTCCTCCTCCTCCTGAAGTCCACAACCATCCCCTTGGTTTTTGTGGTATTGATATGGAGGTGATCCTCATCGCCTGCTCTGATAAGGCCGACAACTGTGGTGTCATCTGAGAATTTCTGCAAGAAGCATCTGTCGGTGTTGTGTTGGAAATCCGCTGTGTGGATGGTAAACAGGAACGGAGCCAGCACAGTTCCTTGTGGCGCGCCTGTACTGCTTAGAATAGTGCTTGAGAAACTGTTCTGCAGGCATACATACTGTGGTCTGAGGGATAGATAATCCAAACACCACAAGACCAGTGATGGATCCAGCTTCATCTTTCCCATCTTCTCACCTAACAGTCAAGGCTGAATGGTATTAAAGGCGCTTGAGAAGTCAGAAAATGTAATCCGCACAGATGCATCAGGGGTGTCCAGGTGTGTATATGCCCTCTGCGGCATATAAATGAGGGCATCATCAACACTGATGTTGGGCTGATATGCAAACTGTAGAGGGTCCATTTGAGTTGACACACTAGTCCTGATGTAGGAAAGGACAAGTCTCTCAAACGTCTTCATGACATGTGAGGTGAGCGCTACCGGTCTGTAGTCATTGTGGTGGCTGGGATGATTTTTCTTTGGGACAGGGACCAGGCAAGATGTTTTCCACAGCCTTGGGACCTTCTGTAAACGTAGGCTCAATCCATGGTTTGTTGTTAGGGAAGCAACGAATTGCAACAGATGGTATGATGTCATCATAGCAGAAATTGATGTAATGGGTTATGCATTCTGTTAGGCCGTCAATATCGTCCCCTTACTCCTCACAGAACACATCCCAATCTCTAGTCTCAAAACAGCACTTCAGTGCTTCATCAGCTTCAGGATCCCAGCATGTTGATGTTGTGATGGTGACAGGCAGCCTCTTGACAGCTGGGGTGTAGGAGGGAGAGAGGTGTAGCATGTCGTGGTCTGAGCGCCCAAGAGGGGGCAGTGCAGTACATTTGGATGCATTTTTCACACTGGCATACAAGAGATCCAGCGTTTTATCATCCCTGGTTGTGCACTCAACAAACTGTTTAAAAGTGGGCAAAAAAGAGAGACTGACATAGATGAAATCTCCAGACATATAAATGAACGCGTCTGGGTACTTGTCCTGAAGTCTCGCGATAGTGGTGTGTACCATGTCACAAGTGGCTTCCGCCTTGGTAGATAGAGGAATGTAAACAACAATGTCTACCACCACGGTGAACTCCCTGGGTAGGTAATATGGTCTAAAGGCACTGATACGCCAATCCGATAATCGGCCGTCTGGCGAGGTCGGTGACTCGAGACTGGTCGGTGTGTTCGTGCCGTCGTCCGTCGTCCTTCATTTGGGCCAACCCGACATGTTCAGTCGGAGACAGGGCAGTCGGGACTCACCCGGAGATGGGGAGCGGATGAGTCTCTCAAAATCTGATGAAGATCTGTTAACCTGACCTTTGTTGATCTGAAATGAAGACAGATTCAGCAACTGCACGGCCTATTCCTCTCTTAACATGTTCTCAGGAACACGTTTCGGTGAACTATTTTAGTCCAATATGAGATCGTATTCTGAACGAGCCGCCATGACAGTCTGGCTTTGAATTTCTGGAGAAACCAGATCCACGTGACGCGTTCGTCCAATCAGCTGCCGGTTTTCATTTTCTGGGGAAAAATACAGAGCAGCACCGCCTGATGCTATGGAGACGTGTTACTTGCAGAGCGTACGCTCAAGTCAGCGTCTCTTCAGTGTATTTTGAGGCATTTCTTTGGACCTCGGGGACCCGACTGATCAGTCCGACTCTTTACTGCCGACAGTCGGCCGTCTGGTTGGTGTGTTACAACTCTTAAACTAACCGTTAAAAGTTCAATGTCTTTGTTGCATACCTGTTCTTTAGTAGTAGCGTGCTTAGGGTTACACCACTTGTTGACGAGCAGTATAAGCCCCCCTCCTTTCTGCTTACGGATTGCTGCGGGGTCCCTGTCAGCTCGTATCGTGAAGCCGGTGAAACTGATCAGAGTCGGGCGTGTTGTTTGTCAGCCACATCTCTGTCAGGCATATGGTGCTGCTCTCCCGGTACTCGTTTTGGGTCCTGACGAGGCTTTCTAGCTCTTCTAGTTAGTTCGTTAAGCAGCAAACGTTTCCCATGGTTATAGATGGTAGAGCTGGTTTAAAAGACTCTCCATGTTCGCGCCCCCTTCCTCTGGTTTGTCTTCACCCCGGCACGCCTTCCCCGATGCCTCCTCCGTTAAAGTTCCTTCGGTATGTCATGTCAAATCCCGAATATTGAGCCACATACCAGGTCCAACAGTTGGATGTCCAGGCAGTTTGCTCCGTCTGTCTTGCAGATATCAGGCACATATTGATGATTAGTTAAGATATAGTCTTGATGGTCGTTGTTACAAAAATCTAAAAACGGGCTATGGTTGTAGCTTAGATAAAATATTAAAACACACGCAAACTACACACAGCTGCAGCAACAGGCTGCCGCCTCGGTGCCATCTTAGAGTCTGACCCTTAGGCAGTGTTGGGAAGGATACTTTCAAAACGTTTTCCGTTACAGAATACATGCCCAAAAATGTAATTTGTAACGTATTCCGTCACATTACTCAATCTGAGTAACGTATTCTGAATACTTGGATTACTTTCACATTGAATTGTATTTTATAAGTGTAGGAATGCGGCCATCACATCCAGCTTACTAAACAGGCCTATTCTGGTGTTCTTCTGGTCCAACTGGCCGAATGTGTACCTGAACAAGCAGATAGATTTTTGTATTTTTAGTCCCAAACTGCATACTACAAAAATCTAACCGCAGTCTAAGCTACCACGAGCTAATTTTAGCTAGCATGTCAAACGAGGCTAGTTAGTCTTTCAACGGCTCTGGGGCTAGTAAATCAGTACGTAGGAGAATGTAAAGTCGCACGTCAACTATCAAATAGCAAGGTGACCAGTAAAACTACAGCAGACGACTACCCTGGCTAATTAAACAAAATAACTTACTTTAAGATGCTTCTTCAGGTTGGAGGTGGAGTAGTTTGGACG
>CM042333.1:32343219-32375719 GCA_023566125.1 Zingel zingel | reverse complement strand
AGTTGTGTTGCATTCAGCAGCGTGTTGTGTTGTTGACAGTAGTTGTGTTGTGTGTGTGTGTGTTGCGTTCAGCAGCATGTTGTGTGATGTTGACAGTAGTCATGTTGTGCTGCATTCAGCAGCATGTTGTGTGATGTTGACAGTAGTTATGTTGTGTTGCGTTCAGCAGCGTGTTGTGTGATGTTGACAGTAGTTATGTTGTGTTGCGTTCAGCAGCATGTTGTGTGATGTTGACAGTAGTTATGTTGTGTTGCGTTCAGCAGCGTGTTGTGTGATGTTGACAGTAGTTATGTTGTGTTGCGTTCAGCAGCATGTTGTGTGATGTTGACAGTAGTTATGTTGTGTTGCGTTCAGCAGCGTGTTGTGTGATGTTGACAGTAGTTATGTTGTGTTGCGTTCAGCAGCGTGTTGTGTGATGTTGACAGTAGTTATGTTGTGTTGCGTTCAGCAGCATGTTGTGTGATGTTGACAGTAGTTATGTTGTGTTGCGTTCAGCAGCGTGTTGTGTGATGTTGACAGTAGTTATGTTGTGTTGCGTTCAGCAGCATGTTGTGTGATGTTGACAGTAGTTATGTTGTGTTGCGTTCAGCAGCGTGTTGTGTGATGTTGACAGTAGTTATGTTGTGTGTGTTGCATTCAGCAGCGTGTTGTGTGATGTTGACAGTAGTTGTGTTGCGTTCAGCAGCGTGTTGTGTTGTTGACAGTAGTTGTGTTGTGTTGCGTTCAGCAGCGTGTTGTGTGATGTTGACAGTAGTCATGTTGTGTTGCGTTCAGCAGCGTGTTGTGTTGTTGACAGTAGTTGTGTTGTGTTGCGTTCAGCAGCGTGTTGTGTTGTTGACAGTAGTTGTGTTGTGTGTGTTGCATTCAGCAGCATGTTGTGTGATGTTGACAGTAGTCATGTTGTGTTGCGTTCAGCAGCGTGTTGCGTTGTTAACTAGTGCTGGACGATTTGGGCTAAAATCATAATTGCGATTAATCGAACAAGTTACCTCGATTACGATTATTGAACGATTATTAAAAAAAAAAGTCTTATACTGTAAATATGTTCACGTTATTTTTACGCGGTGGCCATAATATGTTTTAAGGGGAAAGTACATTAACACTAGAACGGCCATGACGGTCATTTTGACCGTTTTGAAATGTATATGTGTCATAACTTATAAAAAATACGATCCTGCTGCTGCCTGACTTTTTCTAAAAGAGTCTGTATTTAGATTTAAAATAGTTTTTATAGACATTACACAAAAGGCAAAGAAAATACAATCACTTTGACCTATTTCGGCCATACACGGTCATATTGACCGCTCGGATTTTCGCGGTTTTGTTTTTAGTTTTTCGCGCGGTTGAAGATGCATCTTGGTTGCTTAGTAACCAAGATGCCGATGGGCCGAAGACAAAGACAGAGTCTGTAACGTAGGCTACGGCGTGGATGGACTCTGTTCTGAATCAGAAGGCAAACGCCGGGCGCTCGCTCTGTGAAAGGCGCGGAACACGTAGATGGCCGGTAGCGGTCTACGTTCATATAACTTTATACATCCTCGAACTGGCTGGAATCGTTGCACGCATCCTCTCCAAGGAGTGCACCAGCTGTAAAATGTCCCGGAGGAAGTTCATGCAGCAACTGGCAGAGAGCTGAGAGCGGAGTTATGGAGGAAAAAAGGGCCGCGACGCCAAAACTGAGGCAGTGCCAGGTTAGGTCATAGCTAAATGTTCAAATAAGATACTTGTAATTGTTATTTGGCTGTTACGAGTTAAGTTGGATGAATTTCCACACCATGTTTTTCGGGATGTGAATGTATGAAATAATTACGGTTTACTAAGCCATGATATGAATTATTGAAACAAGTATTACTACTCAAATGTATAATTAAAATGTACATTTCGGTGTAATTACGTAAGCTATCCTAACACAATACATAATACAATATCGCAATTAGGTAGTTATCATGACAGATTATAGAGTTTGGAATCTGGCGGTCAAAATGACCGCTCACGGCACTTCTAGTAGTTATGGAATTCCAGCACTTCTAGTGTTAACACGGCCGCGGAAATATTAATAGGATTAAAAGACCGAAATAACCGACTTGGTAAAATTATGTTGGTTATAGGCTCTTTCTTTTCTTTTTTGGTTTCGATTATTTTTCGATTAATCATCCAGCCCTATTGTTGACCGTAGTTATGTTGCGTTCAGCAGCGTGTTGTGTGATGTTTACAGTAGCTGTGTTGTGTGTGTTGCGTTCAGCAGCGGGCGGTTCGGCGCCTGCTTCCTGCCGGCTCTCTGTAAACAGAGCGACCTCCAGGTGTTTGCTGCTCGACCCGGACTCAGACTCTGGAGGTCTGACATCAGAGGACAGGTGGAGGACACCCGGCTGCTCAAACCACTCTTCAACACACAGGTACACAGGTACACAGGTACACACAGGTACACACAGGTACACTAACACACGGGTACACACGGGTACACGGGTACACACAGGTACACACAGGTACACTAACACACAGGTACACACGTACACACAGGTACACACAGGTACACAGGTACACTAACACACAGGTACACACGTACACACAGGTACACACAGGTACCCAAGTACACTAACACACAGGTACACACGTACACACAGGTACACACAGGTACACTAACACACAGGTACACTAACACACAGGTACACACGTACACACAGGTACACACAGGTACACAGGTACACTAACACACAGGTACACTAACACACAGGTACACTAACACACAGGTACACACGTACACACAGGTACACACAGGTACACAGGTACACTAACACACAGGTACACTAACACACAGGTACACACAAGGTACACAGACACACAGGGTCACTATCACAATGTTACTGCTAACGTTAATGCTAACGTTAAAGCTGATGTTACTGCTAACGTTGTTGCTAATGTTAAAGCTGATGTTACTAACGTTGTTGCTAATGTTAAAGCTGATGTTAATGCTAACGTTGTTGCTAATGTTAAAGCTGATGTTACTGCTAACGTTGTTGCTAATGTTAAAGCTGATGTTACTGCTAACGTTGTTGCTAATGTTAAAGCTGATGTTACTGCTAACGTTGTTGCTAATGTTAAAGCTGATGTTACTGCTAACGTTGTTGCTAATGTTAAAGCTGATGTTACTGCTAACGTTGTTGCTAATGTTAAAGCTAACGTTACTGCTAACGTTGTTGCTAATGTGGTTTTTGCACTAAACAAACAGCTCCACTGTCTGCTCTGAAGACCTTTAGCTGTTTCCGTTCATCAGTTCTTCTCCAGTGTGACATTTTCTCTACATGAATGTTTGTGAGTCAGATTCCTGAGTTTGAGTTGTTCCCCCGTCCCGGTCCGATCGGAGCGTACCGTCCCGCAGACAGACAGCTGGGTCTGCTCAGCTGCTTCCTCCGAGAAGGCTGGATCCTCAGCTGGAACGAGTACAGCGTCTACGTCCTGGACTCTCTTAACCAGGTACTATAAATACTTAGTGTACTTTGCTTTAGATATAAAGAACATACAAAAGATTAAAAAGCATTTTAGGGTTAACCCTAACACTAACCTCTATATGTTTAAGGTGTGTGAGTCCGGTTGTTTTTTGTGACTCGTGTTGTGTTCAATGTGTGTGATGTGTTCAGGTGCTGATCGGAGCGTTGGAAAGCAGCGGAGACATCGTGTCAGTGTCGTGTTGTGACAACGAGATATTCATCCTGAAAGGAGACCGAGACATCATCCGTCTCTCCAACAGCCCCGAGGGACTGGCCCCCAACTGTGAGTACTGAATACGTTCTCCACATAGAGGGGAGAAGTCCTGCCCCTTCCTGTGTCTGACTGACCAATAGATCGAGAGCTTTGCCTACCGCCCCGCTGCTGAGAACCATGGCCTCAGATTTAGAGGTGCTGACCCTCATCCCATGGTGGACACAGGAAGAGGAGGAGCTTCACCTCTCTATAACTACTGAAACTGGCTGTGATGGAGCTTTAATTTAAAAAAATATCACAAATTATGAGATTTAGTTTTTGGGTTTTGTCTATTATCTGTTTGTCTTTCTCTGTCCTTCAGTGTCGGAGTTCTTCGTCCGTCTGTCCTCGCCGCTCGCCACGCCCACCGTCCTTCCACCAACCGGATCAGTGGAAACGGCTCAGCCAATCAGAACCATGGCTATCATCGTGGAGGGAGGAGGCCGGGAGGAGGGGGGGGGGCGGAGCGAGGACGGAGAGAAAGAGACTGAGGAGGAGGGAGTGGAGGAGGCGGAGGAGCAGCTGGAGGTAACCGCTGGAATGATGTCTTCACCCGTCTGAGACGGCGTCTGAACACAGGATCACTTCAATGCAAATACCCTTAAAAGTTAACGTAAAAATAACTGTGTGTGTGTGTGTGTGTGTGTGTGTGTGTGTGTGTGTGTGTGTGTGTGTGTGTGTGTGTGTGTGTGCGTGCGTGCATGGTCAGGTGATGGAGCAGTCGTCTCGCAGCCGCAGCAGCTCTGTCACTTCCTGGGACAGTCTCCATAGCAACGCGACTTCCTGCGAGCTGAGACGCTACAGCGCCCCCCTGAGTCAGGGGGAGGAGACGCAGGAGCTGGTGGTGAAGTCCATCAGGGTGAAGAGGAGGAGGAGGAGACAGACAGGTTAGAGAGAGACAGGAGCTGATGGTGAAGGTCATCAGGGTGAAGAGGAGGAGGAGGAGACAGACAGGTTAGAGAGAGACAGGAGCTGATGGTGAAGGTCATCAGGGTGAAGAGGAGGAGGAGGAGACAGACAGGTTAGAGAGAGAGAGACAGGAGCTGATGGTGAAGGTCATCAGGGTGAAGAGGAGGAGGAGGAGACAGACAGGTTAGAGAGAGACAGGAGCTGATGGTGAAGGTCATCAGGGTGAAGAGGAGGAGGAGGAGACAGACAGGTTAGAGAGAGAGAGACAGGAGCTGGTGGTGAAGGTCATCAGGGTGAAGAGGAGGAGGAGGAGACAGACAGGTTAGAGAGAGACAGGAGCTGATGGTGAAGGTCATCAGGGTGAAGAGGAAGAGGAGGAGACAGACAGGTTAGAGAGAGAGAGACAGGTTAGAGACAGAGAGAGACAGGAGCTGATGGTGAAGGCCATCAGGGTGAAGAGGAGGAGGAGGAGACAGACAGGTTAGAGAGAGACAGGAGCTGATGGTGAAGGTCAACAGGGTGAAGAGGAGGAGGAGGAGACAGACAGGTTAGAGAGAGAGAGACAGGAGCTGATGGTGAAGGCCATCAGGGTGAAGAGGAAGAGGAGGAGACAGACAGGTTAGAGAGAGAGAGACAGGAGCTGATGGTGAAGGCCATCAGGGTAAAGAGGAGGTGACAGACAGGTTAGAGAGAGAGACAGGAGCAGGTGGTGAAGGCCATCAGGGTGAAGAGGAAGAGGAGGAGACAGACAGGTTAGAGAGAGAGAGACAGGAGCTGATGGTGAAGGCCATCAGGGTGAAGAGGAGGAGACAGACAGGTTAGAGAGAGAGACAGGAGCTGATGGTGAAGGCCATCAGGGTGAAGAGGAGGAGGAGGAGACAGACAGGTTAGAGAGAGTGAGACAGGTTAGAGACAGAGAGAGACAGGTTAGAGACAGAGAGACAGGTTAGAGAGAGAGAGAGAGACAGGTTAGAGAGAGAGAGACGGGTTAGAGAAAGACAGGTTAGAGCGAGAGAGAGACAGGTTAGAGAGAGAGAGAGAGAGACAGGTTAGAGAGAAAGACAGGTTAGAGCGAGAGAGAGACAGGTTAGAGAGAGAGAGACAGGTTAGAGACACTGGCCCTCATTGATCAACCTAACGTAGAAATCCTCTGACGACTTCACGTGTGATTCATGAGTCGTTCGTATCACACCAATCAGAGCGTAAGAGTGGTCGTATTGTGATTTAAATATCACGCCCCTATTTATTCTGGGTGTTGAGGCCTCGCCCCTATAGTTTAGAACATGACGAGACGTAATCCGGCTGAGAAGCAGCACCTCTCAGAGGGGGAGATTGAGACCGTGATGTGTCTGGTTCAGTATTTGGCAGCCTGAGAGCTGGGATTAAAGGCTGGTGTCTCAGGTTCAGTATTTGGCAGCCTGAGAGCTGGGATTAAAGGCTGGTGTCTCAGGTTCAGTATTTGGCAGCCTGAGAGCTGGGATTAAAGGCTTGTGTCTCAGGTTCAGTATTTGGCAGCCTGAGAGCTGAGATTAAAGGCTGGTGTCTCAGGTTCAGTATTTGGCAGCCTGAGAGCTGGGATTAAAGGCTGGAGAAGAAGGCTGAATGGAAAGAGATCACTGATGCAGTCAACCGTGTTGCCGTAGTAAATCAGACTCCAGCTGAGGTTTATTTCATATATACGTCCTGGACGTATGCTATAGTCCTGATAGTAATTTACAGGTTTATATTGCAATCTCTTAGGCCTACATGGTGTACCGATATTTAAATAAATTCAATTTCAATTCAATTTTATTTATAGTGTCAAATCATAACCGGAATTATCTCAGGACACTGTACAGATAGTATAGGTCTAGACCACACTCTGTAATTTACAAGGACCCAACAATTCCAGTGATTCCCCCAAGAGCATGCATGAACGTGTAAGTGCGACAGTGGCAAGGAAAAACTCCCTTTTAGGAAGAAACCTGGGCCAGACACAGGCTCTTGGTAGGCGGTGTCTGACGGGACAGACCCAGGCTCTTGGTAGGCGGTGTCTGACGGGGCCGGTTGGGGGTTTGATGAACAATGGCAATAAAAAAGTCACAATTAAGATAATGACTAGAGTAGTTGTAATAGTTCATGGTGTCGTAGAGCACAGCAGGGCGTAACAGGGCGTGGCAGGGCGTTGGCCGGACATAGCAAGTCGACGCCGGGCATTGCAGGGTGTAACAGGGCGTGGCAGGGCGTGGCAGGGCGTTGGCCGGACGTAGCAAGTCAACGCCGGGCATTGCAGGGTGTAATGGGGCACAGCAGGTCGTAGGGCAGGACCACGGCGACAGCTGCCACCATGATGTAGGTGCCATCATGATCCAAGATGATGGTGCTGGGGGGACAAAGAGCATACGGAGTCCGGGGAAGCTCCCCGGAGCTAGGTTAATAACAAGCATTTCTGGAACATGAATACACACAGATGGAAAGAGAGAGGAGCTCAGTGTGTCAAAGGAGGTACCCCGGTAGTCTAGAACTATAACCGCATATGGAGGCTGTGTTCGACGATTGTGGCTACACACCTTCCCCCGCCGGTCTAGGCTAACGCTGCGACACCTTACTCCCTAAGTATAGTAAGCTTTCTATGAAGAGAAGCAGAGATATGGAGGAGGTGCATCATGACTGTGGCTACACACCTTCCCCCGCCGGTCCAGGCAAACGCTGCAACTCCTAACTTCCTAACTGTAAGCTTTATCGAAGAGGAGAGTTTTAAGTTTACTCTTAAAAGTGGTGACGGTGTCTGCCTCGCGAATCCAGGCTGGGAGCTGGTTCCACAGGAGAGTAGCCTGATAGCTGAAGGCTCTGGCTCCCATTCTACTTTTAGAGACTCTGGGAACCACAAGTAACTCTGCATTCTGGGAGCGTAGTGCTCTAGTGGGACAATAAGGTACTAAGAGCTCTCCAAGATATGAAGGTGCTTGACCATTTGAGCTTTGTAGGTCAGGAGAAGGATTTTAAATTCAATCCTGGATTTTACTGGAAGCCAATGCAGAGAAGCTAATACAGGAGAAATATGATCTCTTTTCTTAGTTCTTGTCAGAACACGCGCTGCAGCATTCTGGATCAGCTGGAGAGTCTTAAGAGTTTTATTTGAGCATCCTGATAATAGGGAATTACAGTAGTCCAGTCTCGAAGTAACGAATGCGTGGACTAGTTTTTCAGCATCGTTTTGAGACAGGATGTTCCTAATTTTGGCAATATTACGAAGGTGAAAAAAAGGCTGTTCTTGAGGATTGTTTTAAGTGGGCGTTAAAGGATAAATCCTGATCAAAAATAACTCCTAGATTTCTTTCATGACAGTGCCGTCCAGAGTAATTATATCTTCGGATAATGAGGTTCGGAGGTGTTTCGGGCCCAGCACAATAACCTCAGTTTTGTTCGAGTTCAACTTCAGGAAATTGTTGGTCATCCATGATTTTATATCTTTAATGCACACTTGCAGTTTAGCTAACTGACTGGTTTCGTCTGGCTTGAATGATAAGTATAATTGGGTGTCATCCGCATAACAGTGAAAGTTAATTGAGTGTTTCCTAATAATATTGCCTAGAGGAAGCATATACAAGGAGAATAGAATTGGTCCAAGCACTGAGCCTTGAGGAACCCCATGGCTAACTTTAGCGTACCTTGAGGATTTATCATTGATATTAACAAATTGAGATCGATCAGAGAAATGGGACTTAAACCAGCTTAGTGCGATTCCTTTAATGCCAACTAAGTGTTCCAATCTCTGTAAAAGGATTGTATGGTCAATAGTGTCAAATGCAGTAGCACAGTAATAGTAATAGTAGTAAACACACAGTAGCGGAGTTTATGCAGTGTCTTTTATTTTACTCGTGTTTTTTTCATGAGGGAGAGCGTGAGTCATCCCCCCCCCCTCCCCCCCCCCACCCCTGTGCTGGACCACCACCCTGACCCTGTGTCCTGACAGCAGAGGGGCTGGACCACCACCCTGACCCTGTGTCCTGACAGCAGAGGGGCTGGACCACCACCCTGACCCTGTGTCCTGACAGCAGAGGGGCTGGACCATCACCCTGACCCTGTGTCCTGACAGCAGAGGGGCTGGACCACCACCCTGACCCTGTGTCCTGACAGCAGAGGGGCTGGACCACCACCCGACCCTGTGTCCTGACCGCAGAGGGGCTGGAAAAACAAGCTAGCAATAACTCGGTCAATAGCAGAAATAAATCGTTCACTATGGCCATTAACAACACTTTAAAAGAGAAATGAAAACCAAAATGTTCATCGTCATGTTTCCTGTATTGAGTATCATTGCCAAACATAACACTATACCTTTTAAAACTGAGGAATAATATCCTGTCTCATTGGTATAGCCCTCAGTTGGGGCTTTGCTGGACACTGGTCTCTGGGCGTCGGGTCATCTGGCTCCATCTCTACATTTATGGCACCCTGTTTTCCTGCGCGATGTTGTGCAGAACCCCACAGGCTAAAACACTGTTGCAGACTTTTTCTGCCGTGTATAGTAGGGTCCCCCCCCACTGATGCAAGACCATGAGCCATCTGCCCTTAATCAATCCGATGGAGCGCTCCACCGTGGCCCATGCGCGTACTGCTGTACCGGCTCAAAGAGCCAGATCTGCCATTGCTGATAAGTGATCAACTGATAACTTCTCCTTCTCCTGTTAAACTGATTATATGCTGCATCGCAAGTCCACACTGACTCCAAAACACGAGTTCAGACCAGACGTGAGATTTTATCGCAGCCTACGCTCATGTTCAAATTGATAAATGTCGAGCTTTGCGTAGGAATCGGCGTATGCCCGTTCTACGCCTGTTTAGGTCATACACACGTTTCATAAATGAGGGCCAGAGAGAGGTTAGAGAGACAGACAGGTTATAGAGAGACAGACAGGTTATAGAGAGAGAGAGAGAGAGAGAGAGAGAGAGAGAGAGAGAGAGAGAGAGGTTATAGAGACAGGTTAGAGAGACACAGATAAACAGACAGGTTATAGAGAGAGAGAGACAGAAAGGTTAGAGAGAGAGAGAGAGAGAGAGAGAGACAGACAGGTTAGAGAGAGAGAGAGACAGACCGGTTAGAGAGACAGACAGACTGAATGTCTCTGTGTCTCTCCCTCAGACAGCACCAGTCGTCTCTCTGAGAGCAGCTGGTCTGACTCCATGTTTGTAGTCCAGGACGGCAGCTGCTCTGACTCCATGTTTGTAGTCCAGGACGGCAGCTGCAGTGACGGAGGAACTCCTCTGAGTGACAGAGTGTCCCTCGTCAGTCAGGACCTCCAGAACTCTGCAGAACAGACCAAGGACCAGAACTCCCAGGGCTCAGCAAGGGAAGAGGAGGTGGAGTCTGGGTCAGTAACAACAGACATGGCTCTGGTTCTGGGAGGGTTTTCCATGTTCAGTATCTCTGACGTTTCAGTAAATGCTGATGAAGAGGTTTGAGCCCAGAACCAACCAACTACGAGATGAATCGTGACTAATACTAATTTGATTCTGCACTTCTTTTGACGTTTCCTGTTCCTACTTAACCTACTGCACTGTCTGTCTGTCTGCCTGTCTGTCTGTCCCAGCCCCCTCCCCCCACCAGGCTCTCTGCCCCTCCAGGTTCTGCAGACCCAGTGTGATCCAGGCTCGGCCTCTGGTTCTGGGCAGCATGACCCAGGCTCGGCCTCTGGTTCTGGGGCAGAGGCGGAGGCCGTCCCCCCGACTCCAGATGTGGATCTGCTGCTGGAGTGCAGCTTCTCCTACCTGCACAACGCAGAGGAGCCGATGGAGCAGCAGGAGGAGTTCCTGAGCCCTCTGATTGGACCAGAGAAGGAGGTGATAATCCTGCACACATGAATATCAACTCATCACAACAAAAACAGCGACAAAAACATTGAAGAAAGCAACAAAAAACGTGGGTCTTTGTGTTTGGACCATTGGTCAGTGTGAGATGTGTCTTAGGACAGTTCCAGTTTGTGTTTGGACCTCTGGTCGGTGTGAGATGTGTCTGAGGACAGTTCCAGTTTGTGTTTGGACCTCTGGTCGGTGTGTGATGTGTCTGAGGACAGTTCCAGTTTGTGTTTGGACCTCTAGTCGGTGTGAGATGTGTCTGAGGACAGTTCTAGTTTGTGTTTGGACCTCTGGTCGGTGTGAGATGTGTCTGAGGACAGTTCCAGTTTGTGTTTGGACCTCTGGTCGGTGATGTGTCTGAGGACAGTTCCAGTTTGTGTTTGGACCTCTAGTCGGTGTGAGATGTGTCTGAGGACAGTTCTAGTTTGTGTTTGGACCTCTGGTCGGTGTGAGATGTGTCTGAGGACAGTTCCAGTTTGTGTTTGGACCTCTGGTCGGTGTGTGATGTGTCTGAGGACAGTTCCAGTTTGTGTTTGGACCTCTAGTCGGTGTGAGATGTGTCTGAGGACAGTTCCAGTTTGTGTTTGGACCTCTGGTCGGTGCGAGATGTGTCTGAGGACAGTTCCAGTTTGTGTTTGGACCTCTGGTCGGTGATGTGTCTGAGGACAGTTCCAGTTTGTGTTTGGACCTCTAGTCGGTGTGAGATGTGTCTGAGGACAGTTCCAGTTTGTGTTTGGACCTCTGGTCGGTGATGTGTCTGAGGACCGTTCCAGTTTGTGTTTGGATCTTTGGTCGGTGTGAAATGTGTCTGAGGACAGTTCCTGTAGAAACTGAGTAACGTTTGTTCACACTGCAAAGTGAATATTGGCGTTACACCATCTGTGTGTGTTTGCGTTCCCCACCGGTCTAGATCTGTAGGCTCCAACAACGTTTCTTTCTGTCATCAATATGGCCGATAGACATGTCTGGGAATCAAACAGCTTCATGTCGGCATTAATGACATCATCTGGACGAGCAAACTGCTCGGTTAGGACACGTTACGTCTGCATGGCTTCCAGCGCTCCTTGAGGGTCAGATTTTGCTGTTTTGTAATTTTAATAAACGGATGAATAGTAATCCGAAATAACATAATGATGCCGACAAGCAAACAACTTTTAAAATGCTAGTTCAGGGCTGTGATGGATGTCGGTACTTTAGCTGTCTGAACCAAAAAATAAATCAATTTTTCTGTTTTTTAATTTCAATAATCAGAAAGTTTTTGTTGAATGCACTTATTAATGTGATAAAACATTTTGTGTGTGTGTGTGTGTGTGTGTGTGTGTGTGTGTGTGTGTGTGTGTGTGTGTGTGTGTGTGTGTGTGTGTGTGTGTGTGTGTGTGTGTGTGTGTGTGTGTGTGTGTGTGTGTGTGTGTGCGTGTGTGCGTGCACAGAGCGGTGATCTGCTGCCCCCTGCTGGGCTGGCGGACCAGATGTTTCCCTCCGCTGTGTCCAGTCTGGACAGGAAACAGAGTGAATCCAGTGATGAGGACGGCGACATCTACGCTCACACTCTGCCCCCTGCTGGCAGTGCAGGGGAACGCCTCCACTCTCCGTCCAATCACACGCCAGACACACAGACGGACCAGGATGTTCAGGGGAAACACACACCTGAGCAGGTGAGACACACAGACACACACACACACACACACACACACACACCTGAGCAGGTGAGTCTGTCAGCAGGTATTAATGTTGCTGTTTCTGTGTAGCTGTCAGAAAGCTGGATGGGATTCTCAGGACCAGGATGTGGAATACTGAGCCTCCAGGTGACCGACAGGTGGGTGCTTTAAAGTCAGGAACTTTGCTGTTGCCACGAAAGGTTGGAGAGTAGCTCAACAATTTGAACAAGCTGAACTGATGGGGGTGATTAAACTGTAACCCAGAGAGCGTGTCAGGTGTTGAACCAGCAGGTGTTGTGTGTTTCAGACACGTGTGGTGTCTGGACTTTAAAGGAGGACTGTTCTGCAGCGCTCTGCCTGAAACAGGACTCAACTGGCAGCGCTTTGAAGATAACGTCCACCAGGTGGCCCTGTCCCCCTCAGGTGAGCTGCTGAACATCACTTGTAATAATGTCACACTGACAGCTTCTGTTCAGGTTTCTAAACGTGTTTTACTTTATTTCAAGCTGAGCTCAGCTTCCAGTTCAAAGACCGGGGCTGCGTCCGTAATCCCCCACTAACATGTTATCTAGAAGCTAAAACAGTCTGTGAGATGTTTAGTATGTCTAAAACCTTAGTATTACCAATAGTATGTGAGTTGCATACTATATCTGGTAAAATATTACAGTATGCAAAACTGGACACTACGCCAGCATCAGTATCCCACAATGCAATGCAGTAGTAACGACAACGTTCATAACAGACAAACAGAAATGATGGTTACGTATGTAACCGCAGTTCTATGAGTTTCGGATGACCGCCAGAGGTGGTGCTTTCAGCACCTGGATATCCATCGCACGCATGTGCAGGTTGAGTGTTTGTACCAACAAAGTCACCTATGACCTGGGTGACGTATGCCCTGTGCCCCGGCACAAAGGGCAGGCCCACCCAGGAAGTGACCTCTTGGCAATCTTCTCGTGGATATTCCGAGTGACTGCTGAGCTCTGGCGGTCATCCGAAACTCATAGAACCGCGGTTACATACGTAACCATCATTCTATTTCGTTTCAACTGACCGCCAGAGGCGGTGCTTTCAGCACCTGGATGGCTAATATCAACAAAGTCAGGAGGAATTGTTACCTGTCTGTTAGGGTTGCTGTGAAGGTGTAGGAAGTACCGCTGCAGCCACTGGGTCATTTGGAACAACATTAACCCTGTAGAATCTAGCAAATGTGCAGGTTGAGGCCCATGATGCTGCCGCACAAATGTCAGAGAGGGGCACGCCCCGCAGGACTGCCCACGATGTAGACACACTCCTGGTGGAGTGCCCCCGAACATGGAAGACCACTGCTTGTAAGCATGGCCGATAGTCTCGGCTATCCATCTTGACAGCCGCTGTTTGGACAGGGCAAGGCCCCGTCTTGGCCCTGTATGACAGACAAACAATGCATCTGACTGCCGGATTTGAGCGGTCCTCTGAAGATAAATCCTGAGTGCCCGTACGGGGCACAAAAGCTCAGCGCTCAACCCTAGTTCAGACCCCCGATCTCTGGGTTCAAAGGCTGCCAGCCTAAGAGGATGGTTGATGTATGAGGACCAAAAGGTCTTTGGGAGAAAAGAGGGGTTCGGCCATAAGGTCACTCCTGTACCCCCCGGATGCCAATGCAGACACACTCCGCTTATGGAAAAGGCATGTAGCTCTCCTACCCGCTTTGCTGACGTAATGGCCAAGAGAAAGGCTGTCTTCATGGACAGCCAGTTCAACTCTATACCCTCCAGGGGTTCAAATGGGGGTTTGCACAGTGCACGCAAAACAAGGGGCAAGTCCCAGGAGGGCACTGGGTTTCGCAGACGAGACCTCAATCGCTGAGCCCCCTTTAGGAAGCGGGTCACCCGAGTGTGGGACCCAATAGTCCCCCCCCTCTCCACTCTATTGTGCATAGATGAGATGGCGGCAATATACACCCTGATTGTGAAGGCTGCGA
Source organism: Zingel zingel (assembly GCA_023566125.1). Taxonomy (NCBI): domain Eukaryota; kingdom Metazoa; phylum Chordata; class Actinopteri; order Perciformes; family Percidae; genus Zingel; species Zingel zingel. The sequence continues at coordinate 32,361,613 of CM042333.1, read as the reverse complement.
GCTCCTCAATGTATGTGGCTCTTCTGTTAGGTTATCTATGTGGAAGGTATTAGCATTAGCTGGAAGCTAACTGTAGCTCCTCTGTCAGGTTATCTGCTGTGTAAGGTATTAGCATTAGCTGGAAGCTAACTGTGGCTCCCGTCAGGTTATCTGCTGTGGAAGGTGGAGCAGAAGAGCATGACTGCATATGCGTGTGCTAAAGTTTCGGGGAAGGGGAAACGGCACTGGTACAAAGCTGTGGAGCAGACGGCCTTCGTGGCTCTGAGCGACGACTCGGCCTGGATCATCCGAACCAACGGAGACCTCTACCTGCAGACAGGTACACTACTACTACCCCCCCTAAACCCTACTACTACCCCCCCCCTAAACCCTACTACTACCCCCCCCCCCCCCCCCCCAAACCCTACACTACCTCACCCTCTACCTGCAGACAGGTACACACACATATATATATCTGAATGTGTTCTTCCGGTCTGAGTATCTCATGGATTAGTATTCATGGTAATAGCATGATAATAGCATGGTAATAGCATGGCAATATGGTAATAAAGGCTTGTTGTCTCTTCTGATTGGTCAGGGCTGAGCGTGGAGCGTCCCTGTGCTCGTTCGGTGAAGGTGGACTCTCCGTGCGTCTTCAGCCAGGTGTGTGTCAACGGAGGCGTGGTCTGGGCTCTCAGCGAACACAAGGCTTTGTTCTACCGAGAGGGACTCAACAGCTTCTGCAGAGAGGGAGAGGGCTGGAAGTATGACACCGTCAGGTAAATACTACTGCAATACTACTGCAATACTACTCTAATACTGCAGAGAGAGAGAGAGGGCTGGAAGTACAACACAGTCAGGTAAATACTACTGCAATACTACTCTAATACTGCAGAGAGAGAGGGCTGGAAGTACAACACAGTCAGGTAAATACTACTGCAATACTACTCTAATACTGCAGAGAGAGAGGGCTGGAAGTATGACACCGTCAGGTAAATACTACTGCAATACTACTGCAATACTGCAGAGAGAGAACGACAAGAACATTGAAAAAACGCCTCAAAGGATTTTAAAGTGTGTGTGTCTCTGTGTGTGTGTGTGTGTGTGTGTGTGTGTGCGTGTGCGTGTGCATGTGTGTCCAGCGAGGCCCAGGGTCTGGACTTGATGTGTGTTGGCCTGGCAGAAGAAGGAACTGGCTGGGCGCTGGACGCCAGCGGCAGCCTCTGGTTCAGAACCGGCGTCTGTCCGTCTAGACCGCAGGGGGACGACGACCACTGGTGGCAGGTAACTTCCTGTCTCATCTCAGCTTACAGGAAGTTCTAGAGACAAAGCCACGCCCACTGGAGGGGACAACCTCTCTCCTCTCTCCGTAGACTTGTGTTGTGTAAAGGTTTCTCCTTGTTAACTCCGTCTGCTAGCAAACAACAGACACATGGCTAAAAGCTGCTGACAACAATTTAAATAACCCAGATCTTAAGTTTTTATAAGCTGCAGACTCGAAAAACTGAGCTTTCATGAAGACCAAAGTGGAAACAGACATGAGGAATCAGCAGAGAGCTAACGTTATGTCCAACGCTACATGTGCAGCAAGCATTTAGTCATAAAGTCAGATATCCAAATGTCAGTTTTAGGCTAACTATATGTCTTTAAGTTAAGCTAACACACCTAACGTCGGACATGGCTTTTGTGAGACCCAACAAGAAGACCCACAAGCAAGCATTTGGTGCGGCAGTGGCGAGGCAGAAACCTGGTCCAGAGCCTCGGTGGGCCGTTATCTGGAATATAAGAACCAGATGTTGGACTGTCCAGGAACATTCATATGATTTTAGTTGATTTAATGGACGGATCAAACAACATAAAGAATGATGTAAAATCTCCACGTTAAATCTGTGTCTACCGGAGATGTGCTCACAGGTTTAATCATTCAGCTTGAAAAAGCATGAAAATGACTAATGGACAGAAATCTGAGTAGGTTACTCGACTGATGGACTATCATTATTTACTGTACTACATATCTATTATTATTTACTACATATCTATCATTATTTACTGTACTACATATCTATTATTATTTACTGTACTACATATCTATTATTATTTACTATAATACATATCTATTATTATTTACTACTTATCTATTATTATTTACTATACTACATATCTATTATTTACTACACTACATATCTATTATTATTTACTACATATCTATTATTATTTACTATACTACATATCTATTATTATTTACTACATATCTATTATTATTTACTACTTATCTATTATTATTTACTACATATCTATTATTATTTACTGCATATCTATTATTATTTACTACTTATCTATTATTATTTACTACTTATCTATTATTATTTACTACACTACATATCTATTATTTACTATACTACATATCTATTATTATTTACTACATATCTATTATTTATTACTTATCTAATATTATTTACTATACTACATATCTATTATTATTTACTATGCTACATATCTATTATTATTATTTACTATACTACATATCTATTATTTACTACACTACATATCTATTATTTACTACATATCTATTATTTACTATACTACATATCTATTATTTACTACACTACATATCTATTATTTACTACATATCTATTATTATTTACTATGCTACATATTTATTATTATTATTTACTATACTACATATCTACTATTATTTACTACATGTCTATTATTATTTACTATACTACATATCTATTATTATTTACTACATATCTATTATTATTTACTACTTATCTAATATTATTTACTATACTACATATCTATTATTATTTACTACATATCTATTATTATTTACTATACTACATATCTATTATTATTATTTACTATACTACATATCTATTATTTACTATACTACATATCCATTATTATTTACTATACTACATATCTATTATTATTTACTATACTACATATCTATTATTATTTACTACATATCTATTATTATTTACTACTTATCTATTATTATTTACTATACTACATATCTATTATTATTTACTACATATCTATTATTTACTACACTACATATCTATTATTATTTACTACATATCTATTATTATTTACTATACTACATATCTATTTACTACATATCTATTATTATTTACTATACTACATATCTATTATTATTTACTACATATCTATTATTTACTACTTATCTATTATTATTTACTACATATCTATTATTATTTACTACATATCTATTATTATTTACTACTTATCTATTATTATTTACTACACTACATATCTATTATTTACTACACTACATATCTATTATTATTTACTACATATCTATTTACTACTTATCTATTATTATTTACTACACTACATATCTATTATTATTTACTACACTACATATCTATTATTATTTACTACATATCTATTATTATTTACTATACTACATATCTATTATTATTTACTACATATCTATTATTATTTACTACATATCTATTATTTACTATACTACATATCTATTATTATTTACTACATATCTATTATTATTTACTACATATCTATTATTATTTTCTATACTACATATCTATTATTATTTACTACATATCTATTATTATTTACTACATATCTATTATTATTTACTATACTACATATCTATTATTTACTACATATCTATTATTTACTACTTATCTATTATTATTTACTACATATCTATTATTATTTACTACTTATCTATTATTATTTACTACTTATCTATTATTATTTACTGCACTACATATCTATTATTTACTATACTACATATCTATTATTATTTACTACATATCTATTATTATTTACTACATATCTATTATTATTTACTATACTACATATCTATTATTATTTACTACTTATCTAATATTATTTACTAAACTACATATCTATTATTATTTACTATGCTACATATCTATTATTATTTACTGTACTACATATCTATTATTATTTACTATACTACATATCTATTATTATTATTTACTGTACTACATATCTATTATTATTTACTATACTACATATCTATTATTATTTACTACATATCTATTATTATTTACTACTTATCTGTTATTATTTACTATACTACATATCTATTACTTACTACACTACATATCTATTATTATTTACTACATATCTATTATTATTTACTACATATCTATTATTATTTACTATACTACATATCTATTATTATTTACTACTTATCTATTATTATTTACTACATATTTATTATTTACTATTTATCTATTATTTACTGCATATCTATTATTATTTACTACTTATCTATTATTATTTACTACTTATCTATCATTATTTACTACACTACATATCTATTATTTACTATACTACATATCTATTATTATTTACTACATATATATTATTATTTACTACATATCTATCATTATTTACTACATATCTATTATTTACTACTTATCTAATATTTTTTACTATACTACATATCTATTATTTACTATGCTACATATCTATTATTATTTACTATACTACATATCTATTATTTACTACACTACATAGCTATCATTTACTACATATCTATTATTATTTACTATGCTACATGCTACATATCTATTATTATTTACTATACTACATATCTATTATTTACTACACTACATAGCTATCATTTACTACATATCTATTATTATTTACTATGCTACATATTTATTAATATTATTTACTATACTACATATCTATTATTTACTACACTACATATCTATTATTTACTACATATCTATTATTATTTACTATACTACATATCTTATTATTTACGACATCTATTATTATTTACTACTTATCTAATATTTACTATACTACATATCTATTATTATTTACTACATATCTATTATTATTTACTACATATCTATTATTTACTATACTACATATCTATTATTATTTACTATACTACATATCTATTATTTACTATACTACATATCCATTATTATTTACTATACTATATATCTATTATTATTTACTATACTACATATCTATTATTATTTACTACATATCTATTATTATTTACTACTTATCTATTATTATTTACTATACTACATATCTATTATTTACTACATATCTATTATTTACTACACTACATATCTATTATTATTTACTACATATCTAATATTTTCTACTTATCTATTATTATTTACTACACTACACATCTATTATTTACTATACTACATATCTAATATTATTTACTACATATCTATTATTATTTACTATACTACATATCTATTATTATTTACTACATATCTATTATTATTTACTATACTACATATCATTATTTATTTACTACATATCTATTATTATTTACTATACTACATATCTATTATTATTTACTACATATCTATTATTATTTACTATACTACATATCTATTATTATTTATTTACTACATATCTATTATTATTTACTACTTATCTATTATTATTTACTACTTATCTATTATTTACTACACTACATATCTATTATTTACTATACTACATATCTATTATTATTTACTACATATCTATTATTTACTACATATCTATCATTATTTACTACTTATCTATTATTATTTACTACATATCTATTATTATTTACTACTTATCTGTTATTATTTACTACTTATCTATTATTATTTACTGCACTACATATCTATTATTTACTATACTACATATCTATTATTATTTACTACATATCTATCATTATTTACAACATATCTATTATTTACTACTTATCTAATATTATTTACTAAACTACATATCTATTATTATTTACTATGCTACATATCTATTATTATTATTTACTATACTACATATCTATTTACTACACTACATATCTATTATTATTTACTACATATCTATTATTTACTATACTGCATATCTATTATTATTTACTACATATCTATTATTATTTACTATACTACACATCTATTATTATTATTTACTATACTACATGTCTATTATTTACTATACTACATATCTATTATTATTTACTGTACTACATATCTATTATTATTTACTGTACTACATATCTATTATTTACTACACTACATATCTATTATTATTTACTACTTATCTATTATTTACTACTTATCTATTATTATTTACTACACTAAATATCTATTATTTACTACTTATCTATTATTATTTACTACTTATCTATTATTATTTACTACACTACTTATCTATTATTATTTACTACTTATCTATTATTATTTACTACTTATCTATTATTATTATTTACTACACTACATATCTATTATTTACTACTTATCTATTATTATTTACTACACTACATATCTATTATTTACTACTTATCTATTATTATTTACTACACTATTTATATATTATTATTTACTACATATCTATTATTATTTACTACATATCTATTATTATTTACTACACTACTTATCTATTATTATTTACTACATATCTATTATTATTTACTACACTACCTTTCGGCTCAGCTCTAAACAGATTGATAGTCTATAGATCAGCTCCAGACTTCTGTGGTCGCTCATGTTCACTGATATTGACTGAAATAACACGCTGGATTTCTTAATTTAAGAGGTGTTCCTATGGAAGCAAATAAGAGACAAAAATATGACTTTTGTCATCTGCTAGAAACTTAATATTGAAATATTTGGCTTTATAAACCATGTATCTCAATCTGTCTGTTCTGAATTCACCTCTTTAAATGAAGATCTGAATGTCTGGATGTGTCTCTGTCCATCAGATCAGTATTTCGGACTACGTGGTCTTCGATCAGGGCAGTCTGTTCCAGACGCTGCTGCAGGCCACGCAGAGCGTTGCCACAGTAACCAGGGCGCCGATGGAGCGCGTGGTGGCCTTCCTGTCGCAGCACTCGCAGTGCCAGCCGAGCCTGGTCAGCGCCAACAGCAGCGGCGTATGGGTCGCCTCGGGACGGAACCAGCTGCACCTGGCCCGCGGCAGTCTCATCGGTCAGTCGGTAGACCCCCAGAGACCTGTTAGAGTCCAAAATAACAGCGGGTAACGGTGGTCTTTGTGTTTGGGCTCTTTTAGGAACTTTCTGGCAGAACGTCGTTCCAAGAGGAACCGTCTCCGCTACGAGGTGGACCTTCATCGCGTCTTCAGCCGTGCCGCACAAAGAAGGTCTCCCACCTGAACACTACACACCCTCAGACTTCTGAAACTAGTCTTCAGACACGGCACACCTGAACACTACACACCCTCAGACCTCTGAAACTAGCCTTCAGACACACCTGAACACTACACACCCTCAGACCTCTGAAACTAGCCTTCAGACACACCTGAACACTACACACCCTCAGACCTCTGAAACTAGCCTTCAGACACACCTGAACACTACACACCCTCAGACCTCTGAAACTAGCCTTCAGACACACCTGAACACTACACACCCTCAGACCTCTGAAACTAGCCTTCAGACACACCTGAACACTACACACCCTCAGACCTCTGAAACTAGCCTTCAGACACACCTGAACACTACACACCCTCAGACCTCTGAAACTAGCCTTCAGACACACCTGAACACTACACACCCTCAGACCTCTGAAACTAGTCTTCAGACACACCTGAACACTACACACCCTCAGACCTCTGAAACTAGTCTTCAGACACACCTGAACACTACACACCCTCAGACCTCTGAAACTAGTCTTCAGACACACCTGAACACTACACACCCTCAGACCTCTGAAACTAGCCTTCAGACACACCTGAACACTACACACCCTCAGACCTCTGAAACTAGTCTTCAGACACACCTGAAAACTACACACCCTCAGACCTCTGAAACTAGTCTTCAGACACGGCACACCTGAACACTACACACCCTCAGACCTCTGAAACTAGTCTTCAGACACACCTGAACACTACACACCCTCAGACCTCTGAAACTAGCCTTCAGACACACCTGAACACTACACACCCTCAGACCTCTGAAACTAGCCTTCAGACACGGCACTGTGGGAGCGCCCACCTGGAGGCCTAAAAGAAGCTGCCCTCCACTGTCAGCTCAGCTTTTAGCACACGGTAGCCAAATGTCAGATAGTTGTTGTTCAGTTGGACACACAAACCAAGAGAGGCAAGCCTGGGTTGTGTTTCTACAAAATCCTCTCAGAACGAAAGCCCAGAGAGGAGGATGTTGTGGATTTGTACAATTATAAGTTACAATGAGCACTGACACTAAACTGACCACCCATGCAACACCTGCGGTCAATGTAACCGTATTTCTCCTCTCCATGGTTAACCCATTTAAATAGTTTTAGCGAGGCCTGTTCCTTAGTCTGCTCTCCTCCCTGACTTCCCTCTGCTGGTCCTGATTGCACCTTATATTGCTAACGTTAAGTAGCTAAACATAGCTAAAGTAGCCTACAGCTCCAGCCAGCAGAGACGTAACGTTAGCGGTATCTTGGATATAAACTAGATTCTCAGAGAACCGTCCCAGCCAGAAGCCACCCTCAGATATCTTCATAATGTACCAGCTCAATGTTTACATTAAGAACTGAGCCCCAAAAAGTTAGTTTGAAGAACTTTTTACTTCCACATCCATGGTGAAAAGACAGATATTAAAAGATCCATTTCTGGATATTGTTCGTCCATATCTGATCACTCAGACAAAGATCTATTTCAACTGAGAATCCATTATTTATAATCCAGCCTTAAAGCAGCAGCTTTCATATTTCATATGTCGCTCTAAACACATTCTGTCTGTTACCTACAGACAGACAGAGAGACTGGCTGGCAGGCAGACAGACAGACAGACAGACAGACAGGCTGACAGACAGCCTAGCTAGCTTGCTTCATTGTCTGTCCGAAAGCAGACAGAGATTCTCCTCATAGAAAACCTTCATTTAAATATTCAAACATATGAAAACATAGACAACAGCAGCTTTGTTTAATGTTGTCGACACGGTTATTACAGAGGGAATGAAAGATGTCTTACCTGTGTGTGTGTGTGTGTGTGTGTGTGTGTGTGTGTGTTACCTCTGTGTGTTACCTGTGTGTGTGTGTGTGTGTTATCTGTGTGTGTCTCAGGTACGTTCCTGTGGTTGGCTCAGAGCAGGAAGGATCTGTTCTGTGTCTGGGATCAGGATGGAGAGCTCCGCCCCTCCTCCGTCCCTCTACCAGTGGAGGTAAGTACACCTGTCACCTGTCTCTGCGTCTGATTGGACGGTTTATTCTGATGGTGTTTAAATGGGTTCCACTGTGGTGGGGTGGTGATGGAGCAGTGGATATGACACATGCCTTTGGTGTCAGAGATCAGGGTTCGATTCCCACTGTGATACATCAACCAATGTGTCCCTGAGCAAGGCACTTAACCCCTAGCTGCTCCAGAGGTGTGACCTCTGACATATATAGCAATTGTAAGTCGCTTTGGATAAAAGGGTCAGCTAAATTACATGTAATGTACTGTAATGTAACTGTAATGTACTGTAATGTAACTAATGAAATGTAATTCTCAGATGGAGCTGACCCAGCTGTCTGCCTGTCGGGATGCTCTATGGGGTTTAGATACTCATGGCCGAGTCAGTATCCGGACGCTCTCTCCGTCCTGTCCCTTCGGACTCCACTGGACCCCCCTGGACCTCAGCCAGCTCGGTACGTACCTGACTCCCACAGCCGGACATGGCCGAGTGTTTCCAGTGTTTTCTCTCGCCTTGTGGCAGATTTAGGTGCCCGTATTTGGCAAAATGTGACATTTTTCCATAATAATAATTTTTGTGTGTTTTTGTTGCTTTTTCAACATTTTTGGCACTTGTTTGGTGTCTTTGACACTTTTTCTAACATTTGACGTATTTTGATTTGTTTTCAATGTTTTTGTGGCTTTTTTAAGTTTTTATCACTTTTTTTTTTTACATTTTTGTCGGCTCCTCAAATGTTGCAAGACTCCAATCTGTGCAGAAGACCAGAGAGAGAGAGGATGTTAAAAGTGCTCTCAGCTTTAACAGCACCTGGCAAACAGCCAATCAAACAGCCCCACCTGGCATCATGTGTATACTATAGTATCCAGCCTCTGACTTTAATCATGCCTTAATCCAAAATGATATCAATTTCCACTAAACTGCCAGCAGGAGGCGCTAATGTTGAGTGTTTATGAAATGAAAAAAGATGAAGAGAAAAGTCAAACAATGGACAATAAGCACACGTTAACCTGCAGTGTTTGTGTAAGGATGACTGCTTTAGCCACCACGCCAAATTCTGTTCTCAGTTTAACACATTTGAAAGTTTATTTAAATATTCATCAGTTTCTCTTCTAATGAAACCTCTCTTCACATCGGCACTGCACAGCTCTTCTCCTGTTACTCCCGTTATTATTACTATTAACATTATTACTATTAACAGTCCGGCGCAGAACTTCCTGCTAACTGCACGGAGAACAGCGAGGGCAGAACATCATCTGTTTTAACTGAATATTGTCTGTTGAGCTCAGACAGCTGCATGGTTCAGGGACTCACAGCAGTATGGAGCTGCAGAATGAGGACCAGGACTCACAGCAGTATGGAGCTGCAGAATGAGGACCAGGACTCACAGCAGTATGGAGCTGCAGAATGAGGACCAGGACTCACAGCAGAGATTTGTTGTTGACCTGTAAAACTACAACGGTCAAACTCACAAGATATAATACAAACTGCTCCTTTAAAGTCTTATTTTGTAAAGGAGTTGTTGGGTCTGTGATTGGTCGAACAGTCAGTGTGTATGTTTGTTGGGGGGGGGGGTCCTGTCCTGTGTGACATCATTCACTTCTGGTCAGGTTACAGTGTGACACATACACACACACACACACACACACACAGACACACACTCCATGTTCACCTCTAAATAACAACCCTGTTACATAAGCTCCACCTGTCAATGTGACGGAGAAACACAGCTGTGTGTGTGTGTGTGTGTGTGTGTGTGTGTGTGTGTCTGTGCGTGTGTGTGTATCTGTGTGTGTGTCTGTGCGTGTGTATATGTGTGTGTGTATCTGTGTGTGTCTGTGCGTGTGTATATGTATGTGTGTGTGTGTGTGTATCTGTGTGTCTGTGCGTGTGTGTATCTGTGTGTCTGTGCGTGTGTGTATCTGTGTGTCTGTGCGTGTGTGTATCTGTGTGTGTGTGTGTGTGTGTGTGTGTGTGTGTGTGTGTGTGTGTGTGTGTGTGTGTGTGTGTGTGTGTGTCACACTGTAACCCGACTGATTGCTCAGATCTGTTTTTAGTTCCTCTCTGCGTCTCACCATCAGAGATCACATGATGTCTGTCTGTCTGCTGTGTTAAGATGTTGTAAATGTTAGTTCAGTTGATTTAAAACACCAAACCTGAGTTAGAAATGACAGACCGCTGCAGCAGCCCGTCAGAGACCAGAAACAGACCTGCAAACGTGGTTAAACTGACAGCTATTACAGACATAACAGACATTGTGGCACACCCCATAAAGAGATACAGATGTACTTCTTCTGCTTGTCCACTCAATGCAAGCAAAGGGACAGTACGCATGCACTCTGGACATGTCCCGAAGGACTGTACACATGCACTCTGGACATGTCCTGGGAGACTGTACACATGCACTCTGGACATGTCCCAAAGGACTGTACACATGCACTCTGGACATGTCCCGAGGGACTGTACACATGCACCCTTGACATGTCCCGAAGGACTGTACACATGCATTCTGGACATGTGCCGAAGGACTGTACACATGCATTCTGGACATGTCCCGAAGGACTGTACACATGCACTCTGGACATGTCCCGAGGGACTGTACACATGCACCCTGGACATGTCCCGAGGGACTGTACACATGCACCCTGGACATGTCCCGAAGGACTGTATACATGCACCCTGGACATGTCCCGAAGGACTGTACACATGCACTCTGGACATGTCCCGAAGGACTGTACACATGCACTCTGGACATGTCCCGAAGGACTGTACACATGCACCCTGGACATGTCCCGAGAGACTGTACACATGCACTCTGGACATGTCCCGAGAGACTGTACACATACACCCTGGACATCTCCCAAAGGACTGTACACATGCACTCTGGACACGTCCCAAGGTAAATCTGTACACATGCACTCTGGACACGTCCTGAGGGACAGTACACATGCACTCTGGACATGTCCTGAGGGACAGTACACATGCACTCTGGACATGTCCCGAAGGACTGTAAACATGCACTCTGGACATGTCCCGAAGGACTGTACACATGCACTCTGGACATGTCCCGAGGGACTGTACACATGCACCCTGGACATGTCCCGAGGGACTGTACACATGCACCCTGGACATGTCCCGAAGGACTGTATACATGCACCCTGGACATGTCCCGAAGGACTGTACACATGCACTCTGGACATGTCCCGAAGGACTGTACACATGCACTCTGGACATGTCCCGAAGGACTGTACACATGCACCCTGGACATGTCCCGAGAGACTGTACACATGCACTCTGGACATGTCCCGAGAAACTGTTCACATGCATTCTGGACATGTCCCGAGAGACTGTACACATGCATTCTGGACATGTCCCGAGAGACTGTACACATACACCCTGGACATCTCCCAAAGGACTGTACACATGCACTCTGGACACGTCCCAAGGTAAATCTGTACACATGCACTCTGGACACGTCCTGAGGGACAGTACACATGCACTCTGGACACGTCCTGAGGGACAGTACACATGCACTCTGGACACGTCCTGAGGGACAGTACACATGCACTCTGGACATGTCCAGAAGGACTGTAAACATGCACTCTGGACATGTCCCGAAGGACTGTACACATGCGTTCTGGACATGTCCCGAAGGACTGTACACATGCGTTCTGGACATGTCCTGAGAGACTGTACACATGCACTCTGGACATGTCCCGAAGGACTGTACACATGCACTCTGGACATGTCCTGAGGGACAGTACACATGCACTCTGGACATGTCCCAAGGGAAACCTCTCCTGAGTCCCATTGGTAAAGGCTGGACTGATCCATCGAGAAATTCAGAAACATCACACACCTCCCGCACTGCCTGAGCTCACTGCTTATATGTTTTGTAGTTCTGTATTTCCTCTGACATGTTTGTAGTTCTATATTTCCTCTGAAATCTTCCCTGTGTGTTACAGGAAGAGTCCGTCCATGTGTTACAGGAAGTGTCTGTGTGTGTTACAGGAAGTGGCTGTGTGTGTTACAGGAAGTGTGCGTCTGTGTGTTACAGGAAGAGTCCGTCTGTGTGTTACAGGAGGAGTCCGTCTGTGTGTTACAGGAAGAGTCCGTCTGTGTGTTACAGGAAGAGTCCGTCTGTGTGTTACAGGAAGTGTGCGTCTGTGTGTTACAGGAAGTGTCTGTGTGTGTTACAGGAAGTGTGCGTCTGGTCAGCGTGAGCTGTGGCAGTCAGAACGTCTGGGCTGTGGACGGTCGAGGAGTCGTTTACTTCAGAGTCGGAACCCAACCTCTGAACCCGAGCATGATGCTGCCGGCCTGGATCCACATCGAGCCCCCAGAACAGGTAACACCACCCAGAACCCCCTGAACAGGTAACACCACCCAGAACCCCCTGAACAGGTAACACCACCCAGAACCCCCAGAACAGGTAACACCACACAGAACAGGTAACACCACCCAGAACCCCCTGAACAGGTAACACCACACAGAACAGGTAACACCACCCAGAACCCCCTGAACAGGTAACACCACACAGAACAGGTAACACCACCCAGAACTCCCAGAGCAGGTAACACCACACAGAACAGGTAACACCACACAGAACCCCCTGAACAGGTAACACCACACAGAACAGGTAACACCACCCAGAACCCCCTGAACAGGTAACACCACACAGAACAGGTAACACCACCCAGAACCCCCTGAACAGGTAACACCACCCAGAACAGGTAACACCACCCATAAACCCCCTGAACAGCTATAGAGGATCTTTGACTCAGTGTCTGTGTGAGCGTTCATGTAACTGTGACATAATGTCTCTGCAGCCAATGGGAGTGCAGCTGGTTAGCATTCAGACGAGTCCTAACGACCATCTCCTCTGGGCGTTGGACAACCGAGGAAGTGTCTTCGTCCGGACCGGACTCAGTGACGAGATGCCTGTAGGGACAGACTGGGAGCTGGTTCCAGGTACCTGTCTGTCTGCTCTGCACACCTGTCTGTCTGTCTGTCTGCTTTGATCTGTATACATTTTACATATACATGTATTTATATATAAAAACATGTAATTTATTTGTGTGTTTCAGGGTTAGCCGTGAGTCAGCTGGTCCTCAGCTCCCGCACAGTTTGGGTGCGGTGTGCAAACGGAGAAGTGGCTCGGCGTTACGGCGTCTCTGACAGAAACCCTGCAGGAGATTACTGGAAGAAGATCCCTGGAAACACCAACTGGTTAACAGGTGAGTCTATACTGTTTTTTATACTGGTCAACAGGTGAGTTTATACTGGTTAACAGGTGAGTCTATACTGGTTTTTATACTGGTCAACAGGTGAGTTTATACTGGTTAACAGGTGAGTCTATACTGTTTTTTATACTGGTTTATACTGCTGAACGCTGAGGCTCCTTAAAGCTACATTCTCTGTAACTTCCAGCAGGGGGCGACTCCACTGGCTCCAAAAAGAAGTCTTCCTCAGTGAACATTTTCATAATGTGTTATGGTCTCAAGCATGATGTTCATTTAGTAAATGATGGTCCCATTTACTTTAGAATAGAGGATAAAGCAGGAGATGCTTTAGGACTTGTCAATCAGGACAGAGCCTTAGCAATGCTAAGCTAACCATGCTAACACTGTTGACATTAAAACAGACCTCAACTTGTTTTTGGCTGTTGTCTGTTTTCTTCTTAAACTTTGACCCTCTCACCGTGTCGTATCACTCCAGCAACAAATACTATTAATTCATTAATTAGAAGTGTCTCAGTGTTAATTAAAGGTCTAGTTGATGACACATATGACATCAGGTCAGCAAGTCGAGTTTAGAGTTGTTGTTGTTCCAACTTCAGCAGGCGGTCACCTCAGAAGCTTGTTTGTCCCACGTGTCCGACACCACGTAAACGTAGCATGTGTCTATGTGTACCTAAACGCAGCACGTCTCTGTGTACCTGAACGTAGCATGTGTCTATGTGTACCTAAACGCACCATGTGTCTGTGTGTCTGCAGTGACTCCGGAGGACGAGCTGTGGGCGGTGACTCTGATTGGTGGGTTGTCCCGTCGCCTGACGAAGCTTCTCCCACAGACTCCCTGTAGGCCCGCCCCCTCTGGCCCCACCCTCAGCGCGGACGACGGCGACGACGAATGGGAGCTCATCTGACCCCTGACTTCTGCTGGGGTGGCAGTGATGTCACAGTGACACCACTTCCTGTTTACTAACTTCCTCCTGAAGCAGGAAGTGCAGGCCGGTGACATGATTTCAGAGGGAACCCAGGTGGCTGCTGGGAAACAAAGTGAACTGAGACTTTGTTTTATTTTGGTCAAACAGGAAGCACTTTACTCTGAAAGGACAGAGGGACCGACTGGTTCTGAACCAGGACAGTAAAGGGACATTTCACATTTACTCCAATTTATTTATTTATTTCACTCTACTTTCGACTGGTTCCAACTGGTTCCAACTGGTTCTGACTGGTTCTGACTAGTTCTGACTGGTTCCGACTGGTTCTGGCTAGTTCTGACTAGTTCTGACTGGTTCTGACTGGTTCTGACTAGTTCTCATTGGTTACAACTGGTTCCAACTGGTTCTGACTAGTTCTGACTAGTTCCGACTGGTTCCGACTGGTTCCAACTGGTTCTGACTAGTTCTCACTGGTTCCAACTGGTTCCAACTGGTTCTGACTAGTTCTGACTAGTTCTGACTAGTTCCGACTGGTTCCAACTGGTTCTGACTAGTTCTCACTGGTTCCAACTGGTTCCAACTGGTTCTGACTAGTTCCGACTGGTTCTGACTGGTTCCGACTGGTTCTGACTGGTTAGGGTTAGGCTTACCTTACCTAGTTCAGTCTGGTTCTTAACAAGGACTTTAAAGGGACATTTCACATTTTCTTCAGTTTAGTTTATTCTACTTTAAACTGGTTTGAAGCGGCTCAGACTGTTAGAACTGGTTCTAACTGGTTCTAACTGGTTCTAAATATGCTAATACATATTTACTCCAGTTCAGTTCCAAACGATGACTTTAAAGGGACATTTCAGTTTAGTTTTAGGTTTTTTTTTACCAGGGACAACAGTTACCTTCCAGCTAAATATTAAACATTTCAAAGTTCATTTTCTTATTTTCTATTCTTATCACTTCTATCATTTCTGTTCCTATTATTTCTATCATTTCTGTATTTCTGTTCCTATTATTTCTATCATTTCTGTTCCTATTATTTCTATCATTTCTGTTCCTATTATTTCTAGCATTTCTATTCCTATTATTTCTATCATTTCTGTTTTTATCATTTCTCTTCAGTTTTAATTCTCTAACTTTGAGGTAAATTAAGGATCTGATCTGTTGAAGAGAAACTGTTGAGTTGAGATTTTGATTCTTGATTCTTATTTTCCACTCAGCAGAGATCACACTGGTTTAAACTGGTTTAGACTGGGCTAAACTGGTTTAGACTGGGTTACTGGGACCAGAGTGAACCAGGCAGTGAGATCACTGACAGTTTTGCTGTCTGGTTCTGGTTCTGGTCCCCCCCCCCCCCCCCCCCCCCCGTAGAAATGTAAATGTAATCGTCTGTTTGTTGAAGAAGAAACAAGTTTAACTCTTTAAAGAAGATTATAAATAAAACCTGATGGACTCTAACAGACTCTAACAGACCCGGATGGACCCTGATGGACTCTAGTAGACCCTGATGGACTCTAACAGACTCTGATGGACTCTAACAGATCCTGATGGACTCTAGTAGACTCTTATGGACTCTAGCAGACCCTGATGGACTCTAGTAGACTCTGATGGACTCTAACAGACCCTGATGGACTCTAACAGACCCTGATGACCCTGATGTACTCAAACAGACCCTGGTGGACTCTAGTAGACTCTGATGGACTCTAGCAGACCCTGATGGACTCTAGTAGACTCTTATGGACTCTAGCAGACCCTGATGGACTCTAGTAGACTCTGATGGACTCTAACAGACCCTGATGGACTCTTAACAGACCCTGATGACCCTGATGTACTCAAACAGACCCTGGTGGACTCTAGTAGACTCTGATGGACTCTAGCAGACCCTGATGGACTCTAGTAGAATCTGATGGACTCTTAACAGACTCTGATGGACTCTACCAGACCCTGATGGACTATAACCGACCCTGATGGACTATAACCGACCCTGATGGACTCTAACAGACCTTGATTGACTCTAACAGACCCTGATGGACTCTAGTAGACCCTGATGGACTCTAACAGACCCTGATGGACTCTAGCGGACCCTGATGGACTCTAACAGACCCTGATGCACTTTAGCGGACCCTGATGGACTCTAGTATACTCTGATGGACTCTTAACAGACCCTGATGGACTCTAACTGACCCTGATGACCCTGGTGGTCTCTAACAGACCCTGATGGACCCTGATGGGCTCTAGCAGACCCTGATGGACTCTAACAGACTCTAACAGACCCTGATGGACTCTAACAGACCCTGATGGACTCTAGCAGACCCTGATGGACTCCAACGGACCCTGATGGACTCTAGCAGACCCTGATGGACTGTAACGGACTCTGATGGAATTTATATTTTAAAAAACTTTGATTTTAAACATTGACTCTTCCTACTCTCTTCCTCGTCTCCATGGAAACCTGTGCAGGCGTGACTCTGCTATGATGTCATCCTGATGTCAGCTAATTGGTTGGTTGGGCATTTCTGCAGCCGACCAATGAGAACTCGGTGTAAACTAAACTCACCTGTTGTGTCATTTCATTCATTAACTCAATAAAAACTTGTTTAAACAGCGAGAGTCGAGACGTTGAGCTTCCTGATTTAGATTCTGAGCCCCGGACTGACCCCCAGAGACCGACCCCCAGAGACCGACCCCCAGAGACCGACCCCCAGAGACTGACTCCCAGAGACCGACCTCCAGAGACCCACAGAGACCGACCCCCAGAGACCGACCCCCAGAGACTGACCCCCAGAGACTGACCCCCAGAGACCCACCCACAGAGACTGACCCCCAGAGACCGACCCCCAGAGACTGACCCCCAGAGACCGACCCCCAGAGACTGACCCACAGAGACCCACCCACAGAGACTGACCCCCAGAGACAGACCCACAGAGCAAAGAAACAAGTTCAACCCTGACGCAGAAATCTGACAGGGTCCCGTCGCTGTAGGAGCGACGGCGTGGAGTGGACGCAGAAGCATTAAACCGTTTGGCTGGGCATCGTTCTAAATCTTTTGATCCGGTGCTAATTTCAATACCTCAGTTCCAATGCCGGTTCCTTACCGATAATT
>CM042333.1:32300719-32340719 GCA_023566125.1 Zingel zingel | reverse complement strand
GCCGCGGCTCGTCCTGTAGCCTCCGTGCCGCCGCTGGCTCCGGCAGGAAGAGCAGCAGGAAGTCCAGGCAGCGCTGCGCCCGGCCCCGCTCCGCCTCCTCGCAGGATGCCAGTCTCTGCAGCGCCGCGTCCAGGCCGGCCGGCCGCGCGCCGTGCGCCAGCAGCAGCAGCAGGCAGTCGGGCCGCGACAGCTCCACCGCCAGCTGCACCGCTGTCTTCCCGCCGTCTGCCACGTGCGAGCAGCTGCCGCGGCTCTCCAGGTAGTCCGTCAGCGAGTCGCCACGCTTCAGCGCCGCCGCCATCATGCCGAGGATCGCCACGCGGTCGTAGCGCACGGCTACGCTGAGGTGCGGGGCTCCGCTGCTACGGCGGCAGCAGAAGCTGCAGCGCGGCGCTCTGAGCGCGCTCACGCAGTACGTGTCCAGCAGGTGGCGAGCGTAGTCCTGGTGGTCGTGCACGAGAGCGTAGAGCAGTGCCTCGGACGGCAGGAAGGCGCGCGGGTGTCCATCCTCCCAGCTGAAGACCTCCATGCCGCGCATGTCCTCCAGCAGCCAGACAGGAAGTCGCTCCCGCACGGCGCAGTAGAAGGAGAAGGACGTCTGCTCGCAGTGCCGCTGAGACGGAGATGAAGACAGATGGTCCAGCTGAGAGGGCCGCAGCCACGGCATGACAGCGCCGAGACACACCTGCACACACACGGAGGACACGGACATTAATCAGCATCTCTGTAATGTGTCAGTGAGTTCCAGGTGTGGTCTATTTGGTTAAAATGGACCAACACATTCTCACACCCATCTCGTAAAATAGGGACGTTTGGTCAGGTGCCTTTGTCGTTCTTATTGACTTAAACGCGCTTGGTCGGGACTATTGTCGTCCCTTTAGCGCTATAAGTAAACGTGCTAGGTCGGGACTATTGCCGTCCCTCTTGATGTAGTTATGTTAAGGAAAGAGTCGTGGGTGGGCGTACGGTTCTGTGACATGCAGGAGAAAAGAAAAAAGCGACTATAACAAGCGTGACAAGCGGGACGTGAACCCCCCGCTCTCCTGGGTGAAAGTCCTGTGTTTGACCCATCCCCCCCCCCCCCCCCCCCCCAACCAACCTCCTAGCGCGGATATTCGCCCTTACATACTACTCGCTAAATCCTCTCTAACTGCTGCTTTCCCCGGTACGTTACATAAACACGCTGAAAGACGCCTTTTTCGTCGTATCAGACGCTGACAGCCACTGTCCAAACGTCCTGATTTTACGAGTTCGGAATGAGAACCGGTTGAATGGACAGACAAAGAAAACGAGAGGCCGTAAAGACGTCAACAAAAAAATCTTTCTCAAGAGGCCAGGCAGAGCGACAGGAACATCACATTCTCGTGAACCGGTTTATATGATATCGTGTGAAAAGTTATGCACAACGATTCTTATGATTGAGAGATTATGTTGCAAAATTACAGCGACAGCAGGCCGGTCACATGCCAGTTAAATCTGAGAAAAGGTAAACTAGCCGGCTACAGAGCACCTTGAGGCGACGGTCCTTTCAGACGCGTTACCGTTGAGTTTAGGCAACAAGAAGTCTGATCTGGAGTACTACGACCCTGGGGGGTGGAGCAGGTAGAGGCTCGAACAGCAAAGCCTGATTGGCTGAAGGAGCTGTAATAGATTACTCTCTCAGAGCAGATCTGTTGTCCAAACTTTTCTGCTCAAGTGTTTAAGAAGAGACACTACAGGTGAACAGGTAGAATATGAAACTAAGAGATATCAGCAGGAAACTTCCCAACTGATTACTGACATTAAGACGATCATTTTCTGTCTGAAATGTTGTGATTAAATATGCAAATGAGGAATTATACAACACTACATCCACAGACACAGACCAACAAAGTGTAGTAAAATAAATGGTTTCTAAAAGAAGAAATGTTATTGAAGATAATCAAAGTCAAAGTCAGTGTTTCTGTGTCTCCTGAAGCGTTGGGCGTGGAGTTCAGGAGAGTCTCCAAACGTTGCAGTGATGGTAGTTTTGACGTTGAGAGAACAGGCTTAAGGTTATTAAGAACAGCTGGGAAACCTGAAGCCAGTTTTATTCATTAGCTTTTTATTTGTACTTTTTCATTCAAACTGTTTTTAAATTGTTCACAAAAGTGTAACATAATGGAGATTCTCTGTAAATGTTGACGCTTTTGATGCTGTTTTCAAGATCTATTTCTAATTAATAAGTCCATGAAGAAAGCACCTGTTATTTGAAGCTTGAAGAGAGTAATGTCAGTGACATGCGGTGGACACACACCTGTCTGAAGTCAATCCCAAAGAGGAACGGTTTAAACGTGCTGTTTGGGTTGTGTCGGTCCTGCTGCGTCTCGGTCCGTCTGTCCCTCGGTCAAACCTCGGTCCTCAGCTGGGTCTGTCTTTTATAGGCCGCTCCATGTGTGGACGTTTGTTTTTGGAGTAGATAGGCGGGAGAGGATCGAGTGTCTCGCATAGCGAACATAGCGGCCTTCACCCAGCTGCTAAACTCTAAACCATGAAGAGCATAAACACCCGCAGACGTCCGTCAGCGGACAGCCACGGGACTGCTCTCTGCGATTATTGATGATTGATATGCTGACTACTGACTCTACAGAATCTACCTTGTAGACGGAAGCATTGCCCTTCAAAATAAAAGAGAAATACATTACATGTTTAAAACCTAACAGTGTGCAGTCCAACACCAACAACAGCTGCTACAAACACACATCAAATATTTTTAAATCCTTAACATTTAAAGTTCATACTTTTGGAGGAAATTAAGCTTCTGTTTCTCTTTAATCTGGATCAACAAAAGAACATTTCCAGGATAAAACCGTCCTCTCTCTGAGTCTCTCTGTTCTCTTCAGGAAACATCATCTACCTCGTAGCTACGAGCTGCACGCTGACATCTCAAGTTCTGAAGAAGAATTATAAAGAATATGTTAAATCATTTCCTTATTTCATCATTTTGGGACTGGTTGTTGGGATTGCTGTGTGTGTGTGTGTGTGTGTGTGTGTGTGTGTGTGTGTGTGTGTGTGTGTGTGTGTGTGTGTGTGTGTGTGTGTGTGTGTGTGTGTGTGTGTATGTGTGTGTGTGCGCGTGTGCGTGTCTCTGTCTGTCTGTCTGTGTGTGTGTGTGATGAAGTACACACAGAGATCCACGGGTAAGAGCCAATGAGGTGTAACCATGTATCAGCTGATTTAAATACCTCATATTACTGTATCGTGTCAACGGGTTAACTTATATTGGATGTGGAGATTTCTTTTGAACCAGTTCCTTCCTGAGAGTATTTAGCGGAGCCAGCGTCGCTGCGTCTGGAGCTCAGCGCCATCTGAGACCGTTGTGATTGTTTAAAGAAATGTAAACAGGGTGGTTTGTCACCTTACTTCCTGCTTTGCTCCCGTTAGAACTACTACGACCACTAGAGGGCTCCACCACTACAGACCTAAATATAGGTCAGAACTACTAAGACCACTAGAGGGCTCTACCACTACAGACCTAAATATAGGTGAGAACTACTACGGCCACTAGAGGGTTCCACCACTACAGACCTAAATATAGGTCAGAACTACTAAGACCACTAGAGGGCTCTACCACTACAGACCTAAATATAGGTGAGAACTACTACGACCACTAGAGGGATCCACCACTACAGACCTAAATATTGGTTGAGAACTACTACGGCCACTAGAGGGCACCACTACAGACATAAATATAGGTCAGAACTACTACGGCCACTAGAGGGCTCCACCACTACAGACATAAATATAGGTCAGAACTACTACGACCACTAGAGGGTTCCACTACAGACATAAATATAGGTGAGAACTACTACGGCCACTAGAGGGCTCCACCACTACAGACCTAAATATAGGTGAGAACTACTACGACCACTAGAGGGCTCCACTACAGACCTAATTATAGGTGAGAACTACTACGACCACTAGAGGGCTCCACTACAGACCTAAATATAGGTCAGAACTACTACGGCCACTAGAGGGCTCCACCACTACAGACCTAAATATAGGTCAGAACTACTACGACCACTAGAGGGCTCCACCACTACAGACCTAAATATAGGTGAGAACTACTACGGCCACTAGAGGGCTCCACCACTACAGACCTAAATATAGGTCAGAACTACTACGACCACTAGAGGGCACCACCACTACAGACCTAAATATAGGTCAGAACTACTACGGCCATTAGAGGGCTCCACCACTACAGACCTAAATATAGGTCAGAACTACTAAGACCACTAGAGGGCTCCACCACTACAGACCTAAATATAGGTGAGAACTACTACGGCCACTAGAGGGCTCCACCACTACAGACCTAAATATAGGTCAGAACTACTACGACCACTAGAGGGCACCACCACTACAGACCTAAATATAGGTCAGAACTACTACGGCCTTTAGAGGGCTCCACCACTACAGACCTAAATATAGGTCAGAACTACTAAGACCACTAGAGGGCTCCACCACTACAGACCTAAATATAGGTGAGAACTACTACGACCACTAGAGGGCTCCACCACTACAGACCTAAATATAGGTGAGAACTACTACGACCACTAGATGGCTCCACCACTACAGACCTAAATATAGGTCAGAACTACTAAGACCACTAGAGGGCACCACTACAGACGTAAATATAGGTGAGAACTACTACGACCACTAGATGGCACCACTACAGACCTAAATATAGGTGAGAACTACTACGACCACTAGATGGCACCACTACAGACCTAAATATAGGTCAGAATGATGCTGGAACAAACCACTGATGGGGGAGTTTTTTGTGAGGGTGTAACCAAGGGGGTAAGCGTCTCCTCACAACCCGAACCTCCTATGGCGCCATTCTGATGCTACCAAGCCATCACCTCCGTTAGCATCCCATAGACTCCCATTCATTTTGACGTCACTTAGACAGAGAATAACTTTACATCTGAAGCGTTTAAAGACTCCATTTGTCCGTTGTTTATTTCTATAGAAACACGACAATGTATAAAAGGCTCCATTACCTTGTAGCTCACGTTATGGCTCCGTAGCAGACGTTTTTATAAAAATAGGCTAACGATTGTGTCATAACCATGAGACTTACTTTCTCACAGTAGAGGAATTACCGTATAGTACAGGAGAAGCTCTCAGGCAGTTTGGACTTCCATTAGCTGTTTAAGTGTAATTACTAATGTTAACTATCATGTTAGTAATCAGTAATTAGCCTGTGCCTATGTTATCTCCTTATGTAGCCGGTATGGCCTGACACTCCTTTAAAAAAGGAAAAGGTTAGTGTATTGCTCTGTGATGACCCTGTGACTGATCGTTTTCGCAAAGGGGTCGCAGCTGAGGGCATCTGCGACCACATTCTTGGTACCAGGTATGTGTCTCAGGTCGAATGTGTAAGGGGCGAGTTTGGACACCCAGCGCTGCTCACAAGCATCAAGCTTAGGTTTCGTCATGATATAGGTAAGAGGGTTGTTATCAGTCCATACTGTGAAAGAGTGACCTCTTAGCCAATGGCTGAATTTCTCACACACACTCCATTTCAGGGCCAGAAATTCTAGCCTATGAGCTGGGTATTTCCTCTGAGAACTGCTCAGGGTCTTACTGGCAAAAGCGATGGAGCGTGCTTTGGTTTCACCAGCTGGTATTTGTGATAACACAGCTCCTAACCCGTCTAGAGACGCATCAATGGACAAAAGGAGAGGCTGAGAAAAATCTGGATGTGAGAGAACAACACAGTTCGAAAGACTTTCCTTCAGGTTACTGAGAGCCACGTCACATTCATTTGTCCAATCAGAGGGTCTGAGCTTCCTGAATGAACCAGTGTTGGAACTTGTTCTGACTTTTCCACGTTTCTTTTGTCCAGCAGTGAGAGCAAACAATGACTTGGCTATTGAAGAACAGTTAGGAATGAAGTGTTGGTAATAGAACACCATTCCCAGAAAGGATTTTATCCTCTTTACTGATGGTGTGCAGCCATCATCCTCCATCAGATCTGCTTTTGACATTTTAGATATAACCTCAATTTTTGCCGGGTCCACAGCCACTCCATTGCCATCTATAATGTGACCAAGAAACTCGACTGAAGATCTCAACAAGTGGCATTTTTTGGGGCTCAGTTTAAGGTTGTGAAGCCTAAGCCGCTGGAAAACAACCTCAAGTCTCTCCAAAGCCTCTTCTTCAGTTGCAGCAAAAACTAGCAAATCATCAAGGTAACACAACAGACTGCTGAAGTTCACTGAATCAGTGTCTCATGAATGAAGCAGGACTGTTGCACAGACCCTGTGGCATCCTGTTGTACTCATATAGTCCTACTGGGGTTGTGAACGCTGTGTACTTCTTGTCATCCTCTGCCATCTGTATGTTATAGAAGCCAGAGGTCAAGTCCATGGTGCTGAAGTAGGTGTTTCCACCCAGAGCTGCTAGACAGTCTGACTGGTGTGGTAATGGGTGCGCATCCTTGAAAGTCCTTGCATTCAGCCACCTGAAGTCGGTGCAGAGCCTCAAACTGCCATCCTTTTTCCACACCAACACCAGGGGAGAAGCATATTCACTCACTGATTTCCTTATTATCTCCTGTTCTTCCATTTCAGACAGAACCTGTCGCAATTTCTGATAATGGGCTGGTGGTACCCGCCGATAGGGAAGGCGGAAAGGTCTTTCATCAGTGAGTCGAATACGATGTACGAAACCTTTCGCCTCACCACAGTCCAGTGTATGTTTGGAGAAAATGTCATTGTACCTTTCAAGCAAATCAACCAGCTTCTCTCTGCCCACTTGACCAGCATGGCACTGATCAACATCAATATCATTGATCCCAACTTGTTGCAGTCGCTGTTTTAAGTCTGTGGATTTGGCAGGGTCAGGCTTTGTTTTTGGTTTGTGTCTCTCAGGTTGGCTGGTGCCCTGGAAAACCTCAAAATCTTCCACAGCTACACAAGGAGACACGTCTGCCAGTTTACTGTTTCTTTTCAGCGTGATGGGTTTGTTTGACATGTTAGTGACTTTCATAGGAACCCATCTATCGCCCCACAAAGGTGTGATAACGCGGCCAACCATGATATTACGAGGCATGGATCTGGATGTGGTGGGCTCAACTACCACTGTGCTGCCTGGTGACATGGGAACATTACTTGGCAATTTTCCCCAGACTAGATGTTCTTGTCTCACCAGCAGGGTGACAGACTGCTGGAGCTTAACAGTGCCGATTCTGTCTGGAAGCTCCTTGCCTCTCCACCTGGATGAATTTGCCATGAGGTCGAGAAACTCTTCACATTCAGGAAGAAGATTGCCACTGGACACAAGGCGCCAATAGTCACTGGTTATTTTGAGCTGGTGCATCAGAAATCTGATGACATTTGTGCCGATGATCAGGTCATTGCGTTGACCAGGCACCACAAGGACAGGCACGATGCAACGCTCTCCGTACAGTTCCATCTCCACTTCATACATGCACTTGGGTCGGCTCAGTGACCCACCACTACCAACACCACCTCCTGAGTCAATGGAATGGGCTCTGGGAGCTCATTTAACATCTTTTGCTCTGCTTGCTCACTTAGCGTGCAGGCCATGGAACCAGAGTCAAGCATCCCCTGGACCTGGAAAACATTGTTAATGCTGACAGAGGTGTAAAAGAGTTCATCATAGGGTCCCACTCTCTGTGTGTTTTGCACTATTAGTTTAGTACCAGTGGGAACTGCTGCACATGCTCTTATATAATGTTGTTCAATATCGCTGTTGAGGGTCTCTTCCTTTGTGCCCACACATTCCCTCTCTAAATGCGGGCCAACTAGTTTAAGGTCTGGGGGCTTTGGGGAGGGGAGGTGCTGATCTGACCTTGGCCAGGCTGCCGCCTAGGACAGTTCCTCTTGATGTGATTTGGCTCGAAACATGCCAGACATAGACGCTTCTGCCTGCAGTGTGCGAGAGTGGAGTGCTCCGATGAGTGGCAGACCCTGCAAGACTTATGCTGTATCTGATCAGAGAAGGCAGGTTTTTGTGCAGAATGGTTGTTCTGTGATAGTGCACGGTCAAAAAGGCTTACTAACACTTTCAGACAATCATCACTGCATGTAGGTCTGGT
Source organism: Zingel zingel (assembly GCA_023566125.1). Taxonomy (NCBI): domain Eukaryota; kingdom Metazoa; phylum Chordata; class Actinopteri; order Perciformes; family Percidae; genus Zingel; species Zingel zingel. The sequence continues at coordinate 32,332,633 of CM042333.1, read as the reverse complement.
CAAGTGTAGGAGCCTGAGTGTGTACTGCTATTGGTCTGAGGCGCTTTGATTTGGAAAGCACTTCTTTCATTTCAATTTGGTAGCGATCAATATGCTCTTGAACCTCACTGGCTGCCCATTTATCTGGTGCTTTAAACTTGAAAACAGCAGCAAGTGTTGGATCTGTGCAGTGTTCATGGCTACTTCCTGACAAGGATCTTCCATGCGCCGTCCCAACCTTTTCAAGCCCTCTTCTGCCGCATCAATTGCCTTGTTCAGCCTAAGCCAGTACTCTACAGGGGACTCTCCTGTCACTGGAACTGTGCTGTAGAAGTCAGCCATAGGCATACAAGAATATGTCACTTCACTGAAATGTTGTCGGAGGATGTCATAGATGACTTTTGGTTTTTCTTGAGGCTTCATGGATGGGCTGCTTCTCAATGTTATCCTCACAATGTCTTTAGCCTTGCCCATTAACTTAGACATTTTCTCAGAATAATGTTCTTTCATAGGTATGCCATGTTTCCGGAAATACACTTCCATTAAATCTTCCCACTCACAGACCGTGTTCTTGTCAGATCCATCTCCCCTGAAGGTGGGAGGCTCTCTCACATCTGACTGTAGGACTACCTTTGCACCGGTCAAGTTGAGGTAAGTGGAGTCACTGGATGGCTGGTGTGCACTGCTCTGAGCTTGCGCACCACTAACATCGTTCCCTTCACATTCACCTTTTAACTGATCTCTTATAGTCTGTCCTACCTGCTGAGCGATATGTGTTATCAAGCTATTTAAAGCTGGATCATTAGTGGCTGGGAAACATGAAGGCAAATCACCCTGACTATGGCTAGCTGCATAACCAAGGATGCGGGTGGAACAAAAAGCTGGTGAGTCTACATTACTTGCACCTTGCAATGGAGTACAAGGCAACCCACTGATCGCTCTCCCCCTCCCAACAGCAAAGCTAAAACTGTCACCTGTTACACTGTCCTCAGCCATTTCCCCAGTAGCATTTGTCATTTTTTCTGTACACTTATCTATACACAATACAATATACTGAAACGATAAATTTTACTCTTAAGACAGCCAAAGCAAAATGAACAGTTTCAAAACTCTTTTTTTTCTTCAATGCTATAAATAACTTTTAACATGAATGAGTGTCAAGTAGCAACCTCTGGTGACCAAACTGGTGTTGATCCACGACTCCAGACGCAGCGGCGAATCAGCCTGAAGCAGTGTGGATCCGGGTCACGGCACCACTGTAGCCGGTCTGGCCTGACACTCCTTTAATTTGACTCTGCGTAGTAATGGACGACAAACATCTTCTGCTTTGCCAGTTGGACAGGGGGTTTATTATGCATACCTGTGTACAATACACATTAAATCAGTACAGCAACTCTGGGTTCCCACACGCACACCTCTCCTCAGCATAGCGCTACTGAGGAGAATAGCGCGATAACACAGGAAGTGACATCACTAACAGGTCAACGGTCACACCGCCAGAATACAATTAACAAAATAAAAGCTCCCCAAAATAAATATACACTAAACCAGATTTATACAGAAAGAATAAAATATCAACAAAGATGGATTTTTGGTGAAATATACAAATAGTAAGAACACATTGGTTACATTTACATATACCTACGCTCTCCGTCTCTGCTAGATTGGGAATGATTGAGATTTCTCTTGGCACAGCTACCAGAAGACTTCCAACTTTCAGACAGGTTGCTCACGCCACATCTATGTCTCTACGTCCATTCTTATATACTGTCTATGGGTGTAACCGGTACGCAAGAGGAACAGGATTGGTTTCCCTCCATTCTTTACACACTTCCTCCAAGATGAATTAAACATTTGGGTCGACGTGACAACCATCATCCTCCACTGGACTGTTAGCAGAGCTACTGGGAGAGGAGAGAGACTGTCAGAGCTACTGGGAGAGGAGAGAGACTGTCAGCAGAGCTACTGGGAGAGGAGACGGTTAGCAGAGCTACTGGGAGAGAGACTGTCAGCAGAGCTACTGGGAGAGGAGACGGTTAGCAGAGCTACTGGGAGAGAGACTGTCAGCAGAGCTACTGGGAGAGGAGGAGAGACTGTCAGCAGAGCTACTGGGAGAGGAGAGAGACTGTCAGAGCTACTGGGAGAGGAGAGAGACTGTCAGCAGAGCTACTGGGAGAGGAGAGACTGGGAAAACACAACACAGAAGTGAGGGAGCGACTGTGGAACCTGAAGGAGGAAATACGAGGAACATGTTTGAGAAACATCAGAGGAAAAACTAAAAGAAGGAGAAGAACAGATCAGACGGTAAGAAAATTAAAGTCAGATTTTTGAACATTAAAGAATAGAGATCCATCAGACAAAAAGCTTCCTCCTTCAGGACGTCTCATCCTCTTCATTACTTTTCTTCTTAAGCCTCTTAGGGTCCTGCACACTGGCTGCCTGCGTGGTGTGAGCGTGTCGGCTGCGTGGCGTGAGAGCGTGTCAGCTGCGTGGCGTGAGCGTGTCGGCTGCGTGGCGTGAGAGCGTGTCGGCTGCGTGGCGTGAGAGTGTCGGCTGCGTGGCGTGAGCGTGTCGGCTGCGTGGCGTGAGAGCGTGTCGGCGGCGTGACGTGAGCGTGTCGGCTGCGTGGCGTGAGCGTGTCGGCTGCGTGGCGTGAGAGCGTGTCGGCTGCGTGGCGTGAGCGTGTCGGCTGCGTGGCGTGAGCGTTTCCAGGCAACATAGAATAGGAAAAGATGTTTATATGACATTTTGATGTTTGAAAGTCTCTAGGTTTTGACATGATTTGCAGATATAAATGTAATTTAAAAAATTCTAATAAATAATTATTGATTTTCTAATATTTCACCGTCAATACAGAAGGAAATATTCTGGAGCCTATTTTACCGTCAATACTGCCGACGTTGTCGTTGCTGTAATCAGATCAGAATATATTTAGGGCCCGAGCAGTGAAACTGCAAGGACCCTATTGTTTTTGGTCAGATTATTTTTCAGATTCCTTCGTCACATTTTTAAGGGGGTTAGAATGCACGAAAAATCACAAAAATTACACATATTGGACATATTTCATATTGGACATATTTCATATTTACTGGAAGGCGGCCATTTTTAATTATGCATTTTTCATGTGTTTTACATTCTTTCGAACTCGTCCTAGGCCGTGATGTCAATCTTCTTGAATCTTTTGAAGGTAGTATCTGTTGACCCTCATGACGAAAAGTTTTCCAAAGAATTTTGATAGTTGAAAAAATGCGCAAGTTACAGCAACTTCCTGTCTAAAGAAGCAATCGACCATTAGATGGCGCTGTTTTAATTTTTTTTAATTAATCAGCAAAATATTGATATATGGGAAACATACTTTGTCTAACTACTCCTGGGGCGTGAGTCCGATCGGCACGAAAACTTGAATATAGACTTGGAGGACCCTCATTACAAAAATATATCAAAAGAATTTTGATAGCTAAAACAATGCGCAAGTTATGGTTGACCAACTTCCTGTGGGTTTAAGCTAAACTGAGAGGTATCATTGAATTCAGCAGAGTTCCCTTTTCATCGGTGACGATTTGCAGTGTCTGAGTGCCGCGCAAATGCACGGCAGCAAAGAGTGGCGTCCGCCAGTACCCGACCTGCAAGAGGCGAGGGCCCGTTCATCGCTGCTTGCAGCTTTAATTATGTTTATGTTTATGGGAAACGCGTCAGACATGTTTCTGGTGTGCAAAGACATAGAAAACGCCACGCAGCCGCCATGCATCAGAAACGCCACGCTCACGCCACGCATCCAGTGTGCAGGAGACCTTAATGTTCTTGTTTCATAATGTCTGTTTTTACAGTTTTTCTCCTCAACTGTTTTATAAAGCATCATGTAGCATTACATCTTTTGGGTCATCTTTGAAAGAGTCTAAATAATGTTTAAAAAAGCTGTACAATGTATTTATTAACAGGCATTAAAATCATCAGTTTAACCTTATAAGCCATTCGAATATAGCCTGACAAGCAAGCCCCACATCTAGATGTTGGGTCTGGGAATTCCCCATTGGCTGAGCTCAATCCGAGGGGCGGGATAAACGGTTGTCTTTCAAATTCCCTCTGCACGCAATAGGATAGCGCTCCAACCAATCAGAGCCATGCTAGTTGATAGATTCAACTTTAAACACCGAACTTTTTTGTCACGAAACATTATTTGAGTTAGTCTAGATTTCTAGACTAACTCAAATAATGTTTCGTGACAGTTTACAATAATTTTGGAAAATCATTAACACATACCTAATTTATAAAATGTGACAGACCACATACTAAAGCTATAGCAGATGCATGAGCAGATATTTCTGCTCATGCATCTGATATATATTTAAGTCTTTCCGGGCTGGATTCACCATGCGTCTGTGCGTGTGTGGGTTTTACTGAGTATAACAGACGAGTGTACACACATGGTAATGGTAACACTGAACATGCAACAGACATAAGTGTACTGAGCAGGCGTTGAAGGTTTAATATTCTATCAGGATGTCCATAATCATTGTTGTAAGTTTTGTCTCCTTGCTGCTCTACAGGTTTGCCTGTTTCAGGTAAATGTTCTGATACTGTTGATGTGTTTCTGCACTAATGTCTCACTGTTTCCTGTTGCTCTGCAGCATTAAGAAAGCTTATTCTGTTGTTGCTTTATGGCGTCTTGTTGTCTGTATATTCTAACCCGTACTGATGGCTCGATGTTTCCTGTTGCTTTGTTCTCAAAACATCTGGCCGAAGGAAATGTTGATTTTGAAAATATTGTTTTACACTGAGGTGGTTCCTTGAAATGCCTTTTCATATGATGGGATGTGTGTGTGTCAGCCAAGCAACACTAATATACACTCTTTCTTAAAACATTCAAACACACAGAGCAGCAATGAGACAATTAATAAATAAAAATATAACAATTATGAAGGAGATATTTATAGAATATTAAAAGTCACAGTACAAGTTAATAAAATTGTTTATAAAAGTGCCAGTGTTTTTTATTTTTTATTTTTTGTTGGTATAAAATCTATACCAATGGATGCTTAGGTAGCTCGCGTGGTACACCGTGCGCCCCATGTACAGAGGCTGAGTCATCACCGCAGTGGCTGCGAGTTCGAGTTCAACATGAGAGCAATAAAAAGCCGGGGTCAGATTTCCTAGTTTAGTTTGGAGAAACACCATCTGAATGTAGATTATGCGGCTTGGACACCAATCATTTGTTGTTCCGGGTCTTTTATCATCAGACACCCTGGGTGTCCCAACCGGAGATGATCAGTCCTTTTGTCCAAGCGGCACGCTGCCTTGAATTTCCCTGGGAATCCTGACTTTTCCACTGCTGACAGCCATGATTTTAGTTCCCTTTGTGTTGATTAGTATTCCCAACATTAGTTGTTGGATCTTCTCTGTGATATGGTATGCTTTCCTGTACTGTATGTGTTCACATTAACTTGGCAATTGAAGCTGATTCTGATTTATTCTGTTGTAGTAAAGCTCCTCCTCTTCCTGTTCGCAGATATACACCGAGGACAGCACACAGGGTTATCAGAGCGACGCTTCACCTGGACATGTATCATCTGTTGGTGCTGTTGCTGTTGTGCAGCTCAGGTAGGACTCTGCTTTAAATATGACATATTATTCTAATATTTGTGTTGATCTTTAAATCAGAAGACACACTGCTCTCACACACAGAAAAAAAGGAAAATTGATTTAACAATGAATCCTTAATGCATGCTAAAGTCAGCAATGGTGTTCCACAAGGCTCTGTGCTTGGAACAGGCATATAATTAGGAAACACTGTTTCACTGTTATGCAGATGATACTCAATTATATCTATAGATTACGCCAGAAGAAACCCATAAACTAGTTAAACTTCAAGCATGTAAAACTTACGGAATATGTACCTGTAAGAGCCAATTAGTGCCATTGGTATAAATAGGAACCAGTCTTTGGGTCCTCGGGGAAGAACATACATTTTTTGACCACACGCACACCAACACCACAACACTACACTGGCATACATACAAGCAGTGATGATTGTCTGGAAACCCAACTAAGATCTCATGGAAATAAATGGAACCAAAGATTTTAACTACAAATAAGACTTTGACTTTCATTGATCAAAAAGATAAAAAGTGCAAATTACTCTACCCATGGAACAGAACCTCAGGGGCTTAATGCTTGGGCTTAGCCTGTACAGTACCAGTTACTTAAAGATACTTACAGTATATGTTTAATTCCTCCCAAACAGCAGACTAGTGTTCTGTGTGTTCACATGTTCATCTTACCTTTAGTAAACTGGTAAAATTACTCCAGAGTGAGTTAATTAAGGTGTTTTTGAGCTGCTAGAAGAACCTTTACACACTGATCTCAAGAAGTGGTGTATGTATGACACACCAATTTGTATGCCATTTTGGTGTGTTATCAAGATGCATAATTGTTGTTTACGTGTTTATCAACGCCGTCTCAATAAGATGACGTAGCATTAAGAGCGACTACGTTAGTGAGTAGTATGAAATGCCGAAAATCTGCGTAGGGAGGTTGGTTGGGGGGATGGATGGGTCAAACACATGACTTTCACCCCGGAGACAGGGGATTGGGTCCCGCGTGTCACGATTCCTAAACCCGAACCTCCTGTTCTTTTCCTAAACCCAACCCGTCCGCTGTATACAACCATCCCATTATTCGGCGTAGACATACACGGGCGCAGACATACATGCAGATAGCTCAAAATGTGTAGAGATAACACACCACTTGACTTTAGAAAGTGGAGTGTATGTTTACGCGAAGCGATGATGTCATGTTGCTTCACAAAACATCCTGACAGAGTTTGTTCTGTCCACAGATGTGATCTAATCATGCTCCTTTATACTGATGTTTACCTTCTGATTTCCTCCTCAGGACTCCAGGCTGAAGGAGAACAGACCTCAACAGGTATGCAGAGACAAAAAGGAAATATAAAGAATCATTAGATTAGTATGAACACTACCAGTTTAATCTTTTCTTTATTAAATTCACTTTGTTCTGTCGCCTGATGACTCTCCTGTTTCTGTTCAGAGTCTTTCAGGTTGGTGGGAAGAGCCAGTCGCTGTTCAGGAACACTGGAAGTAAAAGAAAATGGAGAGTGGAGACCAGTGTATGGTGTATTTTACTCTGACTGGAACCTGAATGCAGCAGATGTTGTCTGCAGAGAGTTGGACTGTGGCTCTGCTCTTTCTGTAGAAGAGAGAGAAGAGTCCTCAGACAGATCTGTGTGGAGGATCAGGTCTGACTGTGTTCAGTCTGGATCTGTTCTGAGGAACTGTGTAGTATCAGATCCCCCTTCCTCCATCCTGGATATCACCTGCTCAGGTAATCCCATCAGTGACATCATCTATGACAGTAATGTACCCAGGTTGACACACACACACACACACACACACACACACACACACACACACACACACACACACACACACAGCAGCTGGAATGGCAGCAGACTGTCTCCAGCAGCCATGACGGAGTCTGATGAGCTGCTTCCTCAGTGAATCAGCTGCTGAATGCATCAAGATATATATATCTGTAGATATGAAACATACACCAAGATATATATCTGTATATATGAAACATACACCAAGATATATATCTGTAGATATGAAACATACACCAAGATATATATCTGTATATGAAACATACACCAAGATATATATTTGTATATATGAAACATACACCAAGATATATATCTGTATATATGAAACATACACCAAGATATATATCTGTATATGAAACATATCTGCTGCTTCAGGAGTCCCCTGGGCCAACCAGCCTAAAAGGACTCCTTTATATTGTGGGTCACAGATCTTCTCAGAAAGGGAACTGTGACTGTGACTGTGGCAGCTGTTGAAAGTGTTCAAATATGCTAGGCCTGACAAGTTCACAATGTCTGTGTGTCTCTGTGTTTACAGACCTGCTGCTTCAGCCCAACATCTCTGTGTCCTCCATGGACGGGGTCTCCGAGGCCCAGCAGCAGGGGTTCCAGGTGTTCAGGGGCTACACCTTCAACATCAGCTGCTCCATCCAGCCACACTACCCAGGAGGCTCCTTCCAGCTCACCTTCACCTCCACCAACTCAACACACAACTCCACCCAGCCAGCTGTCAATCACTCTGCCCACTTCCTGTTTCCTGCTGCAGAGCCCGCCCACCAAGGAACATACAGCTGTGTTTATCATCTCTATGTTTTCTCTCATAACTTCTCCTCTGAGAGCCGTCTGCTCTCTCTCACCGTCTCAGGTAAGCTGACTGTTTACAGGTTTGGAGAAGATGATTGGTGATTGCTAAACTAAGGGAAAATGATCAGCTGACAACATGTTGTTTCTGGACTGACGCTGTGACATGTTACATAGCATATAGTAACTGAACTTATACAAAGTGTTTAATGGCTAGAGCAAATAATAAACTGAAGTATAGAGCATGTTTGGTTACCAGAATAACTCTGAGTGAGATGTTTCACTACTATGAGAATCACCTTCTTATGTGACCAATCACCAAGCTCCACTGTCACCACATCTGTCAGAACACTTCTTAGCCCCTAATTCACGGTTTTCATGTGTAGTTCCTCCACCTGACAGAAGCAAGGGGGTGGTGTGCTCCGATGCACTCAATTCAATTTCATTTTCAATTCAAATGTATTTATAGTGTCAAATCACGACAAGAGTTATCTCAGGACACTTTACAGATAGAGAAGGTCTAGACCACACTATAATTTACAAAAACCCAACAACCCCCCCAAGAGCAAGCATTTGCCTTTTTTCAGGCAGAAACAGTACAGACCCTGACTCTTGGTGGGCAGCCATCTGCCTCTGCCAGTTGGGACACAGAGACACTGATACAGATCTACAGATATAAAGAAATATGATTCATAATAATTATAGCTATATAACTATGACTAGCAATAATAGAAGTAGCAGTGCACTCAGAGCTCAGAGAACCAGGGTTATCCTGGAAACCAAGCATTCTCTTTCCAACCTCACTCACTATCTCACTATGGGAGGTATGGTCCACCCGCAAAGTGCAGGAGTGTCACAGTTTCAAGAGTTGCAGGTTAGGACCCAAACTCAGAAGAAGAGAAGAGGAGGAAGCATGGAAGGTTTCAATGATTTAATGAAAAAAAAAAAACCTTTCAGTCCAAGTAAGAAGGCAATAAATCCAAAAGGGGCAATTATCCAGGAAACTACAGTAATGAATGGGGAAAACAGGAATGCCCGTCATTGGAACCAAGGGCACAGGAACTGGGGGCAATAGAGGCCCTGGAATTTGTCAACCAACACGGTCTCACGGCAGTTCGTGAAACGGTCACGTCATTTTTTATCTATTGATTCGTGGACACAGACATGTTTTTCTAGTTTATTTCGTGGTGGTCGCCACAAAATGGGAACACCGGTCTCTGGGGGACAAGGGTTGGGTTTAGGAAAAGAAGAACAGGGAAAGTCCTTTGTTGTTTGACCCATCCACCACCCCGACCAACCTCCCTACGTGGATTTTCAGCCTCTCATACTACTGGCTACCGTAGTAGTGCTGTGATCAAGAACCATGCTTCTCATTAAAATCCATTAGTTTAAAAATCATGCTGGCCACCACGAAATATACGAGAAAAACATGTCCGTTCACAGGAATCAATAGATTAAATTACGTGACCATTTCACGAACTGCTGTGAGACTGGTTTGTGTCAACAGAGGCAAAAGAAACTGGGGGCAACAGAGGCTCTGTAACTTGGGGCAATAAAAGCTCTGGATGTGGGGACAACAGAGGCTCTAGAACTGGGGGAAACGGAGGCTCTGGATTTTTCGGCAACAGAGGCTCCGGAACTTGGGATTGTTGCCGCTAAACAGGAACTCTGGTTGGCTGGACCACCAGCTACAAATGAGTAGCAGACGCTGTAAGGGCTGCCAACAGGACTCTGGGGACAGGAGTCAGTCGAACCACCAATGGTAATGCAATATAGGATTTGGCAGGTCCACTGACTGGAAACTAGACAGGACACATAGTACCTCCTTGGTACATGACACTTGCCAGCATCATGGATCAGGATCATGACACTTGCGTTTCATTTCAGGGCCCATGTTGACAGGATAGAGCAGCCACATAGCCCACGTGAGCCATGCTGCAGCAGTGTGTCCTGCCTGTTTTCTCTTTCTGGACCTCAATATTTCTAAACACTGGCTCTGGTCCTTATCCCTTTTAATTTGTATGGATACTTTTATGTGTGGATAACAGATTTTTATTCTGGGTAACATTTTAATGAGACAAAGTGAAAACATTTGCACTTATGTGGAGAACAAAGATTGTAGAGTTCCTGAGCAGAAGGAACAGAACAAAAATGGAGAACAAATATTAGAGTGTATGATTGTCAATGTAACTTTTAATGTTACTGTTGCTAGGACTGGCAAGTTAACAATATCTGTCTGTTTCTGTGTTTACCATCATCATCAACATTACCCATCATCAGAACCATCACATCTATCATCAGATCCACCATTAGATCTATCAGAACCATCATCAGTTCCATCAGAACCATCATCAGTTCCATCAGAACCATCATCAAATCCATTATCAGATCCATCAGAACCATCATCAAATCCATCAGCTCTACCATGTCCGGCACCTTTTATCATCGGAATGGTTGTCTTACTCACTCTGAGTCTGCTGCTGGTGATCACTGCTCTTCCCTTCTACTGTAAGGTACGGACACACACCTGCTGTTTAGACCATAGACTGTATACAAAATGGCCGCAGCGTCTCCACTTCCTCCCTCTGTACAAAGTGAAGCCAAAATCTCAATAGATGCTAGATCAAACCCGCTAGACGTGTACAGGTCAACACCCGAGCACACTGCTCAGGCGTCACCACTTGGGCTTCCTGTTCGTCATTACAGCCGAAGACTGACTGTAACGTAGTATAGCAGCACTTTCTACCGCTATTAATCACCAATACATGCTTCTAAACCCAAAACTACACAACTGGACATGTTCCAGAAGATGTGAGGAGACATTAGGGACGTTAGCATTTAGCTACATGTAGCAGTTGAATGACTCAGCAAAATCACCAACAAGCCTTCTAAACCAAAAACTACACAATCAAACATGTTGTTGAGTGTCTGTGAAATACAAACAAACGAAGCAACATGTTTATTTACCACAAGTTAACAGACACATCGCTGCTGATTGGGTAACATCTCTGACACGCCCACCAAACCAGAGGAAACAACAGCAGCCAAACGGTGCCAACATTTAGAGATGAAACGTTCCCCTGTAATATACTGCAGCCAGCCACCAGGGGGCCATCCAGATGTTTTGGCTTCTCTTATACAGTTTATGATCAACCCCTGGTGTCGACCACTGACTGAAATGAAGCAGTCAATCTGTGATTGTTGAACTGAAGAGAGGAGTGATGCAGGAAGTCACATCTGTGTGCTGTCATCTCTCTCCAGGCCAGCAGGGGGCAGAAGCTGGACAGACCGAGGAACATTGTGCTGGTTTATTATAAGCGGCTTGTTTCTGCAGCTGAAGGAGGGCTGACTGAAGAGGAAGGAGCGCAGAGAGCAGAGTAACACCTCCGAGGATCTCATCTCACATTCAGATGGATTGTATTATTCAAGTTCCCTTTAACTGTTGTCTAAGCCATTTCTTCCAATCTTTGGGTCACCTGGTTTCCTTCTGTAATAATAGTGCGTTCCATTTACCTCGGAACTCGTGAGCCAGAGCTGGGAAGAGTCGACTGCTTCAATTTAACAAGTTTCATTTTCATTTTGGGGTTAACTCTAGCCTGGTTAGCTATTGTTAGCAACACCAGTTGATAACAATGCAAATTTTTCAATTCGATTACATTTTATTTATAGTATCAAATCACAAAAAGAGTTATCTCAGGACACTTTACAGATAGAGGAGGTCTAGACCACACTATAATTTACAATGACCCAACTATTTCCCACCAGCAAGCATTTGGTGCAACAGTGGTGAGGAAAAGCTTCCTTTTAGGCAGAAACCTCAGACAGACCCACACTGTAAAAAAACGGTAAGAAGTCTGGCAGCAAAGTTGCCAAACACTTACCGTCAAATGACAGTAAAAAACCTTACATTATTTTACAGGAAAATTCTTTTTTTAAATACAGAAATTTCCTATAAATATTTTCTGTATTTTTACAGTCTAAATATGTTAGGTTAGCCGTTTGACCCAAAAACGCTGAGACACACACACACAGAAGCAGATGGGTGTTCAGAGAGATTTATTAGACAGTCAAAAATCAATTGCGCGAAGAGGGGAAGTTTAGGAAGTTGTAGCTTCAGGTTGGTACAATACGTGAGGCAGGCAGACAGAGAGGAATCCAGGGCAGAACTGGGATTAGGGAGCTGGTAGATTGGAGGGGTTCAGTCCTGACTCGAGAAGCGAAAACCAGAGGAGATCCAGGTGAGCTGTGTAGGGTGGATGTAGTCAGCAACTGGTGGCAGAGCAACAGGCGGGACTGGTCATGGCAGGGAGGCAGCGAAGCAGATCCTTCAGAAGATTGTAGGGAGCTGCTGAGTCGGAGTGAGTCTGAGTCGAGAGAGTAAACAAAGTTAGGAACGAGCTGGGACTTAAACTGAAACGCTAGTAAGATACACTGAGCCAATGTTACCAACTGAGTAGTTTTAACGATCTGGCGCTGGAGACGTGAACAGCCCGGGTGGATATACTGCCGAGGTGATGACTGGAATGAGCTGCAGCTGAGTGAAACAGCAGGAGTGAATGGCCACGCCCCTTGACCCAGATCCATAACCACGCCTCTAGCAGCCTCAGGTACAGACACAACAGACAGACACAACAGGGAAAAAAGAAAAAGGGGAAAGAGAGAAAAAGAAAGAAAACAAACACAAGAAGGGAGAACACAACCAACCCATAACAAAATATTGTAGAATTAAAACAAATTCTTGTGATAAAACATTTCTAGAATGTTAAACAAATGTATAAATCTTCATCAAAACTAAGAAATATTGCAGAAATGCCTTAAAATTACATAATTTAAATGAAAACTGCTGTTTTCATACGGTTTTCTTTGGTAAATTCACAAGATTATTCAATTTATCCACAAGAACTCCCTGTTAAAGTACAGATTTCTGGATGCAAAACACACAAAAATCATGTAAAATGACTTTAAAATACCCTCCTTTAGGCGTTTATTTTATGATTATCTAATCTATTTACGGTAAATTCCTGTTTAATTCTGTTTTTTTTTACTGTACAAAAAAGAGAAGATAATGGGATAATACCTTCCAGAAACATTGTAATAATAGTCAGTACTTTATATAAACAATATTTGAGAGTATTTACAAGCAACTCTCCAATATATCTACATACGTTTACCATTAATATATGAGGTTTACTTTATATAAACATTGTTTTTTTAGTTATAAAAAGCAAATATCTAATACATACACATAGTTTTACCAGTATTGTATGAGTGTTCACTTTATATAAACATTATTTGACAGTAATAACAAGCAACTCTCCAATATATCTACAGACTGTATCTCATTATTGTATGGGGTTTTACTTTATATAAACTGTTCTTTATAGTAATTATAAGCAACTATCCAATATATCTACATACCTTTACTATTAATATATGAGGTTACTTTATATAAACATTGTTTTATAGTAATTTAAAAGCAACTATCTGGTATATCTACAGACTTTTCCTCATTGAAGTAGGGGGTTTACTTTATATAAACATTATTTGACAGTAATAACAAGCAACACCAATATATCTACAGACTTTTGTAGTGCATGGAATTTACTTCATAAACATTATTTGACAGTAATTACTATTAATATCCAATATGTTGTTCACAACTTCCTCATTAGTAAATGGGGTTTTGAATGTACAAAAACCAAAAGGGCTATGTAAAAGTGCATTTGCATCAACTACTTTTACACGCAATAAATATATATATTTTTCTGCTGACATTTTACAGCATTGTCCAATCCATTCACTGCAGATCCCTATTTGAGATATATGAGATTTTAAGATGAATCATAACCAGAAAGTATCATAAAATTACCATTTACTGCTTGTTTTACAAAGAAATGCACAATTTAAACAGATTTAAACAGTGCTATCCTTAAAGTTCACCTATGAATAAACTTATGGGAGCAAAAACTGTCTGGTACATTGCATTATAGCAAAAGGGGAACTATGGGCAATTTGGGAATTCATGCATGTGTGTTCAAAATGTCAGTGAACATGAAAAACTCTCTCCAAAATCCCAAAACTCAAATTTGTGATGCCATCTGATATGTCTGGAGCTTTTCCAAAAACAATGAATTGAGAAAGATTTTATAGATGACACTGAGAACACCCAGGGGGATGTTCGGAGGTAACGGGTAGAGTTTCTGTTTCAGAAATGAAACGCTAACATAGAATAAACCTCATTTTTTTTTTTTTTTTATATTCTACAAAATTAGTTTCACATTCATTGTCTACGAAGCAGCTTAGTAACCTGATGACATCATAGTTTGAGTCTTACATTTCTGGTTTGTGGCTTTGCGGGAGAGTAGCTCTTAATCAAAAATATCAGAGGTGAAATTAAAGGGGTGATAGAATGCAAAACCAATTTTACCTTGTCATAGTTCAATAACGACAGTTTGGAGGGTAAATAGGACATACATAGAAGCTCAAAATCCCATTGATACCCCTTTACTATGCAAATCTCACATTTTAAAATTGCTGCTGAGAACCAGCGAATCTGAACAAAGCTAAAAGTTGATGTCAGCATCCCAACTCCTAGTCTTTGTCACGCCACAACATTTGCATCGGCTCAACCACTGACCTGAGGTCAGCTTAGTCTTCTGACTCTAGCCAGGTCATGCAGATCTCCAGAGGTCCGCTATTTCATTACTGAATTCACTTCTGAGACTTTTTTATGCGAGAAATCAACTATGTAGAGGTCAAATATGGGCCGTTTTACCAAAATTGATGGCTAATTGCAAATTCAGTTGCAGTTCAGCAGGAGCTCAGCAGGCTATGTGACAGCGGCCGGTGCTGCCTCGCCGCCCGGCGTGTCCTACTTCATAGACTCCGGCTCACTGTGAGCTAGCTGGATCTCCGCCACGAAGGGAAGCCCGCGGTGCTCCATACCCACGCAAAGTCACCGTTTCTGGGTAACTGGACTACAAAATGCTGAGGCCCTGATGGAGCTCCAGGGCCTGCAGCTAGCCGCGATCTTTACCCATAGGATTGAAGGGACCATAGGAGCTAACGAAACCCCTAATGTTCACAAAAATTCATTAAATTGAAATTGGACACCATTGTTAGCTTTATAAGACCTTGGGGTACATGTTATATAAGTGGCGTGACAAAATTCAAACTGTAAATATACGAAAGTTATGCCGAAAGTGTAGCAACGATCTTTTCCCATAGGATTAAATGGGACACATAGCCTAGCTTGCAGCTCCGGAGCTCCGCGGAGCCCCGAGCCCCGGTCGTCCAGTAACCGAGAAACGGTGACTTTCACTGGGTATGGAGGTTGCCGCTTTCTCGTGGAGACTGTGTGGAGCTCCTAAAAGTCCGACATGTCTTACCAAATTTGCAATTAGCCATCAATTTTCGTAAAACTGCCCATATTTAAGCTTTATATAGTTGATTTCTCGCTTAAAAAAAGTCTAAGAAGTGAATTTAATAACGAAATAACAAACTAATAATGTATAACTTTGCAGTGTCTGAAATATGAGACCTGCTGTCTCGTCTCCAATGTGTTTCTATGTGGTTTGCTCAAACCAATCAGCGCACAGCTCATCTAAATATTCATGAGCAGACCATATTTGGAAGAAAAGCTCTTGTTCCTAATAGAGCCATATTCACAGGGTAGTTAAGGACCTAATAAAATAGCATTCAGGCCATTTTCAGCCCAACCAATGTTACATACCCTATTAGGAGACCTTAAGGAACAGTGTGAAATACCGTATATAATAATTCTATCACCCCTTTAAAGGCCGTTGCACACCAGGGACGTTTTTTTCCATGCGATTATTTTGCATGTTAATATATTTTTTTGAACTGTTGTTTTGTCACAAGTAGTGTTTACTTATGAGGATCACCAAACAACAACAAGGAGGCTGCTGTCCGAACTACAGACTGTACGTCAGCAAACTTTATTACTCCTTTCAACCTTTACAAAGGCAGCACATGCCAGAAACATTCTTTCCGTTTTTACCTTTAACAATAAGCCCGAGACATATGCTACACTGTTTTGCAGAGGGAATTCAATTGAGTAATAACTGTATACTCAATTAGAGTTGAAGGAAATCTTAATAAATAGCTTAAGGTAGCTTAGTGTTACAGCTTTTCCAGGGATGTATCTGAAGCTAACCCCGTCCCTTCACTCAGCAGCCTGGAAACAGGACAGGACACCTTTTGGTGCTTTTGAGGAGCTGCAGCTAGTTAAAAAAGCAACACAGTGGCTGCTGCAAAAGACAGAGAATTTGCGTGGGAGAAAATTGCTGCTCAAGTAAATGCATTAGTTCCAATATAGTGTATATCATATTTAATCATAAGTATAATATTACTGGTGAAATGGTTTTGAACCTATAATCTATAAAAATCCTAGGTCTACTAATCCCATCCTGAGGCTGCAGCACCATAATTAACAGAATTATAATTCACAATCTTTTATTTCAAAGGGTTTACATCATTCACTTGCAGTACTGGGGAACTCCTTTCTAATGTCTCTCACTGGTTTGTGTCCAGGGAACATCACAAAAACGTTTAAAAAATGTTTCAGAGTGAGTCACACTCTTCTGACTAATATCACCAATGTTGTAAAGAAAACTGACGTTTGCAAAAAAAAATGTAATGTGACAGAAAGAATGTGCTGGGATGTAGAGCATGTCCACGATGGGTGACGTGAGTGATATGAGGACGGATAAGGTTATGTAGGCTACAGAACTGATAGACTGGGAAGAAAAACGATACCACTCAAATAGGAAGTTATCTAAAAATGTAAATGTTGGGGTTTCAATATCATCTCTAGACGTATGTTTAACTCCCTGCGAAGTAATCCAGCTTCTTCATCAACGGGATCGTCGACAAAAGGAAATGCCATGTTCGAGAAAAAAGCGTTTCATAGTCTGCCTAACACGGTTAATAATCCAACCCTGTTTTTTATTCATGCAGATAACAAACTGCGCTAAAATGCGCCTGATTAAGACTGATAAATGAATGATGAAATGAAAGAGTGCTGTGTCAGAGGGAGGAGACTGAAAGAAGAACCTGCTCCCGACCAGGTTAGGGTCAGAGTCCGAGGTTAAGGTACCTCTCTTTCTGAAACGGAAAACCCAGAATTACCCTCATCTCAGGGTTAGCAAACTCAGAGTTTTCACTAAACCTGCTTTCTGAAATGGACCCCAGATGTCATTCGGTACCTCCTTCAGCTGTATGTGGGTTTGTGAACTTCTTTGCTGCCTCCTTCTTAGCCTCTGCTGGGCTCCCTCTTGCTCTGGGCTATCCTTTTCTCAGCCATCTGATGCACGAGTCTTCAACTTCACCCAGGCTATTCAGACCGTAAAGCAGGTTCTCAGGCTGGCTGTGGGAGAGCAGTCTGGTCTGTTGATCCTTGTCTGAACACAGAATGAGAGCCATAACATGGGTGAGAAAGATGTGGCAAGGCAAGGCAGCTTTATTTGTAGAGCACATTTCAGCGACAGGGCAATTCAAAGTTAAAACATTAAAACATTAAAACAGATACAAAAAATAAAAAAGATTAAAAAGTTAAAGTGCAGTATAAGAAATTAAACATTGAAGAGCAGTTAAACAGTTAAATATATAAAAGCAGATAAAATAGGAGTTTCTCTTTATATGCTGATATAGATTTTCATACAGTGTCAACAATGCAACTTCAGTATAAGAAATGAACAATTATTTAAAGAAAGGCATCATCAAAAAGAAAGGTGTCCAGCCTTGATTTAAAAGAACTGAGTTGCAGCAGACCTGCAGCTTTCTGGGAGGTTGTTCCAGATATGTGGAGCATAAAAACTGAACCCTGTTTAGTTCTGACTCTGGGGACAACAAGCAGACCTGTCCCAGACCACCTGAGAGGTCTGGGTGGGTCATAGTGTAGTAGACCTGTCCCAGACCACTTGAGAGGTCTGGGTTGGTCATAGTGTAGTGGACCTGTCCCAGACCACCTGAGAGGTCTGGGTGGGTCATAGTGTAGCGGACCTGTCCCAGACCACCTGAGAGGTCTGGGTGGGTCATAGTGTAGCGGACCTGTCCCAGACGACCTGAGAGGTCTGGGTGGGTCATAGTGTAGCAGACCTGTCCCAGACAACCTGAGAGGTCTGGGTGTGTCATAGTGTAGTAGACCTGTCCCAGACGACCTGAGAGGTCTGGGTTGGTCATAGTGTAGCAGACCTGTCCCAGACCACCTGAGAGGTCTGGGTGGGTCATAGTGTAGCAGATCTGTCCCAGACGACCTGAGAGGTCTGGGTTGGTCATAGTGTAGTGGTCCCAGACCACCTGATTGGTCTGGGTGGGTCATAGTGTAGCAGACTTGACCCAGATGACCTGAGAGGTCTGGGTGGGTCATAGTGTAGTAGACCTGTCCCAGACCACTTGAGAGGTCTGGGTTGGTCATAGTGTAGTGGACCTGTCCCAGACCACCTGAGAGGTCTGGGTTGGTCATAGTGTAATGGGCCTGTCCCAGACCACCTGAGAGGTCTGGGGGGGTCATAGTGTAGTGGACCTGTCCCAGACCACCTGAGAGGTCTGGGGGGGGTCATAGTGTAGCAGACCTGTCCCAGACCACCCGAGAGGTCTGGGACAACAAGCAGAACTGCCCCAGACCACCTGAGAGCTCTGGGTGGTTCATAGTGTAGCAGCAGATCAGAAATGTATTTTGGCCCTAAACCATTTAGTGATTTATAAACCAGCAGAAGTATTTTGAAATCAATTCTTTGAGGCACTGGAAGCCAGTGTAGAGACTTCAGAACTGGAGTGATGTGATCCACTTTGTGTGCGCGTGTGTGTGTGTGTGTGTGTGTGTGTGTGTGTGTGTGTGTGTGTGTGTGTGTGTGTGTGTGTGTGTGTGTGTGTGTGTGTGTGTGTGTGTGTGTGTGTGTGTGTGTGTGTGTGTGTGTGAGACAGCTGCACCAGGCCGAGCAGTGGCCCGTTCTGAATCATGCATCCAAAGTTCCCGTTCAGACCTAAAGACACGGCGACTACTCTCTGACTCTTCCTGAAGGAGGTCGGATGGCACCTCCTCTCCTTGAATGAAATTGAATGTTGTTACCTCTCCTGGAGAGTCCTTTCTTAACCCTCGTGTTGTCTTCCCGTCGACCATGTAACGTTTTGTTTTTCTGGGTCAAAATTTAAAAATTCAAAATTATTTTTAACATTTTCGACACTTTTGTCGCTTTTCCCGATGTTTTTGTTGATTTTTTTCGGCGTTGTTTTAAAAATGTTTTAAACATTTTCATCACCTTTTTCAAAATTCTTTAATTAACTTATTTTCAAAAGCTATGAAATTGAATAAAACACCCAAATTCAATGAAAGTAGTGAACTGATCACTTATTTTACTTGTGAAGAGCGTCGTATGGAACCATCCATGTTATTTGTTTTGACAATGTGGTTGAGAGAAAATGGGTCATATTTGACCGAGGACAACAGGAGGGTTAAGATCATTTTTAATGTTCAGGCTCCAACTTTGAGATGTATTCAGGAGCTACTTTTTTGCAGCTTCATAGAATCTATCTCTCCCTCTTCTTCCTCGTTTTTTCCTGGAAAATGAAAGACTACAAACTAAGACTTATCAAGTCGACACAGAGTTAAAGAAGTTAAAGTCAGCTTATGAGACTTTGGAAACATTGCGTCATTATGATAGAAAAGACAATATACAAGTTAAATATTTAAAGATTAAAATGCCGTCTTTGCGTGATGTTTACTAGGACAAATATATTTATTGTATTCTCCACATAATCTACAAAAACATTTAATTTCACAATGACCAAAATGTACATCCTAATTAACACATGGAGGCACTTTGAATATAATGGAAGTATCTACTGACGTACTTGTTGACAAGATAATGAAATGTGACAAGATACTAAAATAAGATCTTGATGGATAACCCCATTTTCTAATATAGACATTCTCTTGAATTAACGGCACCCCTTCTTTCCTCCACAACCATCCTTTGAACCGTACCTTGACATGTTTTAACCCTTGTGTTGACCAGGAAACTTTCTGCTTTTCTGGGTCAAAATTTAAAATAGAAACTTTGTTTCAACGTTTTGGTCGTCTTTTTCGAAACTGTTGTCACTTTTCCTGATGTTTTTGTCACTTTTCTTGATGTTTTTGAAGCTTTTCCCGACATTTTTGTCACTTTTTTCAACGTTCTTTTATCGTTTTTTTTTTCAAATGCTATAAAATTGAATAAAAAACCCAAACAATGAAAGTAGTGAACTGATCATTTATGTTACTTGTGAAGAGCGTTGTTGGGAAACATCCAAGTTATTTTTGTGACAATGTGGTTGAAAGAAACCCAAATTTCTGATATAGAAACTTTTTGAAAATGGGTCAAATTAGACCCGAGGACAACAGGATGGTTAAAGAGGCTGCTTTCAGAACTTAATGACAAAGAAAACAGGTCATAACTAAACCAATGAGACGGGACTAGACCCAATGGGACGGGACTAGACCCAATGGGACGGGACTAGACCCAATGAGACGGGACTAGACCCCCCCTGTGATGTGGCCAGACGCACACATTCCCCCCTCCCACCCATAAACATTTATACATTCATTCAGCAAGCAATAAATCAAAGCATGTATAACATATCGCAGTGACCCTCGTTGGACATTCGTTTCTATATGTTAACAGGTCACTTTACTGCAGCTTCAGATTATCCCACACTGAGCTGGCAAATCCTAAAATGCTGTTTTTACTTGGAAATCATGCGTCCACACGAGCATATCCCTCGTGTTGTCTCCCCGTCGACCTGCAACTTCTTCTTTTTCTGGGTCGAAATGTAAAACTAAAATTGGTTGACACTTTTTCTCACTTTTCCCAATGTTTTTGTCGGGATTTTTGTTCTTTTTCCCACTTTTTAAAATCTTTTATTTTAGACATTTTGTTAATTTTTTCAATGTTCTTGTATCATTTTTCTTTTCTTTTCAAAGCGTTATGAAATTTAATAAAAAACCCAAATTCAATGAAAGTAGTGAACTGATCATTTATTTTACGGAACCATCCATGTTATTTTGTTATTTTTTTGACAATGTGGTTGAAAGAAAACCAAATTTTCTGGTATAGAAACTTTTTTAAAACGGGTCAATTGACCCGAGGACAACAGGAGGGATATCCAGGTTGCTTTTGTGAAGATTTA
Organism: Zingel zingel; assembly: GCA_023566125.1. Classification (NCBI taxonomy): domain Eukaryota; kingdom Metazoa; phylum Chordata; class Actinopteri; order Perciformes; family Percidae; genus Zingel; species Zingel zingel. The sequence continues at coordinate 32,311,269 of CM042333.1, read as the reverse complement.
AATTTGTATCAGCAATATATTTATCATTCTTAGTTTTCTGTCGGGTGGGTTTGGTGGCAGAGTTATGGACGGACTTTCATTTCACAGATCCAGTTGAATAGAACGAGACAGTTAATATCATTCCAGTTGTTTTCTGAATCAACGGAAAGTATTTCCACACAGTTTTCATCGTTCCCGCTGTTAGGCTCCACAGGATGCCAGTAGCTGAAAAAAGAAATTTTGATCAGAGAACACAACCCAAGACGCACAAGTTAGTGATTTAGTTTGAATGGACCAAAAGGAGAAAATGTGTGAACCTTTCGTTCAGTGGAGTCCCATCCACCCACTTCCACGTCCCCTCTGTCTCGGAGTCAGTCAGGCCAATCCACAGTCTCTTCCGAAATTTTGTCATGAAATTCTTGTTTAAAAAAGAGTAACAACGTTTAAACAATATGACAGGATCTTTACAACATTCACAACCATTAAACCAATGTCTTTGTATCTGCCACCCCATTGATCTTTACATTCATTCAACATTTTACATTTATAACTACATCTGACTGACACACACACACACACACACACACACACACACACACACACACACACACACACACGCACGCACACACACACACACCTGTTCTTCTCTGCTGTTGATAATCACCAGGTCTGCACTCTTTTGAAGACAGTCATCTCTACTCTCATGCCAGGTTGTCTTGATAGAAGACATGTAGTAGAAACTACCGTTGAAATGCTCCCATTGAGCTTAGAGGAAACAGAAAGAACCCAAATGAAAAACTAAATTAACAAATGGTCGTCTCATTGGGACAACAAAAAGGCAATTTGTTATTTTGGGGGAAAATAAAAATGATTGTAAAGTCAACAAATGTAAATGTGACAGTAGTTATAAATGTCCCATGAGACCAGTTTTATGAATTATATGTGAGAAAAAGTTTTACATTCACAAAGCTAATATATAAATTCTTAAAATCTATTACACCATTCATTCTGTAGCTCGTAGTCTTCTTACATTTGGACTTATGCTATAACTTACTAATGGAAGAATGAAAAAGGAAGGGAAATTGTTTACATATTTGAAATGCAGCACATTGTGACCGACTACATCTCTTGACATTTACTGCATGATGATACCGAGAAGCACACTCTGTAATGTGCTGTTGAGTTATCATAATTTGGAACAAACGGGGCATGATGAAGATTTTGTGCCTCATTCACTCGAAACAGGAAGTCCTGCTGCCACCACGTGATTGCTTGCGATAGAAACTTGGGTACCACGCCCAGGTAGATAAAATCCAAATTAAAAATGTTTTTCCAATCCACAAAGTATTTTCATAGTGCACAGACTAGCGGCGAAGTCCTCCCCCTCGTGAAGTCGCGGTCCGTGTGCATGACACAGCGTCAGAGGCTAACGTTAGTAGCAGCACGCTGCTTGTGGTGTTGTGGCTTTCCGGATTATCTGTACTGATAAACCGCTGTGAAAGCGCCCTGAACAAGATTTATCAGAGTGTGGTTGTTCACCTTTCCACGGCAGTGTGTTCAGCTAGAGCTTATCTTCATAATGGAGGTGCAGTAGGTAAGCCTTATAAAAATACCTTTCTGTCATATCTGCTGAAACTGACCCTATGTTCTAGTAGAACTACATGAAGCAGGTCATTAAAATAAATCCGGCTCCTCTGGCTCCACCTACAGCCTGGAGTGAGATTTGTAAAAATCCACAACTCCCTGTTCAGATGCACCAATCAGGGCCAGGGGGGTGTCTAACTGTTCAGATGAACCAATCAGGGCCAGGGGGAGTGTCTAACTGTTCAGATGCACCAATCAGGGCCAGGGGGGTGTCTAACTGTTCAGATGCACCAATCAGGGCCAGGGGAGGGGTCTAACTGTTCAGATACACCAATCAGGGCCAGAGGGGCGTGTCTAACTGCGTGTCAATCACTGCTCATGCACACGCATTCATTCTCCCTTGTGGGGGGAGGGGCTTAGGAGAGGTTGTCGATGTTCAAATTTTTTGGCTAAGTCCTGGATCTTCACAATCCTACCTTTAACTGGAGTTACCGGAGCCAACCACTAACCGGAGTTAATCGTTGCTAATTGTTGCTGACCTAGCCTTCAGTTCCTGTTCTCTCTGTCTCTTTGCCCGTATCATCAACTTTAGTTATGGACTTAAGATTGAATAAAACCAATTTTACAGACAATTTTATTAAGTAGTCTGTAAAAGTTTTAAACAACATTTCAGACTTATGAATAACAGAAATCTGTTCAGATGAGATCGTAATGAGTGCAACACGGACATGTAACATTATAATAAAAAACTGTGTTTAACGTTATTAGGATCCCCAAAACACGGATTAAAACACTTGAGTGTTTATTCAATTTTTTAGCATTTGAACAAAATTGATAAATGAATGTAGAAAATAGTGACAAAAATGTCAGAAAGTTCAAAAACGTGGGGGAACAAAAACACAAATGTCAAAAAACGCAGGAGAAAACCGACTAAAACATCGGCATAAGCAACAAAAGTGACGTCCAAAACGTTAAAATAATAAGTTTACATTTTTAATTTTGACCGTCGACGGGAACACAACACTAAGAATGATCCATAACAAACAAAATGAACAAGAATGAACTTAAGATAGCCTTAGTCTAATATGATTTAACAGGAGTTAGGAGGACACGGTGTTGAGAGTTATAAGAACATGTCACTTTCTGCATGGATCATATTTAAGGTTGTTAGTAACGGTTCTCAGCGCCAACAATGGTTTCTTTGTAGTAAACACGGAAGTGCTGTGTTGTTAGTAGGAGACGTCACAGGGACCAAACTGACAAAAATAAAGAAAGAATGAGAGAGGAAGAAATGAAGAGGAAGTAAAGTTAAGGTGAGAAGACCGTTCTCACCGGTCCTCAGCCTGTCCTTCTCCTCCAGGTCCTTGATCATGTCATGAGTTGTGTTGCAGTCCGAGTGGGTAGAGTATACTGATACATACATTAAAAAATATACGATCAAACAAAAGTTTTGAAAAAGACGACCAAAATGTTGAAAAAAAAGTTTGAATTTTGACCCAGAAAAACAAAAAGTTGCACGGAAGACAATTCGAGCATTAAAGGTTTTGACATCATGTGAAGTTACATCACTGGGCATTTGAACTTTCAATATGGTGGTGCTGTTGATGCAACTGTCTTAGCACACTATAACTTACACAATACGAAGAACCCATACTCACATGCCAGGCGTAGAGAAACATTGAGGATGGCTTGTATGACGCACAGCAGCCCAAAGCCGAGGAGTAGCGCCTGGCAGAGTCTTCTCTCTGCAAAACCAACACAGACTCACCAACACAAACGTATAACCACTCTGGCAGCCATGTGAGGTTGCCATGTATCAGCACGGTCTCACAGCAGTTTGTGAAAATGTCACGTTATTTTTAATCTATTGATTTGTGTACACCGACACGCTTCTGTCGTTTATTTCATGGTGGTCAGTACGTGGGAAGCATCTATACAGAGGTTGTGTTTAGGAAAAGAAGAACGGGGAAAGGAAATGTCACACCGGGCCACGATCCCCGGTCTCCGAGGGTGAAAGTCCTATGTCTTTTGACCCATCCGCCCCCCCAACCAGCCTCTTAAGCGGATTTTCGGCATTTCATACTACTCGCTACAGTAGTTGTACTGTGATCACGAAAGATGCTTCCCATTTAAATACATTAGTTTAAATAACGTGCTGACCACCACGAAAAAAACGAGAGAATCGTGTCCATGTACACAAATCAATAGTTTAAATAACGTGACTATTTCACGAACTGCCGTGAGACTGGGTTGCATGTGCTGTTAAAATTAAACACATTAGAATAATGATAAATGAATTCAACTTTCTGTAAGATTATCAAGTAAATGAACCAAACTAACCAACCATTAGAATGCTAATGGTTGGCTGAATGGAGAGTTACATATAATTACAACTGGGGCCTTTTTTTTCCAAGCTTTGTCCGTCTTCTGTCAGTTAGTCCCAAATGAATTGTTGACATCCCTACAATGACGTCCAATAGGGCAAGAATCATGATTGCTGTTATGTAACAATTTATGTACATCACAGGACTTTAATACTAGAGTTCACTAGAGCTGCAATGGTGAATCACTAAGTTGTCAACTATTAAATCAATCGCCGACTATTTTGAAAATCGATTAATCAGTTTGAATACATTTTTAAGTTATTAAATTTGAATATTTTCTAGTTTCTTCTCTCCTCTGCGACAGTAAAGTGAATATCTTTGAGTTGGGGACAAAACAAGACATTTGAGGACGTCATCTTGGGCTTTTTGGGAAACACTGATCCACATTTTCACATGTTTCGGACATTGTAGAGATCAAACAAAGAATTGATTCATCAATGAAATAATCGACAGATTAATCAACGATGAAAATAATTGTAAGTTAGCCCTAGAGTTCACGTCCTGAACATGTGTGTTCATGTAAATGATGCAATGAAAACACTTTGGTTAAGACTCGGCAAAGATCGTGGTTTTGATGAAATATTTAGCAGTAACCACTTTTTCAGTATTGAAGGACAGGATTGTTGGGCCGTGTGCAGCTTAACCCTCCTGTTGACCTCGGGTCTAATCTGACCCGTTTTCAAAAAGTTTCTATATCAGAAATTTGCATTTCTTTCCACCAAATTGTCAAAAAAAAGTAACGTGGATGGTTCCATACAACGTAAAAGTAAAATAAATGATCAGTTCACTACTTTCATTGAATTTGGGTGTTTTATTCAATTTTATAGCATTTGAAAAAAAAAAACGGATTAAAGAATGTTGAAAAAAGTGACAAAAATGTAAAAGAAAAAAAAGTAAATCGTCCAAAAAATGTAAAAAAGAGCACAAAAAAATACTGAAAAAACTTCGGATAAAGTTAAAAAATAATTTAAAAAGCGACAAAAATGTGACAAAATTTTTTTTAGAAAAATCTTAAGTTGTAATTTTCAATTTTGAACCAGGAAAAAAAAAAGTTGCATGGTCGACGGGAAGACAACACAAGACGAGACAAAACACTTGATAAAGTACAATGAGTAGAACTGTGTTTAACAGTAGGCTACACATAAGCCATCAACTGATTAAGGGTGTTATTACCTGTTTGATTTGCATCCCCACTCTCTTTCTGCTTTGGTCTCGCTGGCTCATTAACATAATCAGCTACCTCCATTTGCTGCATCCTCTGCTTGATATTTGGTGAGAAGTCAGGTTCAGTGTGATCTGAGCAGTGAACTGTTTTTCCTCTTTTGGTCCTTGTCTTCGTCGAGAGTGAGCTTAAAAACCCATTATTACGCAGTTGACAGATTAAGTAATAGGTCGGATAGAGGAAGAAACTAGTTGACTCACACTAAAATCTGTTTCGCAAAAACTATAAGCTATAAATCATGCCATTACTTCATCTCCCGTCAACCTTTGTACATACTATATGTATTTTTTATTCTACTTCACGCACCTATGGGAAACGTGTAAAAAGGGTATTGAATAGAAATGAGCACAATCCTCTTTATTACTGTTGGTACTCTGTCCTGTACAGTCAGTGATACAGTGTGAATGGAGAATGTGCCTTCATCTATAGGTTAGGATGCTTTACTGTGGCTGTTTTAGTTCATTTTCATATATTTTTAATATAGCAGTGGGCAGCTTAAAAAGTGGTCCATAATAAAATAAAAAATATATATATTTAAAGAAAAACTGAGTAATGATATACATCCTATTAGGTGAAACTGTGTCTATTAGAAACACATACATGACACTTCCACATGTGCATCACAAAATAAACCATCAGTCACACACACTACACAGGAAACTGGTACTGGACAACCTGGTTAACAGCAGTGTACCTTATGAAGACTAAATCTAACTAAAGACCATAATATACAGTTTTTGTTTTGTTTTACATCAGATTTTGAAATATGGAATAAAATGCCTCCAATCTGAAGACAAAGAATAAAACAGACAAGAGGTCTGAGAGAGCCGTGCTGCAGCAGTGTGTCCTGTTTTCTCTTTCTGGACCTTAAAACAGGTCAACAAGAAAGAGTGAAAACATTTGAAAACATTTGAACTTTGTCTGTGTGGAGAACAAAGATTGTAGAGTTCCTGAGCAGAAGGAACAGAACAGAGAAATCTGCAGATGATGACGTTTTGTTATTGTTTGAAACACGTTGAAAGTGTTCAATAATGGAGAACAAATATTAGAGTGTATGATTGTCAATGCAACTTTTGTTGTTACTGTTGCTAGGACTGGCAAGTTAACAATATCTGTGTTTCTGTGTTTAACATCATCATCAACATTACCCATCATCAGATCCATCAGATCCATCATCAGATCCATCAGATCCATCAGATCCATCATCAGATCCATCAGATCCATCATCAGATCCATCAGATCCATCAGATACACCTAAAAAAAAAAAATAAAAAAAAAACTCTTATTGGAAAGTAAACTTTACTTGAGACTTTCATGAGTAAAAGTTACAAAGAATTTCTGCGTGGAAATGGTTACATTGCTTTTTCTAAGTAAATGTCAACCAAAAATGTTATCAGTTTGATATTTGCCAGGTGCAGAAACTGGTTTAAACTGGACTTCTGTACCTCTCGGCCCCATCCCAGACGTGGAGGGGCTGATAAGTGATAATAATTCACCCCCTTCCATAAGCTGTCAGCCTATCAGGGCTGATGATTCAGAAGTGAGGGAGCGACTGTGGAACCTGAAGGAGAATATACGATGAGAAGTTTGAGAAACATCAGAGGGAAAACTAAGAGACGGAGAAGAACACATCAGACGGTAAGAAAATTAAAGTCAGATTTGTGTCTTTTTGAACATTACAGTGATAGAGATCCATCAGACAGGAAGCTTCCTCCTTCAGGACGTCTCATCCTCTTCATAACTTCAACTTTTCTTCCTAATGTTCCTGTTTCCAAATGTCTGTTTCTCTCAGCTGTTCCCACACTAACAACCACCTGTAACTCCTGTTTAACACCTGAACAATTTCTGCTTGAATACACTCAGACTGCAGCTCTAAACCAAAAACACTACACACATCTCTCTTGTACTCTACATGTTTGCATGTTTCAGGTAAATGTCTCTATCAGTGTGTGTTTGCTGTGTTTTGTTGCTTGCATGGCTACATGTACCGAATGTGGATACTGTTGATGTGTTCTGCACTAATGTCTCGCTGTTTCCTGTCAGCCTGTTCTCATCAATCATTCCTACATACAGTGCCTTGCGAAAGTATTCGGCCCCCTTGAACTTTTCGACCTTTTGCCACATTTCAGGCTTCAAACATAAAGAGATAAAACTGTAATTTTTTGTGAAGAATCAACAACAAGTGGGACACAATCATGAAGTGGAACGAACTTTATTGGATATTTCAAACTGTTTTAACAGATAAAAAACTGAAAAATTGGGCGTGCAAAATGATTCAGCCCCTTTAAGTTAATGCTCTGTAGCGCCACCTTTTGCTGCAATTACAGCTGTAAGTCTCTTGGGGTATGTCTCTATCAGTTCTGCACATCGAGAGACTGACATTTTTGCCCATTCCTCCTTGCAAAGCAGCTGGAGCTCAATGAGGTTGGATGGAGAGCGTTTGTGAACAGCAGTTTTCAGTTCTTTCCACAGATTCTCGATTGGATTCAGGTCTGGACTTTGACTTGGCCATTCTAACACCTGGATATGTTTATTTGTGAACCATTCCATTGTAGATTTTGCTTTATGTTTTGGATCATTGTCTTGTTGGAAGACAAATCTCCGTCCCAGTCTCAGGTCTTTTGCAGACTCCATCAGGTTTTCTTCCAGAATGGTCCTGTATTTGGCTCCATCCATCTTCCCATCAATTTTAACCATCTTCCCTGTCCCTGCTGAAGAAAAGCAGGCCCAAACCATGATGCTGCCACCACCATGTTTGACAGTGGGGATGGTGTGTTCAGGGTGATGAGCTGTGTTGCTTTTACGCCAAACATAACGTTTTGCATTGTTGCCAAAAAGTTTGATTTTGGTTTCATCTGACCAGAGCACCTTCTTCCACATGTTTGGTGTGTCTCCCAGGTGGCTTGTGGCAAACTTTAAACAACACTTTTTATGGATATCTTTAAGAAATGGCTTTCTTCTTGCCACTCTTCCATAAAGGCCAGATTTGTGCAGTATACGACTGATTGTTGTCCTATGGACAGAGTCTCCCACCTCAGCTGTAGATCTCTGCAGTTCATCCAGAGTGATCATGGGCCTCTTGGCTGCATCTCTGATCAGTCTTCTCCTTGTATGAGCTGAAAGTTTAGAGGGACGGCCGGGTCTTCGTAGATTTGCAGTGGTCTGATACTCCTTCCATTTCAATATTATCGCTTGCACAGTGCTCCTTGGGATGTTTAAAGCTTGGGAAATCTTTTTGTATCCAAATCCGGCTTTAAACTTCTCCACAACAGTATCTGGGACCTGCCTGGTGTGTTCCTTGTTCTTCATGATGCTCTCTGCTCTTTAAACGGACCTCTGAGACTATCACAGAGCAGGTGCATTTATACGGAGACTTGATTACACACAGGTGGATTCTATTTTTCATCATTAGTCATTTAGGTCAACATTGGATCATTCAGAGATCCTCACTGAACTTCTGGAGAGAGTTTGCTGCACTGAAAGTAAAGGGGCTGAATAATTTTGCACGCCCAATTTTTCAGTTTTTTATCGGTTAAAAAAGTTTGAAATATCCAATAAATTTCGTTCCACTTTATGATTGTGTCCCACTTGTTGTTGATTCTTCACAAAAAATTACAGTTTTATCTCTTCATGTTTGAAGCCTGAAATGTGGCAAAAGGTCGAAAAGTTCAAGGGGGCCGAATACTTTCGCAAGGCACTGTATAGCTCTGAAAAGTAAAGCACTGTAATTCACATGTATTCCCCGTATTTATTATTGTCAGCAGCACATAGTGGTCGGGGGGCGTGGGTAAGAAGAGAACACAAGACATTCATCCAGGAAACAGGTGTTCATGTCCAATCAGTCCTCCAAACCATCCAAGGATATCTGTCTGGCTTTTCATTAATTAGCGCCTTAGCAGGAATTACCACCTCATACTTTAACCAGAGCTGTTATATTGTGCAGGGGCTTAGCACAATATTCTGGACCCTGTACAAATGTATTCTCTACAGGCCCCTTTCTGCATCCACAGCTATTCATTCTAGTATCTTAGTGTGCCCTCCTTACACCAGGGCCCTTTGTACCAACTTAGCGTTTGCCCCCCCAGTTCGACACCGCTGATGTTGTGAAACGGTTGCAGTTTGGTTAGGTTTAGGTACAAAGCTACTCAGGTGGTTTGGGTTAAAATCAGGGTTGTACATTATACATAAATCCCAGCCAAGGCTAAACCCGGACAAGTTTCTTCTCCCAAACTGAAAAAGTGTTCCCAAGTGGCAATCCCTAACGTCAACAATTTAACATTGAAAAATAGGACTTGCCATGCGAATATTGATATGAATGTCAAGTATGTTGTATAAAACTTACTGCTCTACAATGCTGGCTTGGTTCCAGCCCCAAGCAACCTTCCCTAAAGGATAAAGGTTTCCTGAGTCTACGGAGCTCATGCACTAGACATTAAACCTACAGTCAGAGATTACTGAGTTGATGACTTTTTAAGCATTTTGAACCATTTTCTAAAGATATATGGTTGTTTGAAAAAATGGACATTTGGAAATAATACTAATTTATTTATCCTTACAAAAATGTTAAATTAATTTAGCATGGCACATGTCCTGCTTCCTGCGTTTGCATGCTGCTAGCAGCTCCAAACCAAGGTGGTCCCTCCCCACTCGGGCGTGCTAAAAAACCAGCACGTAACCCTGACCTTCATCTTTGATTGTTGTAAACAGGACACCATCTTTGATAATGAAAAAGTTCCAAGACTTTTGTTCAGTTTTTAGTTTTCACTGGATTGCCAGGGGAATGTGCACATGAAGTTACCCTGGAAAGGTGCACCCTGAGGGCTATGCATGCATCCCAACCCCTCTGGTCATCCCAGGTGGGGAAGAACACTTGGGTAGAGTTTCGCAATTCATGCTTTCGAGCCTCCACTAAGGCTATGTTACATTTGGAAATCTTTTTAATGGGGCATTATGTGCTCCCAAGTCACCTGACTAAACTGCAAATTTGTTCCCAAAGGTTCTTCCCTAGAATCCTAAAGTGTTCCCATGTATTCCCTTTTTCTCATAAGTTGTCCTTGTTTTTAGTAGCTAAAAACAAGGAAATTAACTTGGCCATTAAAGCCAATTCTGATTCTGTGATCAGAGAGATGCTCCACCTGGACATGTATCACCTGTTGGTGCTGCTGTGCAGCTCAGGTAGGACTCAGCTTTAAAGATGACGTGTTATTTGAATATTTTGGATGATCTTGTAATCAGAGGACAAACTGCTCTCTCTCTCTCTCTCTCTCTCATTCACTCACTCACTCACTCTCACACACACACACACACACACACACACACAATGGGAAAATAGATTTAACGATAAATCCTCCATGTTCAGTAAAGTAAGCCATGGTGTTCCA
>CM042333.1:32290719-32293219 GCA_023566125.1 Zingel zingel | reverse complement strand
ATCATCAGATCCACCAGATCCATCATCAGATCCACCACCAGATCCATCATCAGGTCCATCTACTCGAAGGCCTTTTATCATGGGAGTGGTCGTGTTCTCTCTGACTCTGATGCTGGTGATCACTGCTCTTCCCTTCTACTGTAAGGTACGGACACACACCTGTTGTTTAGAACAATGTATCTAAAATGGCTGCCGTGTCTCCACTTCCTCCCTCTGTACAAAGTGAAGCCAAAATCTCAGTAGATGCTAGATCAGACCTGCTAGACGTGTCAACGTCAACACCCGAGCACACTGCTCAGGCGTCACCACTTGGGCTTCCTGTTCGTCATTACAGCCGAAGACTGACTGTAACGTAGTGTAGCAGAACTTTCTACCGCTATTAATCACCAATACATGCTTCTAAACCCAAAACTACACAACTGGACATGTTCCAGAAGATGTGAGGAGACATTAGGGACGTTAGCATTTAGCTACATGTAGCAGTGGAATGACTCAGCAAAATCACCAATAAGGCTTCTAAACCAAAAACTACACAATCAAACATGTTCCCCAAATTGTGAATCAATTTTTCAAACTCAGCAACCAAGAGTGTCTGTGAAATACAAACAAACGAAGCAACATGTTTATTTACCACGAGTTAACAGACACATCGCTGCTGATTGGGTAACATCTCTGACACGCCCACCAAACCAGAGGAAACAACAGCAGCCAAACGGTGCCAACATTTAGAGATGAAACGTTCCCCTGTAATATACTGCAGCCAGCCACCAGGGGGCCATCCAGATGTTTTGGCTTCTCTTATACAGTTTATGATCAACCCCTGGTGTCGACCACTGACTGAAATGAAGCAGTCAGTCTGTGATTGTTGAACTGAAGAGAGGAGTGATGCAGGAAGTCACATCTGTGTGCTGTCATCTCTCTCCAGGCCAGCAGGGGGCAGAAGCTGGACAGACCGAGGAACATTGTGCTGGTTTATTATAAGCAGCTTGTTTCTGCAGCTGAAGGAGGGCTGACTGAAGAGGAAGGAGCGCAGAGAGCAGAGTAACACCTCCGAGGATCTCATCTCACATTCAGATGGATTGTATTATTCAAGTTCCCTTTAACGGTTGTCTAAGCTATTTCTTCATTCAGAGGTCCTGCAAGGTTGTCAGAGCTCTCAACTCTGAAATATGATTCAGGGGACGTGATTCGGAAAATCCGACCTCCGAATACAAATGTAACGCACTGTAATGATTATGATTAAGCCTGTTATGCAAAATCAAATTATGAACTTAATTTCTGTCAGGAGAACCTGGGCTATCAGGATATGAATGCTGCAGGGATGTCATATTAATGTAAACACTTATATTACTATAAAGACAAGAGAACAAATGTAAGTGGAAATGATTTGAAATCAAACATTAATGATTAATTACTAATATATGAAAACACTAAACACAGAGAAATGTAGTACTAGTACTACTTTAATAAAGTACTTTCAGGTGTTTGCTGGAGGTTCAGCTCAGAGAGATGAAATGATGAAGATCTGTAGTAAATGTTTCTTTATTATCTGGTCAGAGGAAATTAAACCTTTTCATTAAACTGTGAAACTCTGTAAATGAGATGGTTTTAATGTTTATTCTCCCATCATGCAACACTGTGGGGACCTCATTTCATTAAAAGTATTTCAAATATAAAGAAAACATCTAGTGTCTGAATGATTTAGTTTTCATCTGTTCACATACATATTAAAGGAGATTCCCTCTCTGCATCAGCATCTTTCATCCAGCAGAGGGCAGCATGGCCTCATCAATAACTGTGTAAAACACAAGCGTGCATGTGTCTTCTTGCCATCTAAATGTCCAGTAACAAAGTCCAGCAGTGTTGCCGTGGCATCCTCAACCCCCTTGCTTAGTAGATATGCAAATTGGAGTGGATCAATCATGCCCTGAGTCATGAAAAGTAAACTCCTCTTTACAAAACCCTTCATCACCAGAGAGGTCAGAGCCACGGGGCGATAGTCCTTCAGCACCTTTGGAGATGGGACTTTTGCCACTGGAACCACAACTGATTATTTCAGAAATGTGAAAGTACTGCTCAAGAACAGAGCACAGTTGTTATGCCATCGGCTGCTGATGCGGTCAGGCCCCTGGCTCTTCCTCATGCTCGTCTGCTCCAGAGTCTTCCAGACGTCAGTCTCATCAATCAGAATCTGACTTCCCTCAGACCCAGTTCTAAATTCAGCCAGATCATCATTAAATTCATGGGAGTCAAATCTTGAATAAAACTGATTCAACTCCTCCACCAAGACAGGGCCAGGTTTGTCAGATGTGACCACCCCTCATTCCCACCATAGCCTTAATCCCCCTCCAAGCACAGTAGGCATTTCCATTCTTCAGCTGATCTTCCACCTTGTCCTTAAACTGGATTTTGGCCAATTTTATTTCCTTCTTCACCATCGTTTGAGTCTCTTTTTTTTTTTGCATGTCATTCTGTTGGAAAGCTATTTTGGTCTTATTAA
>CM042333.1:32275719-32288219 GCA_023566125.1 Zingel zingel | reverse complement strand
GCATTCCAGTGTGTCATGCAATACGTAAGAGGGATCTACACACTTTTTCTTTTACAAACGTATATCTGTACATAGTAGTCAAATGTTCATGTCCACCTTGTTCAGTTTGTTGTCCTTGTTTTTAGCGGTAGTGTTTCTGCCGCTAAAAAAGGACAACAAACAAAAAGCCAGTCAGATTCCCTGTATGTGTTCACATTAACTTGGCCATTAAAGTAGATTCTGATTCTGTTCCAGTAAAGCTCCTCCTCTTCCTGTTCGCAGATATACACTGAGGACAGCACACAGGGTTATCAGAGTGATGATGCACCTGGACATGTATCACCTGTTGGTGCTGCTGCTGGGCAGCTCAGGTAGGACACTGCTTTAAAGATGACGTGTTATTCAAATACTTATGTTGATCTTTAACCCTTGTGTTGTCTTCCCTACAACCTTGAAAAAAAACGTTCCAACGTTTTCAATTTTTAAATTTTTCTTCTACACATTTTCAGCGCTTATTTCTACGTCCCATATTTTCTGATATAAAAGAAAAATTTCAAACGGGTCAATGTGACCCGAGATCAACACAAGGGTTAAATCAGAGGACAAACCGCTCTTACACAGACAGACAACAAGGGAAAATGGATTTAATGATAGAGTGGAGCCTTGCCAGCTACCACCAGGCAAGGTTCCACCTGCAATCAGTCACTACCAGGCCAGAAGCCTGTAGAAAAGGTGAGCATTAAAATCCTACTTACCCTCCCTCAATGTTAACTTGGCTAGGAAGCAAAATTTTGCCATCTGATGAGGACTTGGGTGTCACTACAGAAGACCATGGACAGCAAAAATCCTTTGATGAACAGCTGCTTGACTGAATGGAAGCACATTTTTAGATTCTGCCAACAAGAGGATTGATGGGCTAGTTAGAGATATCCAAGATCTGAAAACAAGTCTGCAATTCTCACAAAAGGAGGTTGATGACCTGAAACTCACAGAAAAAAGCTCAATTCCTTAGAAAGGGAACTGCAAGTTCTTGGTGGATCTCAAAAACAAAACCCTGATTGTTTTGCTGAGATGGATTACCTGGAAAATTAAAGCTGTAGAAATAAAATTGTCATTCAAGGCTTGGGCCTTGACTCTCCTTTCCAAGGTAATTGGTAAATTATGGTGGAAAATAAGTATTTGGTCAATAACAAAAGTTCATCTCAATACTTTATTTACCCTTTGTTGGCAATAAGAGGTCAAACGTTTTCTGTAAGTCTTCACAAGGTTTTCACACACTGTTGCTGGTATTTTGGCCCATTCCTCCATGCAGATCTCCTCTAGAGCAGTGATGTTTTGGGGCTGTCGCTGGGCAACACGGACTTGAACTCCCTCCAAAGATTTTCTATGGGGTTGAGATCTGGAGACTAGCTAGGCCACTCCAGGACCTTAAAATGCTTCTTACGAAGCCACTCCGACTTCGCCACTCCGAAGCCATTTTGAAGAAAAACAGCCCCAAAGCATGACGTTTCCACCCCCGTGCTTCACAGTAGGTATGGTGATCTTTGGATGCAACTCAGCATTCTTTCTCCTCCAAACACGACAAGTTGAGTTTTTACCAAAAAGTTCTATTTTGGTTTCATCTGACCATATGCCATTCTCCTAATCCTCTCCTGCATCATCCAAATGCTCTCTAGCAAACCTCAGACGAGTCTGGACATGTACTGGCTTAAGCAGGGGGACATGTCTGGCACTGCAGGATTTGAGTCCCTGGCGGCGTAGTGTGTTACTGATGGTAGCCTTTGTTACTATGGTCCCAGCTCTCTGCAGGTCATTCACTAGGTCCCCCCGTGGGGTTCTGGGACTTTTGCTCACCGTTCTTGTGCTAATTTTGACCCCACGGGGTGAGATCTTGCGTGGAGCCCCGGATCAATGGAGATTATCAGTGGTCTTGTATGTCTTCCATTTTCTTATAATTGCTCCCACAGTTGATTTCTTCACACCAAGCTGCTTACCTATTGCAGATTCAGTCTTCCCAGCCTGGTGCAGGTCTACAATTTTGTTTCTGGTGTCCTTTGACAGCTCTTTGGTCTTGGCCATAGTGGAGTTTGGAGTGTGACTGTTTGAGGTTGTGGACAGGTGTCTTTTATACTGATAACAAGTTCAAACAGGTGCCATTAATACAGGTAACGAGTGGAGGACAGAGGAGCCTCTTAAAGAAGAAGTTACAGGTCTGCAAGAGCCAGAAATCTTGCTTGTTTGTAGGTGACCAAATATTTATTTTACCAAGGAATTTACCAATACATTCATTAAAAATCCTACAATGTGATTTTCTGGATATTATTTCCTCATTTTGTCTCTCATAGTTGAAGTGTTCCTATGATGAAGATTACAGGCCTCTCTCATCTTTTTAAGTGGGAGAACTTGCGCAATTGGTGGCTGACTAAATACTTTTTTGCCCCACTGTATCAGATCATCTTCCAATTTTCCTTATGACCTCTATTCATGGGATTTTGGACGCTGACTCTAATCCATCTATCTATAGACTAACTACACCATCCACCATGTTCAACAGCTTTCCAACAGGGATAATGTATTGGTTGATGATGACCCACCAAGGGCATATTTCCTATTCATAAAAGAAATGTCCAATGTTTATAACATTGCTTTCCCGGTTAAGCGGAAATCTTCCAAACTTCATTTCAAACCAATTCCGCCTTGGATAACCCAAAGATTAATTAAATCCCTTAGGAAAAAAAAACACAAGTTGTACGAAATATTTCTCTCTAATCCTACCCCTTTTTACCTGAGCCAGTTTTAAAAATATAGAAGTAAATTAAATCATATTATCAGAGGTGTGAAAAAGCACTACTTTAGTATTCAACTTTCCAAAATAATATCAGGGCACTTTGGACTGTAAGTAATCAAATTCTTAATAAAAGATTAAAAAAAGAATCACTTCCCAATGAATTTAAAGTAGATGTATCACTTATCAAGGATCCTGTAAAAATAGCAAAAAACTAAAAAATCTGATTTTTACTGAAATTGGACCAACATTAGCCTCCAAAATCCCTACGTTCAATGAAGGTCCCCTCCAATTTATAACATCACCAACTACTACTGTATTTCTTTTTAGCCCTGTCACTTCCACTGAAGATCTCTACAAAATTCTGCTCCTGGCTATGATAATATTAATGCAAAACTATTTGGAGTGGTTTCTGATGCCATCGCCAAACCACTGACCCACATATTAAATTTATCATTTACCAAAGGAATTGATGCACATGCCGCAGGAATTGAAAACATCCAAAATAATCCGGATGTCTGTAAATGTTCCAAATGTAAAGCACTTTGAGCTGCAGTCTGTGTATGAAAGGTGCTATACAAATAAAGCTTTACTTACTTACTTACTTACATTCACAAAGCTAATGATCCCTTAATTTTCACAAATTACAGATCCATCTCCAGTCTACCTGCCATCTCAAAGATTCTTGAAAAGCTTTTCAAAAACAGACTGCTTAATTACCTTGACAACAATAACATCTTATATCATCATCGGTATGGTTTTAGGAAAGATGGCTATTACTCATTTTTTAAATAAACTAAATAAAGGAAAGGACAAGAAAGAATCCACAGTATGAATTGTTTTGGATTTATCATCCATCATCATCATCATTTGACACCTCTGACCATCATGTTCTACTACTAAAACCAAAACACTTGGGACTGGACGATCAGGCACTGTCGTGGTTTACTAGTTATCTTGATCATAGACCACAGTTTGTTGTATTTGAAGGATTGAATTCTCCTCTTCTTGTGACAAACTCTGGTGTCCCCCAAGAATCAATCCTTGGGCCACTGCTGTTTAATGTGTACATTAATGATTTGGCCTTCAGACCAGCTTTCTATAATTTGATTTGCTGATGATATACAAGTCTGTTTTATTCACACAAACATCCTAAGACTATCATGAGAATAGAATAGAATGCCTTTTATTGTCACTATACACATGTACAACAAGATTAAAAGCAACTCCTTTGAGGGTTGTTAATAAGGAAATGGTAAAAATCTCAAATAGATAATGTAAAGTCAACTTGTTTTTTTGGTGTACTTATTGATGAAAACATATATTGGAAACCTCATATTTCATTTATTACACCCAAAATAGCTAAAAATGTTGTAATAATTGGAAGAATTTGTTATCTCCTTAACACAAAAGTCTCTCTCAGCCTCTATTATTCTATGATTTATCCTTTTATTAGACTGCAATAGATTTTTCGTTGTCAAAAGCAGGCGGTCAGAATCACTGGCTCCTCACCTCCTAAGAGAGAAGACGCACCAGCCCGATAATCGGCCGTCGGACCATTTGGCGAGGTCGGTGACTCGAGTTTGTTCGACGTGTCCCGTGCCGTCGGCCGTCCGAGGAGCCGTCGGACTTCATTTGGGCCAACCCGACATGTTCAGTCGGAGACAGGGCAGTCGGAGAGAGGGCAGTCGGGACTCACCCGGAGATGGGGAGCGGATGAGCCTCTCAAAATCTGATGAAGATCTGTTAACCTGACCTTTGTTGATCTGAAATGAAGACAGATTCAGCGACTGCACGGCCTATTCCTCTCTTAACATGTTCTCAGGAACACGTTACGGTGAACTATTTTAGTCCAATATGAGATCGGATTCTGAACGAGCCGCCATGACAGTCTGGCTGTGAATTTCAGGAGAAAAAAGAACCACGTGACGCATTCGTCCAATCAGCTGCCGGTTTTCATTTTCTGGGAAAAACTCAGACTGTTAATGGAAACAATACAGAGCAGCGCCGCCTGCTGCTATGGAGACGTATTATGTGCAGAGCGTACGCTCAAGTCGGCGTCTCTTCGGTGAGTTCTGAGGAACTTTTTGGACCTCGGGGACCCGACTGATCAGTCCGACTCTTTACTGCCGATGGTCAGCCGTCTGGTTGGTGTGTCAGGGCCCTAAGAGTCACACATTAAGTCTGTTTTAGAAATTTGGCATTCTTAATATTTATCAAATCAATGATCTTCAAGTTGTCCAATTTGTTCATGGATCATTAAACAAAACGCTACCACCTATTTTTTTGCAATCTTTTTACCCCTAATAATCAATTTCACAATTATCCCACTCGAAAAGCAGCCCAGCTTCGCCCCCTCCCAACGCAAACCATTTTGTCCCAATTTAGAGTTAATTACAGATGTTCTAAGATATGGAAGTCTCTCCCTCCCAGTCTACAGAAACTTTCTCCACTATCATTCAAATATCTGTGAGAAATACTTTAATGTATCAGTAGCTTAATATGTCTCTTGTCTTTTGTTTCTTTTGTTTTTTTGATTACTTTTCTTTTACTCTGTTTCTGCATTCTTTATTTTATCTCTTCATTTAATTTTTTTTGTCTTCTTTACCTTTTTATAGACTGTTTTTATGTTGTTTTTATTATTTATTATTATTTTTCTGCTTGGACAACTTCTTTATAAGGTAATGGGTAATTACAGTATACGCTTTATTTAAGTTCCTCCCAAACAGCAGACTTATGTTCTGTGTATTCATATCTTTAACTCACCTTTAGTAAACTGGTAACATGACTGTGAGTTCCCTGAGGTGTTTCTGAGCTGCTAGAAGATTCTTTATAAAACAACCTGAGAGAGTTTGTTCTGTCCACAGATGTGATCCAATCATGCTGCTTTATACTGATGTTTACCTTCTGATTTCCTCCTCAGGACTCCAGGCTGAAGGAGAACAGACCTCAACAGGTAAAGAGACATAAAAGAGAAATAAAGAATATTTAGATTAGTATCAGCAGTTTTAGTTTCATCTTTTCTTAAATACATTGACTCATTTTGCTGATGACTCTCCTGTTTCTGTTCAGAGCATTTCAGGTTGGTGGGAGGAGACAGTCACTGTACAGGAACACTGGAGCTGAAAAGTCAGGGACAATGGAGACCGGTTGTTCATCCCTGGACCCTGAAGACAGCAGCTGTTGTCTGCAGAGAGTTGGACTGTGGCTCTGCTGTTTCTGTAGAAGAGAGAGAGTCCTCATACAGATCTGTGTGGATGATCAGGTCTGACTGTGCTCTGTCTGGATATGCTCTGAGGGAGTGTGCAGAATCAGTTTACTCTTCCTCCATCCAGCATGTCACCTGCTCAGGTAAGCCTATCAGTGACATTATCTATGACATCCTCTATGACAGTAATGTACCCAGGTTGACACACACAGCAGCTAGAATGGCAGCATATATATCTGTAGATATGAAACATGAACCAAGATATATATCTGTAGATAGAAAACATAGACCACCTTCTCCTCATCCATGTTTACCTGAGACTAACACTGAATATTTTCTCCCTGATACCGTCCATCCACACACAACTCCTAGTCTGCTTTTCCCCGCTACCACAATGATTATTGGTGACTCCATCACTCGGGGCATACGTTTTTTTTATGCCATTACACACTGCTTTCCTGGAGCCAGGGTTGCAGACTTTCTGGTGAAACTTGTGGACCTGATACCCTCACTCCCAACCTCTATCAAGCGTATTGTGGTCCATTGTGGAATTAATGATACCCGCTTCCATGAAAGTGAGCTCACAAAACGGGATTTTAACCTTCTCATCAATGCTTTGAAGAACACCGGAAAGTGTGTTTTTATTTCTGGTCCACTTCCGTCGCCTGGTTGCGAAGCGGGCCGTTTTAGCTGTCTCCTCAGCCTTGACACTTGACTGGTGTTTTAATTGTTTGTTTGGTTGTGTACCTTATTTCTACGTGATTTTACACTTTTATGCTGACTGCATTGGACTAGTATTGATCAACTCTGATTTTGAGTTTGGCATGGTAATGGCAGCTGGCCCTGGCTAATTTTTCCACATTGTTGAACAATAAAGTTTATCTTATCTTATCTTTCTGAGCCACAGGCTTTCACTAGTTTATGACATAGTGTCTTTGTCTAGTGTCTTTTCTCTCTCTCTCTCTCTCTCTCTCTCTCTATATATATATATATATATATATATATATTTTATCTATTGTCAACTCTCCAGACTCTGTCAGGCTGGTGAATGGGACCAGCCTGTGCTCAGGCAGACTGGAGGTGAAGACTAACCAGTCTACCCAGCGCTGGTCCTCAGTGTGTGAAGATGACTTTGACCAGCAGGATGCAGAGGTGGTCTGTAGGGAGCTTGGCTGTGGGGCTCCTTCAGTCCTCCAGGGGGCGCTCTATGGAGAAGTGGAGGCTCCAATGAGGACCAAAGAGTTCCAGTGTGGAGGCCATGAGTCTGCTCTCCTGGACTGTAGAAGCTCAGGCTCAGATAGAAACACCTGCTCATCTGGAAAAGTTGTTGGACTCACCTGCTCAGGTAGGAGAGGAGCTGCAGCTTTGATTTGGTTTATTTCTGTTCTAATGAAACTCACTTTGTTCTTTTGCTGATGACTCTCTGGTTTCTGTTCAGATTCTGTCAAGTTGGTTGGAGGAGACAGTGGCTGTGCAGGAAGACTGGAGGTGAAACAAGGAGAATGGAGACCAGTGAGTTACTATTTCTCTGACTGGACCCTGAAGACAGCAGCTGCTGCCTGCAGATAGTTGGATTGTGGCTCTGCTGTTTCTGTAGGACAGAGAGTAGAGTCCACATACAGATATGTGTGGAGCATCAGGTCTGAGTGTGTTCAGTCTGGATCTGCTCTGAGGGAGTGTGCAGTATCAGCTTCCTCTTCCCACATCCTGGATCTCACCTGCTCAGGTAAGCCCATCTATCACATCATCTATGACATTGTCTACTACAGAAAAGTACGCAAGTTGACACATGCATGCAGCAGCTGGAATGGCAGCAGACTGTCTCCAGCAGCCATGACGGAGTCTGATGAGCTGCTTCCTCAGTGAATCAGCTGCTGAATGCCTCAAGATATATATCTGTGGATATGAAACATACACCAAGATATATATCTGTAAATAAGAAACATACACTAAGATATATATCTGTAGATAAGAAACATACACCAAGATAGATATCTGTAAATAAGAAACATACACTAAGATATATATCTGTAGATATGAAACATACATGCAAGGTCCAAAAATAACACTCACTAGGCAACAAATACAGGTATATTTTCAATTTGGGGGGAGGGCTATGCGCCACATGGTGAATAAATGTTTGTTCCAAAATAGTTCAGCTTTTCAGTCTTTATTTGCAGCTACTTCTTTCTGTTCCTCTGCTGTCTGTGTTCTGTGCACTGTACAAGTTAGTACCCAAACTCAGAAGAAGAGAAGAGGAGGTAGCAGGTAGAGGTCCAATAAAGTCCAATAAAATCCAATAAAGTCCAGTAAAGTCCAATAAAGCAGGCAGTAAATCAAAAAGGTATATAGGGGAATTATCCGGCGACCTGAAGACTGGGTAAAGCACAGGGGCGCTGCCAAAACCCACAGGTCGGTGGTCTTGGGGCAGGACAGACGGGCAGAGCACCTCTGGTGAACGGCCTAGGAACTCATAGTCAGGAACGGCTGTCGGTGGACAACAGAGGTACAGGAACTGAAGACAACATAGTCACAGGAACTTGGGGCAACAGGGGCTCTCTAACTCGGGGCAACAGAGTATCTGGATTTTGGGGCAACACAGGCTCTGGAACATGGGATTGTTGCAGCTCAACAGGAACTTGTGTCTGCCGGACAGCTGACTTGGAATGAGAAGCAGGCGTAAGCCTGGCCAAGAGTGCAATACTTTTTAAACATTAATGGCCCTAGTCCAGCCTCTACCCCTTTTAGATTTGTATTCTGTTACAGATCTTCTCAGAAAAAAATATCAAAGAGTGAAAATGCTTGAACTTCGCCAGTATCTCCACTCCCACATGGCTCCTTCGCCCTGGGAAACTCCTTCAAACTAAAGAGTCTATCCCCTATCCCTTTTAATCTTTAGGCATCCTTTTTTTAAACTGATTTTTATTCTGGGTCACAGATCTCTGAAAGATAAGAAAGAGATCAAATATTTGAACTTGTCTGTGTGGAGAGCAAAGATTGTGGAGTATCTGAGTTTGTTGGACTCTGAAAGAGGCCATACCACATGGTCATCGCCACCTATTAACTGGGCATGCTCTGGAGAGCGCACTGCACCCACCACTCACCACAGGATCCCCTCGACACAACCCCCCTTTTCCACCAGCACAATTATTATATATATATATTCACGCATTAAATCACTTAATCTTATTTTCCGTGTTTGTCGTCTGCTTTTGGGTCCAACCTTCAGTGCCGTTCCATAACACAGCCGGACCACCAAATGGTAACGCGATATAGGATTTGGCTGGTTCACCAGCTACAAATGAGGAGCAGGCTGCCAACTGGACTCTGGGGACAGGAGTCGGCTGGACCACTGACTGGAAACTAGGCAGGAAACTTGGTACCTCAGTGGTACCTGACATTTGCCAGCATCATGGATCAGGATCATGACACTTGCGTTTCATTTCAGGGCCCATGTTGACAGGATAGAGCAGCCACATAGCCCACGTGAGCCGTGCTGCAGCAGTGTGTCCTGCCTGTTTTCTCTTTCTGGACGTTAAAACAGGTCAACAAAAAAGAGTGAAAACATTTGAACTTTGTCTGTGTGGAGAACAAAGATTGTAGAGTTCCTGAGCAGAAGGAACAGAACAGAGAAATCTGCAGATGATGACGTTTTGTTATTGTTTGAAAACACGTTGAAAGTGTTCAATAATGGAGACCAAATATTAGAGTGTATGATTGTCAATGCAACTTTTAATGTTACTGGTGCTAGGACTGGCAAGTTAACAATATCTGTGTTTAACATCATCATCAGAACCATCAGAACCATCACATCCATTATCAGATCCACCATTAGATCCATCAGGTCTATCAAAACCATCATCAGAACCATCACATCCATCATCAGATCCACCATCAGATCCATCAGATCCACCATCAGATCCACCATCAGATCCATCATCAGGTCCATCTACTCGAAGGCCTTATATCATCGGAGTGGTCGTGTTCTCTCTGACTCTGCTGCTGGTGATCACTGCCCTTTACTTCTACTGTAAGGTACGGACACACACCTGTTGTTTAGACCATAAAATGTATCTAAATGGTTCCTGTGTCTCAACTTCATCCCACTGTACAAAGTAAAGCCAAAATCTCAGTAGGTGCTAGATTGGACCCGCTAGAAATGCCAATATCAACAAACAAGCACACTGCACAGTGTCATTCGTCATTACAGCTGACTATAACGTAGCATAGCAGCACTTTCTACCGGTATCAATTAACAATAAATGCTTCTAAATCCAAAACTACACAACTGGACACGTTCCAGTGTGTTTTTTTTATTACCACAAGTTTACAGACACATCGCTGCTGATTGGTTAACATCTCTGACACACCCACCAAACCAGGGAAAGCATACCTGTCTCTTTTCTTTGTGTCAACAATTCAAGGCATCCTGCAGTATGGAGGCACAGTGTGGTTTGGGGGCCTCTCAGCTCATCTGAAGGCCAAGATTTGATGGCTCCTGGGAATCTGTTCCAAATTGGTGGGACACTCAGTGGAGAATGCGTTGACTGAAAGCCACGTACTGCACACCGTCAGACTGTATTTGGGAACAAATATAAACACTCATTTGTTCCCCTATCAATATCGCTGCTGAATCAACATAGGAGGACAAATAAGTTATAGTCCCCCCCCCCACTTTCATCTATATATTTATGGCTATTTAAGACCACTCTTGCAGGGCAGGGCCCCACCTCAAATCATATTAATTAATTATTTATTTATGTTTTTAATTATGTGCCTATGTTTTAACTTTTCGTCTTTAGGTTGTTGTGTTTTAATTGTTGGAGCTTGTATTGCAAGACAAATTGTTGTGTTCACGGACAATAAAGTTGTATCTATCTATCTATCTATCTATCTATCTATCTATCTATCTATCTATCTACCTCAAAGCTCGCTGCACACCATTTCACATCGTTCAGAGGAACCGCAGCAAAACGGTGCCAACATTTAGAGATGAAATGTTCCCCTGTAATATACTGCAGCCAGCCACCAGGGGGCCATCCAGATGTTTTGGCTTCTCTTATACAGTTTATGATCAACCCCTGGTGTCGACCACTGACTGAAATGAAGCAGTCAGTCTGTGATTGTTGAACTGAAGAGAGGAGTGATGCAGAAAGTCACATCTGTGTGCTGTCATCTCTCTCCAGGCCAGCAGGGGGCAGAAGCTGGACAGACCGAGGAACATTGTGCTGGTTTATTATAAGCAGCTTGTTTCTGCAGCTGAAGGAGGGCTGACTGAAGAGGAAGAAGTGCAGAGAGCAGAGTAACACCTCCGAGGATCTCATCTCACATTCAGATGGATTGTATTATTCAAGTTCCCTTTAACGGTTGTCTAAGCTATTTCTTCATTCAGAGGTCCTGCAAGGTTGTCAGAGCTCTCAACTCTGAAATATGATTCAGGGGACGTGATTCGGAAAATCCGACCTCCGAATACAAATGTAACGCACTGTAATGATTATGATTAAGCCTGTTATGCAAAATCAAATTATGAACTTAATTTCTGTCAGGAGAACCTGGGCTATCAGGATATGAATGCTGCAGGGATGTCATATTAATGTAAACACTTATATTACTATAAAGACAAGAGAACAAATGTAAGTGGAAATGATTTGAAATCAAACATTAATGATTAATTACTAATATATGAAAACACTAAACACAGAGAAATGTAGTACTAGTACTACTTTAATAAAGTACTTTCAGGTGTTTGCTGGAGGTTCAGCTCAGAGAGATGAAATGATGAAGATCTGTAGTAAATGTTTCTTTATTATCTGGTCAGAGGAAATTAAACCTTTTCATTAAACTGTGAAACTGTAAATGAGCTGATTTTAATGTGTATTCTCCCAGCATGCAACACTGTGGGGACATCCACTGAACGTAATCCTTTCATTAAAAGTATTTAAAATATAAAGAAAACATCTAGTGTCTGAATGATTTAGTTTTCATCTGTTCACATACATATCAAAGGAGATTCCCTCTCTGCATCAGCATCTTTCACCCAGCAGAGGGCAGCATGGCCTCATATCATATCATCAGTAACTTCACACACACCACCAGAGAACAGGAGCACCACCCTGATGCAGCAACAGCAGCTTCCACTCTATTGTATTCAGTGTGCTATTGCAGAACATCGGCACAATGACTATTATCCCCCATACTTGTTATTATTCTTCATCTTCCGCTACATTTGTGTCCCGCTACTAGTCACGGAGCGTTGCAACACTATACAATACATCAAAACGTGTGTAATGATCGGGAATGGTGTGCTATGTCTTTTATAAGGCTGCGTGCACACTGGTTGTGTGGTGTGAGCTTGTCAGCTGCGTGGCGTGAGCGTGTCAGCTGGGAGGCATGTCCGTTTTTATTTCGGCTCCCATGTTAACAGATTAGAGCTTGCACACTGCCTGCGTGACACGCACGTCTCAGGGGTGGCTCGAGCTACGCCGAAAACATGTTTATATGTCATTTTGACACAAATACATTTAATAA
>CM042333.1:32250719-32268219 GCA_023566125.1 Zingel zingel | reverse complement strand
ATATTTTGTATTATTATGTTTTAGATTCGGTTTAAAAATGTTCAACTGAAAATAAAAGAAGAGAAATCAGGAACATCCCATTCAGTCCAGACTCAGAAACATTTAAAATCCATAAATGAGCCAAATAAACCGAGAATCAAACTCTAAAACTGCGTCTTTTTGAACAGGAGTCTGGTTTATGAAATGTTATTAAAGTAATGAAACTATAATAATATATAATCTTTGAGATCGAAAGACAAACCTCTCCCGTCTGCCCCGTCTGATATCAGACTCTGTTTTTACTCCTAAAGACACATTTAATCATATTTAATCATATCTAATCCCACAGTTTCATCTGAAAAGAAAACAAGAGAAACCTGTAGAAGCATTCAGTCCTTCACCACTTCCCCGCCACTGCGACTGAATAAGTAGACAGGAAACAGCTGCAACACGCGCTCCAAAACTGCGTCTTTTTGAACGGGAGTCTGGTGGAAAAGCGCGAGATCAAATCTTTACATTTCATGTTTGATTCATCTTTAGTTTTTGTTATTATGTTTTTGTTTCTGTTTTTAAACTTTCTTTTGAAAAGAAGAGAAGAGACAAATATAGATAAACACATTCGGCTCATCACTCAGTCAATCAGTTCGGACTCAAAAACATTTCCATTCAGTATAAATAACCCGGAAACCAAACTCTTAAATTGCGTCTTTTTTGACAGGAGTTTGGTTTATAAAATGTTGAAATAAAGCAACAAAAATCAGACAGTTGTGACGTAATATTATGAGATTCTTTCAGAAAGCTGCAGCTGTGCAGCCCGTGATGGGATGTAAATATTAAAATTATATTAGTTACCTTTAATATACATATTAAACATAATATTTCATATAAAATGTTCTGTTTCCTAAAACGAAATAAAATCTGACTGATTTTTAATTAAGTTTGATATAAATATCAGTTGTTATTAGTTGTTGTTGATATTAAAATAGAAATATTAATAATCTGAAATTATTAAATCATCATGTTGCAGCTTTTATATTTAAGTTTACATTTTTTTATTGTTGAAATATAAATATTAAAAAATAAATGTCTGTTAGAAAACAGACAGAAAAATTACTCAAAATATGATTTAATAAGATTTAATGTCTTATATTTTAATATTATAAAATATCAAATAATACGACTCAAAATATGATTTCATTTTGGAGAAAAATTGTAGAATTATCAAACATTTAGTCTTTTACTGACAGATCTGATATAATATAATAACATATAATAAATACACACATATATATATATATATATATATATATATATATATATATATATATATATATATATATATATATATATATATATAAAATATAACAAACACATATCTAATATAATATAATAACATATAATAAATACAGACATATATATATATCTATATATATATAAATATATATATACACATATATATATATATATAAAATATAACAAACACATATCTAATATAATATCATAACATATAATAAATACAAATATATATATATATAAATATATATATATATTTATATAAAATATAACAAACATATCTGATATAATATTATAAGATATAATAAATATAATATTATAAGACAGCAGCTGGGGAGCTCTGGGATCATCATGTTCATCTTTACATCCGTTTCATTTGGTAATGAAGAGCTTTTCAAAGTAAAAGCTTGGGCTTTTATCTCCTAAAATGAGACCTTTATTGTTTAGGGATCAATGACGGATGAAGATGATTTCTTTAACGTTTGAACTCTTTGTTTAGTTTTGATCCATGAAACATGACGGGAGTATTCTGACCTGAACATGATCCCAAAAATCATTCAGAAAGAAAAGATCACTTAATAAGACGCATCTTTATTTAAAAGCAACATATTGGACACGTTACCCAGCGAGACAGCATTAAACTTTATTCATAAAACATCTAGGGACAAAGGTTTAATACAGAGTGACCTTTAATACACACAGCAAAGTATTCATAATAATACTGTCAAAACACAACAGTTGCATTAGTTTTTAACCGTGCAGTTTAACCTGCATCCCATCAGCAGAGAGAGGCTCAAACATCTGTCCGACAGGAAGAGAAGTAATAAACTTTATTTATAAAACATTCATTACAGACAGAGAAATATCAAAACAAACTGAGAAGAGACGCAAAATGCCGATAATTTAAAGTAAATTAAGTAAATATGAATATAAGGCGTGTACATTACTGGTGTTTACGGGGGGGTCTGTGGCTCGGGGGGAGAGCGCGCGGGCGGCCGGTGGTTTAATCCCTGCTGTCGACATGTTGAGAAGCCGTGATAGATATATAATCTATAGATTATATCTTGTATATGTATGTAATCTATAACATCTATATATAATCTATAATATAGATTACATATGTATATATATATATATATATATATATATATATATATATATATATATATATATATATATAATCTGGGTCGCTATATATATACAATATATATAGTATATATATAATTATTATTATAATTATATATAAACTATAACATTTAGTTCCATAATAAACAGAGAGAGACAGAGCAGCGACCCCGACACATATACATATATATATATATATATGTATATATAAATATACATATATATATATATATATATATGTATATATAAATATACATATATATATACGTTCCATAATAAAGTGGAACTATGATAAGGTGTGGGGCACTGTGATTAATCTCTTGTTACAGCAGCTTTATAAATACCAGACTAAGCTTTTAAAATAATAATTGTTGGCATATTCATATATTTAATGTTAAAATGTGGAACATTGAATCTGATGATGTTGTTTACATCAAAAACAATATCTTCACTAATAACATGTTGGATTCATGTTAAACTATATTTTCAGACATATAAATATATCTATATAAAGTCTGATGCTCATCAGACTTTCTCTGAATCAGTAAACGTATGTGATTGAAACGTTATTTGCCAAATAAAAATGAAATGCGATTATGTTTTCGGTTATTTCCGCCATAACATGCAGACACGCCGTCAGAGACCGAGATCAGAGATCAGAGATCAAATCAATATAACGGCTGTTTTAGACACGTATCTGCTTCATCATAGCCATGTTGCTGTCTTATTATAGCTGGTTATTGATATATTGATGTATGATTATAGATTCATGATATATTGATATTAGCTGGAACATAAGCACTATTACAACTTGTGCAATATTAATGAATATGAATCGTGTGTAGGTAGACGGAGCGAGTTTCCAAATGTTAGCTCGGATGTGATTCAGAGAGAAAATGAATGAAAACATCTTAAATCTCAAATCTATCCGTTTATTCACATGAATGAACTTCAGATAATTAGATTAACAAGTGGACTGAAACAGAGCTATAGTCTAGATTTCACGGGGATGCCCCCCCCCCCCCCCTCGCCCCCTCAATGCTGAGGATTTGTAGATTTGTCCCCCCTTGTTGTGAAAGACAACCATCTCCCCAAAAGAGTATATGTCTATGTATCCTTCTTACCGGTATATTTATAACGCTTTCAGACAGGAACTGAAGCTCATTTGGGGGTTTTAGGAAGAAGCGTGTCAGCTTTGCTTCATCGCGGGTTAAAGAACACGGCAGGAGACAAAGATTGATTCATGTAACACGTCTCATTCTCTAACACATTACTTGTTGAGATGTCCCCCTCCAATGCTGGAACCAGACCTCCGGCCTTGGTTCAGGCTGCTCAGTGTCCCACATTAGGAAGCTGCACATTTCTCAGACAACTTGTGCTACGAGCTCTAATATGTCTCTCATGTCTTTTGAGAATGTGTCATTTCTGTTATTTGAGTACTTCATTACGCTCACGCTAAGAAAAAGTCTGTATAATAAGAGTAAAAGTTCTGGCTTCTTTGCCCAGTAATTAAAAACAGAAAGTATG
This sequence comes from Zingel zingel, assembly GCA_023566125.1. Lineage (NCBI taxonomy): Eukaryota > Metazoa > Chordata > Actinopteri > Perciformes > Percidae > Zingel > Zingel zingel. Next base: position 32,264,295 of record CM042333.1, on the reverse strand, counting down.
TGTGTAGCTTCAGTTAAAATACAGACCATGTTCTGTTAGGCCTGTTATTTACAATTATCTCATAAAAACTTCTTAGTTAGTACATTTCTGAAAATGTTGAAATCAACTTCAAAAACTTTTTCTAAAATTCAACAAAAACGTCACAAAAAAACACCAAAACCTCCTAAAAAGTGTCACATAAGTCGTAAAAAGCAACGGAAACTTTAAAAAAGTGACAACGTGGACTCCTTTAATCCCCCAAAACCTCCGTGGCCGACTAAAGTTGTCGGAGCACAAATCATACAATTAGAAATGTAAATAAACAGAAACAAACGTGAATCAGGATCTATAGACAATTTGTATGAGTGTATAGAGTGTATGTACGAGTGTATAGAGTGTATGTACGAGTGTATGTACGAGTGTATAGGTATGTATGAGTGGATGTACGAGTATAGAGTGTATGTACGAGTGGATGTATGAGTGTATAGGTATGTATGAGTGTATGTACGAGTGTATAGAGTGTATGTACGAGTGTATGTACGAGTGTATAGAGTGTATGTACGAGTGTATAGAGTGTATGTACGAGTGTATGTACGAGTGTATAGGTATGTATGAGTGGATGTACGAGTATAGAGTGTATGTACGAGTGGATGTACGAGTGTATAGGTATGTATGAGTGTATGTACGAGTGTATAGAGTGTATGTACGAGTGTATAGAGTGTATGTACGAGTGTATGTACGAGTGTATAGAGTGTATGTACGAGTGTATAGAGTGTATGTACGAGTGTATGTACGAGTGTATGTATGAGTGTATGTACGAGTGTATAGAGTGTATGTACGAGTGTATAGAGTGTATGTACGAGTGTATGTACGAGTGTATGTATGAGTGTATGTACGAGTGTATAGAGTGTATGTACGAGTGTATAGAGTGTATGTACGAGTGTATAGAGTGTATGTACGAGTGTATGTACGAGTGTATGTATGAGTGAATGTATGAGTGTATGTATGAGTGTATAGGTATGTACGAGTGTATGTACGAGTGTATGTACAAGTGTATGTACGAGTGTATGTACGAGTGTATGTACGAGTGTATGTACGAGTGTATAGAGTGTATGTACGAGTGTATAGAGTGTATGTACGAGTGTATGTACGAGTGTATGTATGAGTGAATGTATGAGTGTATGTATGAGTGTATAGGTATGTACGAGTGTATGTATGAGTGTATGTACGAGTGTATAGAGTGTATGTACGAGTGTATGTACGAGTGTACGTATGAGTGAATGTATGAGTGAATGTAGGAGTGTATGTACAAGTGAATGTAAGAGTGTATGTACGAGTGTATAGAGTGTATACATGAGTGTATGTACAAGTGTATAGAATGTACGTACGAGTCTATGTACGAGTGTACGTATGAGTGTATATACAAGTGTATGTACGAATGTATGTACGAGTGTATAGAGTGTATGTACGAGTGTATAGAGTGTATGTACGAGTGTATGTACGAGTGTATAGAGTGTATATACGAGTGTATGTACACGAGTGTACGTATGAGTGTATATACGAGTGTATGTACGAATGTATGTACGAGTGTATAGAGTGTATGTACGAGTGTATAGAGTGTATGTACGAGTGTATAGAGTGTATGTACGAGTGTATGTATGAGTGTATGTACGAGTGTATGTACGAGTGTATGTACGAGTGAATGTACGAGTGTATGTACGAGTGTATGTATGAGTGAATGTACGAGTGTATGTACGAGTGTACGTATGAGTGTATGTACGAGTGTATAGAGTGTATGTACGAGTGAATGTATGAGTGTACGTATGAGTGTATGTACGAGTGTATAGAGTGTATGTACGAGTGAATGTATGAGTGTATGTATGAGTGTATGTACGAGTGTATGTACGAGTGAATGTATGAGTGTATGTACAAGTGTATAGAATGTATGTACGAGTGAATGTATGAGTGTATGTACAAGTGTATAGAATGTATGTACGAGTGTATAGAGTGTATGTACGAGTGTATGTACGAGTGTATAGAGTGTATGTATGAGTGTATGTGCGAGTGTATAGAGTGTATGTATGAGTGTATGTACGAGTGTATAGAGTGTATGTACGAGTGTATGTACGAGTGTATAGAGTGTATGTACGAGTGTATGTACGAGTGAATGTATGAGTGTATGTACGAGTGTATAGAGTGTATGTACGAGTGAATGTATGAGTGTATGTACGAGTGTATGTACGAGTGTACGTATGAGTGTATGTACGAGTGTATAGAATGTATGTACGAGTGTATGTACGAGTGTACGTATGAGTGTATGTACGAGTGTATAGAGTGTATGTAGAAGTTTATAGAGTGTATGTAGAAGTTTATAGAGTGTATGTAGAAGTGTATGTACGAGTGTATAGAGTGTATGTAGAAGTTTATAGAGTGTATGTAGGAGTGTATGTACGAGTGTATGTACGAGTGTATAGAGTGTATAGAGTGTATGTACGAGTGTATGTACGAGTGTATAGAGTGTATAGAGTGTATAGAGTGTATAGAGTGTATAGAGTGTATAGAGTGTATGTACGAGTGTATAGAGTGTATAGAGTGTATGTACGAGTGTATGTACGAATGTACGTATGAGTGTATGTACGAGTGTATAGAGTGTATGTACGAGTGTATGTACGAGTGTATAGAGTGTATGTATGAGTGTATAGAGTGTATGTACGAGTGTATGTAGAAGTTTATAGAGTGTATGTAGGAGTGTATGTAGGAGTGTATAGAATGTATGTACGAGTGTATGTAGGAGTGTATGTAGGAGTGTATTTAGAAGTTTATAGAGTGTATGTAGGAGTGTATGTACGAGTGTACGTATGAGTGTGTGTACCATTGTATAAAGTGTATGTACGAGTGTATAGAGTGTATGTAGGAGTGTATGTACGAGTATCTAGAGTGTATGGAGTGTATGTAGGAGTGTATAGAGTGTGTGTACAAGTGTATGTACGAGTGTTCATTTATGTATTTATTACTTTTAGCACAGCAAAGTCCGTTATACAATAAAGTCTTTTCTATTCTTCTGCAGGTGTACTCTCCGATGGCGAGTGGCGGGATGTCCTCTGGTCTCGGGATGGGCTCCATGTCGGGCTACATGTCCGGCGGCGCCACGGCCGGCTCTTTCAACATGTCGTACGGAGGGACCGGTCTGAGCCCCGGCCCGGTGGGGGGGATGGGCGGCCCGGCCCCGGCGGCCATGTCGGGTCTGGGCGGGGGTGTAGCCTCGATGGGCGGGACCGTGAGCCCGTCGGCGCAGCAGTCGATGAGTCTGAACCCGTACAGCCCCGCCATGAGCCCTGGCGTGGTGTACGGTGGCGGAGGTGGACTGAACCGTGGCCGCGAGAACAAGGCGTTCAGACGGAGCTACCCGCACGCCAAGCCGCCCTACTCCTACATCTCACTCATCACCATGGCGATTCAGCAGGCGCCCAGCAAGATGCTGACGCTGAGCGAGATCTACCAGTGGATCATGGACCTGTTCCCGTACTACCGGCAGAACCAGCAGCGCTGGCAGAACTCCATCCGCCACTCGCTGTCCTTCAACGACTGCTTCGTCAAGGTGTCGCGCTCGCCGGACAAGCCGGGGAAGGGCTCGTACTGGACGCTGCACCCCGACTCCGGGAACATGTTCGAGAATGGCTGCTACCTGCGCCGCCAGAAGAGGTTCAAGTGCGACAAGAAGATGTCGCCAGCGGCGGGGAAATCCGACAGCAGGAAGGATCCGGGCCGAGCGTCGCCTGGCGGAGACAAACCTCCGGGACTCCTGGACACGGCCGTGCTGCCGTCCTCGCCGCCCGGTCTGGACCTGCGAGGTGGCGTGGGCGTCGGCCCATCAGAGCTGAAGGTGTCAGGCTCGCAGCTGCTATCCTCACTGTCGTTGCCACCGCATGCCATGGCGCATGAGTCACAGCTGCATCTGAAAGGAGACCCACACTACGCCTTCAACCACCCGTTCTCCATCAATAACTTAATGTCGTCTTCGGAGCAGCAGCACAAACTGGAGCTGAAGGCCTACGAGGCGCTGCAGTACTCGTCCTACAGCGCTGGCGCCGGGCGCAGCGCCGAGCCGCTGGAGGCGTCCTACTACCAGTATCCCAGACCGCTCCTCAACACCTCGTAGTACCCGCTGCACTTCCTGTCTTCTCATGAACCGCTCGTACGCTTAGCTACAGAAAGTTATGCACTGTGATTCGTATGTATTTATTCTCAGACCCAGACAAAATCTGTGGATTTATTTTGTGTTCAGCGGGGATCCAGAATGGAAATCTGCAGATTTTAGCAGACTGATCGGGGTGGAGATGTGTTAACAACCTGAGTTTTATTTTAATTTCTTTAAAATCTGTGTCTGTAGAGTCCGTTTGGAGCAGAACTTCACTTCATACCAGTTTTAAACACGTGGTTAACGTTGTGGAACGGTCCCAGTTTGGTTAGGTTTAGACACCAAAACTACTGAGTTAAGTTGATATAAAGATGGAGGTCTGGGTTCAAATCAGACGTGAACCACCAACCACGTGATGCAGAATGTGAAGTAGCTCCGTTTGTTCCCTAAAGTTAAAAAAACTCTGTTTCCTTTTCTTTTCCAACGGGACATGAACCCCGGTCTCCTGGGTGAAAGTCCCCCTCCCCCACCAACCTGCCTCCTTACCAGGACATTTGGCGCTCTTATACTTCCTCACCTTACTTCCTGCTTTGCTCCCGTCAGAACTACTACTACGGAATTGTTGTGCATAAGTTTTGGTACGATATGTTACGAACTGGTTGATGAGAAAGCGTTGTGTCGAACTCTCTGCATGCAGCCATCCTGGACTTCCTGTCTGACTGTGATGAACCGGACCGACTCGCTGGACTGAACTCTGCACTGTGACCGGACACAAAGACAAACTGACCTCAGGTCTGTGATCTCCTTTTTCACACTGAGTCTCCATCATCCAGAGTTTAATGTTTGTACCGTACAGAGGTTTAAAGGGCCGGAGGTCTCTGTATGTCAGCTGTTCCCAGCCGACAACAGACAGATCATCGTGTTAGCAGAAGATGATCCGGGGTTTGCAGGATTGGGTCAGTAAAAAAACAACTCAAAGATATTCTGTCAAAGAGGAGTGAAGAAACTAAAAATACTGACAAAAAATGACAAAAACGTCAATCATCTTGAGAAGATGATTAGGTGTTTGCCAGATTTAAACCAGATCCTGAGAACTCAGCAGCTGCATATGTCTATTATATATTTATATTCATTCATATATCTCGTAGATTACCCCTGAATATTCTACTATAAAGCTGCAACTACGGTTTCTTTTCACTGTGTAAAAAATGACTCAAACTGTTTCATCCATTATCAAAATAATTGGATATTAATTTAATATTTTACATCTATCTTTGCAGCTGTAGTCGAATATTCCACAAATCGGATCGCCTCAGTGTCTAAAACATGTGATAATGAAACAAAGATCTTTAATTAGACTGAACGTCTGAGTTGACATATGATTGCATATTTTTTCCCCTATAAATCATGACATATAGCCTATTTTGGTATACATTTCAAGCTGTTAATAATACCGTTAACCCTCTGAGGTCTAAGGGTATTTTCAGATATCTTCTTAAATGTATCTTTTTAAGGTATTTGTATATAACTGACCCCCATGTGTTTCATATAAAAATGTTCAGAACAAACTCAGCTTTCTGTCTAGTGAGACCCTAATCTGTCCCAGAGCAACGTGTGAAGAGATCATTTGGAAAGCTGAAACGTTGACGTTGGCTTTTTGAAATTCCTCAAATCTCCTTTGAAAACAAACCTAAACTTATGATGTGTTGTACGAACTGCTTCGGTGCTTGAAATGAGTTTACCAAAGTCTTTAGGTTATATATGATTAAAATAGTAAATAAATGTCTGAAATTAAATTGTATAATATTGCTTTTTGAGTAAGACTTTTGTCAAACATCGTTTGGACGCGCAAGAGCGTCTTTTGTCCTCAGAGGGTTAATAACAAATAGAATGACATGGATCAGCCGTGTTGCGAGAGTTCTGGCCTGTTTCACACTAATAACATCTGGACCTAAATTAATATCCAGGACAATGATTCAATAATGTGGACAGAAACGGTTTTTAGACAGAGACAGAAACAGTGTCCAGGTTTATAAAGCTGCAACTATACTGAACTATAGTTTGGATCAATGGAAGAACATATCCAGGATAACACCTTCTGTGTGTGTTGCCGTTCTCAAAACTCCCGTTTAATCTTTAATCTCTAGACAGAAACGGGTTTTAAATGAAGCCAGAAACCCCGACCAGACATACTGGTTCATTAAACTGCAACTAACAATGATTTTCCGGATTAATTAAACACTGAATAGTCGACTATTTGCCCTGTTCAGACACTAATAAAAACTGATAAATAAATATCCAGGACGACGATTCATTCTGTGACATTAATGTGGACAGAAAAGGATTGTAGACGGAGTCAGAAGACCCGGCCGTGTCGTGGATACCTTTCCTCTCTCAGTAACTCAGAGAGACGGCCTTTAAATTCTTTTGTTGGAGACTTGATTGCAGATTCCCTGTCAGGGCCAACGGATTGAATCTCTCTGAGGTCTAAGGGCATTTTCACAGTTCTTACATATCTTCTTAAATTCACCTTTTAAGTGAATTTGCATTCAACTCATCCCCATGTGTTTCATATCAACATATTGGGAACAAACTCAGCTTTCTGTTTAATGAAGCCCAGAGAAATGTGGAACGAGATCATTTGGCCATGAAGCCGAAAAGATAAAGTGGCTTTTTGAAATTCTTCAAACCTTTACTCATGCAGATGAATTGTTTTGTGTTTGAAATGAGTTTAATCAACTCTAAGCTTCACAAAACAGGCGACGGTCGTGTTAATATGCTGAAATATTTAACCGTTGTGTTGTCGTCGTTTCAACCTTGAAAAAAACACTTTTTTTCTGACATTTCTGACGCCTTTTTTCACAGTTTGTTTTTGCTTTTTCCAACGTTTTAAATTTGTAAATGTTTCTTCTACACATGTTCAGCGCTTATTTCTACGTCAAATATTTTCTGATATAAAACAAAAATGTAAAAACGGGCCGATGTGACCCGAAGTCAACACAAGAGTTAATCAAGACGTGAGCAGAAACGTTGTTCTGTCGGCCCACGCGTCGGCCGTCAGTAAGTTAATGAAGGAGGATTTATTTCTCCCACGACCTCGGCTGCTCCGCGCTGACCCCCGGAGTGGTCGCGACCCCTATACTGAGAACCCCCCCCCCCACACACACACACACTCAGAGATTAAAGAGTCGTCTGTATCCGGGCAGATCTCTCATCTTTTCTACTCTACTGATTATTAACACCACGACGTGTCTCTAAATCTCTCAACGTTTCCAGCAGGTCTTACATTGATATTTATTGGAAAAAAAACATCGTCCATTTATTGGATTTTGTTGTAAAAAATATCTACATTTATATTTATTTTAAAATATAAATGAAGCCTAGATGTTTGTCTCACCAGCCGGCACGCACTAGAAACATCAAGGTCTGTGATCGAATAACAATACATAATAAATATTCTCTTTGATTATAAACACAGCTTATAGCCAAGTACTCCTGAAGTACTTTCACTCGTGCTAAGAACCACAGATGATGCTGTTTTTCATTATTTATTTTTCATCTTCCTAAGAAATCCATGTTACAATGAACAGAAACTCATCAAACTTTGCACACAAGTGCAGTCCTATGCCAAACCTAATCATTCTGATTTGTGTGCTGATTGTCCTGATGGTGGCCCTACAGCAGCCATCTAAAATCATAAACTTAAAAAATTCATAACAAATCAAACGCACATGCTACAACGCTGCGACTCGTGCCAAACTGTGGCCGATAGAGCAGAAACTGTACTCTGCTGTTACCCAGTGGCGGTTTCGAAGTCCATCACGCTACTATTTTCAAAAACTGCAAAAATCTTAAAACTATCTCCTCCCAATGAAAAAATGAAAAATGAATAGAAACGTGGTAGGATATAGACTATCTCCTACCACATTTTTGTTTCAATTGACACCAAATTTGGGGAACTTCATATCCCGACTGTCCACAAATTTACCATTCAGGTTTTTGATTTATCAGAAACTGGGCCCACAGTGCATTATCATATGTTACTGCATACAGTAGTGTAAACAAATACTGCAATTTCTTCCAAACTAAATCTTTGATGTTGATGAAAAAAACGTCCCAACATTTTCGAGTTCACTGTAGATTTTGTGTCCTCAATAACAAAATAGAGCATCTGTAAACATCAGTTAATCATGTATTAATCTTTGTGAAAATAAATTATGGGCATCTCTATGTTGCATTGCAGTTCTGAACCTAGTCTACTTAATATCATGTCATGTCTTCACCCCGATAATCGAGCCCCTGGTGTTACAAGATGACCATACCTGTATCTAAGCAGGCCTTGTGCTGCGGACAGCTGCCCTGCATGTTTAATATGTGTTTCTGCATCAACACACCTGATTCAAATCAACAATCAGTCCAGTTCCGGTTTAGTAAAGTCTTGTTATTAAGTCAATCAAATAAATGACAGGCATCTCTATGTTTAGAGCGAGACATTGGGGGTTAAAATCCCCAACACTGGCTCAAACAGTAGCCCTGTTCATCAGACATAATCAACGGATGAGCAGCATTGTCTTCGTTCGGAAGTCCTGCTGACAGAACTCTCTCTTCTCCGTCCATATTTTCCTCCTGAAAATGTTTTAATTATTCATCATTATTGATTATTATAGATACATTTTTAGTTGATAAAATGTGAGAAACTTTACCATCAACAGAGGAAACTCAAAGATTCAGGTTGTTTAAAGACACAAAAACAACTTTTATTGATTTAAAGCTACGCATATGAGAAGATCTTTGTTTGGAGACTCACTCTGTGTGAAAAAGGAGAAACCACTTCCTGTTTTTGTCCATCACTGATTATTGATTATTCTGACATGATGTGCATGAAGTGGGAGGTCTCCTCTTCTTCTTCTTCTTCTGCTCTTCCTGTTCCTGTTCCTCTTCCTCTTCTTCTTCTTCCAGGCCTGCAGGAAGGAAGGACGGAAGGAAGGAAGGAAGAAGAAGAAGTAATAAAAGACCTCTGGGCTCGTCTTCGTTGTTGTTTGTCAGTTTTTGACTCTGCTGCATGTTTTTCTTCTTCATCGTGTTCTTAACTTATTCTGTCATTTTGAAATAAAACACGGAAACCTTTAATCATTTGTTATTTCTTTCTGAACATTATATTGCGTAAAGTTCATCACTAAAGGAAGGAAACAATAAACTAATAAACACTTTCATTATATTGATGTGAAATGACAGAAAGATATATAAAACAAGTTAATCTGGATATTCCTAAATTGAAATTTGTTAATTCCCAAGTTGAAATTGACATGAAATGACGGACAGATGATCGCAAATGCGCTCGCATAGCATGTGAGAGGTAGCGGGGTCGATGCTTAGCAGGTGAGAGGTAGCGGGTCGATGCTTAGCAGGCGAGAGGTAGCGGGGTCGATGCTTAGCAGGTGAGAGGTAGCGGGTCGATGCTTAGCATGAGAGAGGTAGCGGGGTCGATGCTTAGCAGGCGAGAGGTAGCGGGGTCGATGCTTAGCAGGTGAGAGGTAGCGGGTCGATGCTTAGCATGAGAGAGGTAGCGGGGTCGATGCTTAGCAGGCGAGAGGTAGCGGGATCGATGCTTAGCAGGCGAGAGGTAGCGGGGTCAATGCTTAGCAGGCGAGAGGTAGCGGGGTCGATGCTTAGCAAGAGAAAGGTAGCGGATCGATGCTTAGCAAGAGAAAGGTAGCGGGGTCGATGCTTAGCAGGCGAGAGGTAGCGGGGTCGATGCTTAGCAGGCGAGAGGTAGCGGGGTCGATGCTTAGCAGGCGAGAGGTAGCGGGGTCGATGCTTAGCAGGCGAGAGGTAGCGGGGTCGATGCTTAGCAGGTGAGAGGTAGCGGGGTCGATGCTTAGCAGGTGAGAGGTAGCGGGGTCGATGCTTAGCAGGCGAGAGGTAGCGGGGTCAATGCTTAGCAGGCGAGAGGTAGCGGGGTCGATGCTTAGCAAGAGAAAGGTAGCGGATCGATGCTTAGCAAGAGAAAGGTAGCGGGGTCGATGCTTAGCAGGCGAGAGGTAGCGGGGTCGATGCTTAGCAGGCGAGAGGTAGCGGGGTCGATGCTTAGCAGGCGAGAGGTAGCGGGGTCGATGCTTAGCAGGCGAGAGGTAGCGGGGTCGATGCTTAGCAGGTGAGAGGTAGCGGGGTCGATGCTTAGCAGGTGAGAGGTAGCGGGTTGATGCTTAGCAGGCGAGAGGTAGCGGGTCGATGCTTAGCAGGTGAGAGGTAGCGGGGTCGATGCTTAGCAGGTGAGAGGTAGCGGGGTCGATGCTTAGCAGGTGAGAGGTAGCGGGTTGATGCTTAGCAGGCGAGAGGTAGCGGGTCGATGCTTAGCAGGTGAGAGGTAGCGGGGTCGATGCTTAGCAGGTGAGAGGTAGCGGGGTCGATGCTTAGCAGGTGAGAGGTAGCGGGTTGATGCTTAGCAGGTGAGAGGTAGCGGGTCGATGCTTAGCAGGCGAGAGGTAGCGGGGTCGATGCTTAGCAGGCGAGAGGTAGCGGGGTCGATGCTTAGCAGGCGAGAGGTAGCGGGGTCGATGCTTAGCATGAGAGAGGTAGCGGATCGATGCTTAGCATGAGAGAGGTAGCGGGTCGATGCTTAGCAGGCGAGAGGTAGCGGGGTCGATGCTTAGCATGAGAGAGGTAGCGGATCGATGCTTAGCATGAGAGAGGTAGCGGGTCGATGCTTAGCAGGCGAGAGGTAGCGGATCGATGCTTAGCAGGCGAGAGGTAGCGGGGTCGATGCTTAGCATGAGAGAGGTAGCGGGTCGATGCTTAGCATGAGAGAGGTAGCGGGGTCGATGCTTAGCAGGCGAGAGGTAGCGGGGTCGATGCTTAGCAGGCGAGAGGTAGCGGGGTCGATGCTTAGCAGGCAAGAGGTAGCGGGTCGATGCTTAGCAGGTGAGAGGTAGCGGGGTCGATGCTTAGCAGGCGAGAGGTAGCGGGGTCGATGCTTAGCAGGCGAGAGGTAGCGGGTCGATGCTTAGCAGGTGAGAGGTAGCGGGGTCGATGCTTAGCAGGCGAGAGGTAGCGGGTCGATGCTTAGCAGGCGAGAGGTAGCGGGGTCGATGCTTAGCAGGCGAGAGGTAGCGGGTCGATGCTTAGCAGGCGAGAGGTAGCGGGGTCGATGCTTAGCAGGCGAGAGGTAGCGGGGTCGATGCTTAGCAGGCGAGAGGTAGCGGGTCGATGCTTAGCAGGTGAGAGGTAGCGGGGTCGATGCTTAGCAGGCGAGAGGTAGCGGGTCGATGCTTAGCAGGCGAGAGGTAGCGGGGTCGATGCTTAGCAGGCGAGAGGTAGCGGGTCGATGCTTAGCAGGCGAGAGGTAGCGGGTCGATGCTTAGCAGGTGAGAGGTAGCGGGGTCGATGCTTAGCAGGCGAGAGGTAGCGGGTCGATGCTTAGCAGGCGAGAGGTAGCGGGGTCGATGCTTAGCAGGCGAGAGGTAGCGGGGTCGATGCTTAGCAGGCGAGAGGTAGCGGGGTCGGTGCTTAGCAGGCGAGAGGTAGCGGGGTCGATGCTTAGCAGGCGAGAGGTAGCGGGGTCGATGCCTGCATTCTCCAGACTTTAGAATCGTCCCTTTTGTTGACTAGTGTTTGTTTCTGGTGCTTTACAACCGAAACTATAAATCATGACTTTTTCATCAGTTTTTTCGACAAACTAAACTATGACCTTTTTATGACTTTTGTTGACTTGCTATACTATGAATTTATTTACTTTTAATCCCGATTTCACACAGGGGAATTAGCTCAAATGGTAGAGCGCTCGCTATGCTAAGCGAGCGCTCTACCATTTGAGCTAATTCCACTGTGTGAAGTCGGGATTAATAGTCATAAAACTCAAAGTATAGCATTTCGATAAAAGCTCTAAAAACGTCATAGTATAACAGTTGAATATAGTTGAAAAATGTCCAAAACCAATCAAATGTCCAAAACCAATCAACCACTGTGCTCCACACACAAAAGATAAACTTTTTTGTGATTTTGTTTGAACGTGACGTTCGTTGTAAATCGTCCTCGGAGATGGTCCAGTGGTGAAAGACGCCGTTCTGACTTCAGGAGATGCGGGTTCAATCCCAGCCTCAGGTTAGTCACACAAGAATGATTGTGATGATTGAACACGTACCGTTGTGATCGTACATACACCGATTTCAACTTGTGAATATACAAACATCACTTTGTGAACGTCAACATGTGAATTTACAAACCTAAACTTTGGAATAACCAACCTTGAACATCATGTTAAATATTTGTTTGTGCTTTTTTTACATATTTTTTATATGTTAAAAGGCTATTTTTATGCTTTTGTTATCCCAGATCAAATAAGTATTTCCATATGTCGAGAAAAAGTCATAGCATAGTATGTCAAAAAAGATCATAAAGAAGTCATAATTCATAGATTCGGTTGTAAAGCAACTAGAAACAAACACTAGTCAACAAAAGGAAGCTTCTAAAGTCCTCTGGAGAATGCAGGCATTGACCCCACAATCACCAAGAAGGCTGGTTCCACCCCCAAATGGTCTTTTTTTCTCAGAGACTACCACCACATCCGGGACTTAGTGCTCAACAGTCCAAGGGTTATGGCGGAGACAATGATCCAGCTCTATGAGCTTAATCAGCGGACACTCATTCAATGGTACGTCAGGAACATCATTTACCTCAAATTGACTGAATAGTTCTCTAATGAATACATAGCTCCAACCAACCCGATTCCTGTGGCACCTCACCAGCTTCCAGCACCAAATGAAACGACTGCAGCTCCTTCCATCAGCATCAGGCCACAGCATGAATTTGTCCTCCTTCCAAATCTGGAAGGGCAGGCTCCTGTTCTGCGGCCAGCCCGATAGCCAGCTGCTGCCACCAGGAAGCGCCCCATCGCACCTGCACCCACCACACCAGACATTGCACAGCTCATGTCAGCTCCTGGGATGTTGCCTAGGGTAGGGACTTTCATCCTCAGCCCAGACAAGACTGTGTCATGCATTCTGGCACCTTCTGGTGCCTCAACGTCCAGTGCAGGCCCAGCTCCACTTGTTCCTGCACCTGCTACTCCTGTACCCGGTACACGCAGAGGAACAGGGGCCTGTGTTTTGCTTGTATATATATGTATATATTGTATATTGTATATTACATATCTGACTGTCCACGGAAAGATCGGCTCCCTTCTTATGCTAAGCAAGCGCTCTACCATTTGAGCTAATTCCGCATGGATCAAATGTAAATAAATTAATAGTATAGCAAGTCGACAAAAGTCATAAAAATGTCATAGTTTAGTATGTCGAAAAAAGTATTTCTGTATTAGCTTCTCTGCATTGGCTTCCTGTAAAATCCAGGATTGAATTTAAAATCCTTCTCCTGACCTACAAAGCTCTAAATGGTCAAGCACCTTCATATCTTGAAGAGCTCTTAGTACCTTATTGTCCCACTAGAGCACCACGCTCCCAG
>CM042333.1:32238219-32240719 GCA_023566125.1 Zingel zingel | reverse complement strand
AGGGACAGACACGCTGAAGATGTTGCTGCAGCGAGGGACAGATGTTGCTGCAGTGAGGGACAGAAACGCTGAAGCTGTTTCTGCAGTGAGGGACAGATGTTGCTGCAGTGAGGGACAGATGTTGCTGCAGCGAGGGACAGACATGCTGAAGCTGTTGCTGCAGCGAGGGACAGATGTTGCTGCAGTGAGGGACAGAAACGCTGAAGCTGTTTCTGCAGTGAGGGACAGATGTTGCTGCAGTGAGGGACAGATGTTGCTGCAGCGAGGGACAGACACGCTGAAGCTGTCTCTGCAGCGAGGGACAGATGTTGCTGCAGCGAGGGACAGATGTTGCTGCAGCGAGGGACAGATGTTACTGCAGCGAGGGACAGATGTTTCTGCAGTGAGGGACAGATGTTTCTGCAGTGAGGGACAGATGTTGCTGCAGCGAGGGACAGATGTTGCTGCAGCGAGGGACAGACATGCTGAAGCTGTTGCTGCAGCGAGGGACAGATGTTGCTGCAGTGAGGGACAGATGTTGCTGCAGCGAGGGACAGATGTTGCTGCAGTGAGGGACAGATGTTGCTGCAGTGAGGGACAGATGTTGCAGCGAGGGACAGATGTTGCTGCAGTGAGGGACAGATGTTTCTGCAGTGAGGGACAGATGTTTCTGCAGTGAGGGACAGATGTTTCTGCAGTGAGGGACAGATGTTGCTGCAGTGAGGGACAGATGTTTCTGCAGTGAGGGACAGATGTTGCTGCAGTGAGGGACAGATGTTGCAGCGAGGGACAGATGTTGCTGCAGTGAGGGACAGATGTTGCTGCAGCGAGGGACAGATGTTGCTGCAGCGAGGGACAGACATGCTGAAGCTGTTACTGCAGCGAGGGACAGATGTTGCTGCAGCGAGGGACAGATGTTACTGCAGCGAGGGACAGATGTTTCTGCAGTGAGGGACAGATGTTTCTGCAGTGAGGGACAGATGTTGCTGCAGCGAGGGACAGATGTTGCTGCAGCGAGGGACAGACATGCTGAAGCTGTTACTGCAGCGAGGGACAGATGTTGCTGCAGCGAGGGACAGATGTTACTGCAGCGAGGGACAGATGTTTCTGCAGTGAGGGACAGATGTTTCTGCAGTGAGGGACAGATGTTGCTGCAGCGAGGGACAGATGTTGCTGCAGCGAGGGACAGACATGCTGAAGCTGTTGCTGCAGCGAGGGACAGATGTTGCTGCAGTGAGGGACAGATGTTGCTGCAGCGAGGGACAGATGTTGCTGCAGTGAGGGACAGATGTTTCTGCAGTGAGGGACAGATGTTTCTGCAGTGAGGGACAGATGTGAGGGACAGATGTTTCTGCAGTGAGGGACAGATGTTGCTGCAGCGAGGGACAGATGTTGCTGCAGTGAGGGACAGATGTTGCTGCAGTGAGGGACAGATGTGAGGGACAGATGTTGCTGCAGTGAGGGACAGATGTTTCTGCAGTGAGGGACAGATGTTGCTGCAGCGAGGGACAGATGTTGCTGCAGTGAGGGACAGATGTTGCTGCAGCGAGGGACAGATGTTGCTGCAGCGAGGGACAGATGTTGCTGCAGCGAGGGACAGATGTTGCTGCAGCGAGGGACAGATGTTGCTGCAGCGAGGGACAGATGTTGCTGCAGTGAGGGACAGATGTTTCTGCAGTGAGGGACAGATGTTTCTGCAGTGAGGGACAGATGTGAGGGACAGATGTTTCTGCAGTGAGGGACAGATGTTGCTGCAGCGAGGGACAGATGTTGCTGCAGTGAGGGACAGATGTTGCTGCAGTGAGGGACAGATGTGAGGGACAGATGTTGCTGCAGTGAGGGACAGATGTTTCTGCAGTGAGGGACAGATGTTGCTGCAGCGAGGGACAGATGTTGCTGCAGTGAGGGACAGATGTTGCTGCAGCGAGGGACAGATGTTGCTGCAGCGAGGGACAGATGTTGCTGCAGCGAGGGACAGATGTTGCTGCAGCGAGGGACAGATGTTGCTGCAGCGAGGGACAGATGTTGCTGCAGTGAGGGACAGATGTTGCTGCAGTGAGGGACAGACACGCTGAAGATGAACAAACCAAACATATTGATTCTATTGTAAATACGTTCTAAGCCATCGTTTTATTGTCATCGCAGTTTTAAAGCTTCACCACCAGGGGGTGCTTCCATCCTTCCTTCCATCCTTCCTTCCTTCCTTCTTTCCATCCATCCTTCCTTCCTTCCTTCCTACCTTCCTACCTTCCATCCATCCTTCCTTCCTTCCATCCATCCTTCCTTCCTTCCTTCCTTCCTACCTTCCATCCATCCTTCCTTCCTTCCTTCCTACCTTCCATCCATCCTTCCTTCCTTCCTTCCTACCTTCCTACCTTCCATCCTTCCTTCCATCCTACCTTCCATCCTTCCTTCCATCCTTCCTTCCATCCTTCCTTCCTTCCTACCTTCCTTCCATCCTTCCTTCCATCCTACCTTCCTTCCTTCCTTCCTACCTTCCTTCCTTCCATCCTACCTTCCT
>CM042333.1:32200719-32230719 GCA_023566125.1 Zingel zingel | reverse complement strand
CGCAGAGAGACACTGACCCAGGGTCCCGTACAGACGCAGAGAGACACTGACCCAGGGTCCCGTACTGATGCCGAGAGACACTGACCCAGGGTCCCGTACAGGCGCCGAGAGATACTGACCCAGGGTCCCGTACAGGTGGCGAGAGACACTGACCCAGGGTCCCGTATGGACGCAGAGATACTGACCCAGGGTCCCGTACAGGCGCAGAGAGACACTGACCCAGGGTCCCATACAGGCGCAGAGAGACACTGACCCAGGGTCCTGTATGGACGCAGAGAGACACTGACCCAGGGTCCCGTACAGGCGCAGAGAGACACTGACCCAGGGTCCCGTACAGACGCAGAGAGACACAGACCCAGGGTCCCGTACAGACGCAGAGAGACACTGACCCAGGGTCCCGTACAGACACCGAGAGATACTGACCCAGGGTCCTGTATGGACGCAGAGAGACACTGACCCAGGGTCCTGTATGGACGCAGAGAGACACTGACCCAGGGTCCCGTACAGGCGCCGAGAGATACTGACCCAGGGTCCCGTACAGGCGCAGAGAGACACTGACCCAGGGTCCCGTACAGGCGCAGAGAGACACTGACCCAGGGTCCCGTACAGGCGCCGAGAGATACTGACCCAGGGTCCCGTACAGGCGCAGAGAGACACTGACCCAGGGTCCCGTACAGGCGCAGAGAGATACTGACCCAGGGTCCTGTATGGACGCAGAGAGACACTGACCCAGGGTCCCGTACAGACGCAGAGAGACACTGACCCAGGGTCCCGTACAGACGCTGAAGGAGACACTGACCCAGGGTCCCGTACAGGCGCAGAGAGACACTGACCGAGGGTCCCGAACGAACGGCGAGAGACACTGACCCAGGGTCCCGTACAGACGCCAAGAGACACTGACCCAGGGTCCCGTACAGGCGCCGGGAGACACTGACCTAGAGTTCCGTACAGACGCAGAGAGACACTGACCCAGGGTCCCGTACAGACGCTGAAGGAGACACTGACCCAGGGTCCCGTACAGGCGCAGAGAGACACTGACCGAGGGTCCCGAACGAACGGCGAGAGACACTGACCCAGGGTCCCGTACAGACGCCGAGAGACACTGACCCAGGGTCCCGTACAGACGCCAAGAGACACTGACCCAGGGTCCCGTACAGACGCCGAGAGACACTGACCCAGGGTCCCGTACAGACGCCGAGAGACACTGACCCAGAAGGAGACGGTTTCTAGTGGGTTAGTCTTACCTGCGGACTCTCTCGCTGGCCTCTCGCTCCGCCTCCTGGCAGCGCTGAAGCTCCATCTCCACGCTCTGCTTCTCCTTCCACAGCTGCTGCACCTGTTCCTGCAGGGGCCGAGTGTCAGGGGCCGTGGCATGAAGGGGCCGAGTCTCGTGGGGCTTGGCACGAAGGGTTGGAGTCTCAGGGGCCGTGGCATGAAGGAGCGGAGTCTCGGGGGGCGGAGCATGGAGGGGGGGCTGATTAGCGGATGCTAACGAAGCTGCTGGAGAGACGCTGTCACTGGGAAACAAGGAGGGAGAGGAGAACAGGATGTTTACTACTTTCAGTCAAATTTCTCTTTAAATTTAATTTGACCTTTATTAAACCTGCAGTCAGAGAGAATGGATTCTCCCCCTGCAGGAAGTCAGAGAGAATGCAGCTTTAAGGAGTCTCCCCCTGCAGGAAGTCAGAGAGAATGCAGCTTTAAGGATTCTCCCCCTGCAGGAAGTCAGAGAGAATGCAGCTTTAAGGAGTCTCCCCCTGCAGGAAGTCAGAGAGAATGCAGCTTTAAGGAGTCTCCCCCTGCAGGAAGTCAGAGAGAATGCAGCTTTAAGGAGTCTCCCCCTGCAGGAAGTCAGAGAGAATGCAGCTTTAAGGAGTCTTCCCCCCTTTGGACACCAAAACTACTGAGTTAAGTTGATAAAAAGATGGAGATTTGGGTTCAAATCATAGACATATATAATAATGGACCAGCAGGTCCCGTGTCTCTGGACGGAGACCAGTGAAGTCTCTTTTCCGGTGATGGCTGAGCGTTACTGAGCAGCCTCCAACTGAGCTTGAAGACGTAGATGTGACGTGAGCAACCTGTCTGAAAGTTGGAAGTCTTCTGGTAGCTGTGCCAAGAGAAATCTCAATCATTCCCAATCTAGCAGAGACGGAGAGCGTAGGTATATGTAAGGAGATAACATAGGCACAGGCTAATTACTGATCACTAACATGATAGTTAACATTAGTAATTACACTTAAACAGCTAATGGAAGTCCAAACTGCCTGAGAGCTTCTCCTGGACTATACGGTAATTCCTCTACTATGAGACAGTAAGTCTCGTGGTTATGACCCAATCGTTAGCCTATTGTTATAACAACGTCTGCTACGGAGCCATAACGTGAGCTACAAGGTAATGGAGCCTTTTATACATTGTCGTGTTTCTTTAGAAATAAACAACGGACAAATAGAGTCTTTAAACGCTTCAGATGTAAAGTTATTCTCTGTCAAAGTGACGTCAGAATGAATGGCAGTCAATGGGATGCTAACGGGAGCTGATGGCTTGGTAGCATCAGAATGAATGGCAGTCAATGGGATGCTAACGGGAGCTGATGGCTTGGTAGCATCAGAATGAATGGCAGTCAATGGGATGCTAACGGGAGGTGATGGCTTGGTAGCATCAGAATGAATGGCAGTCAATGGGATGCTAACGGGAGGTGATGGCTTGGTAGCATCAGAATGAATGGCAGTCAATGGGATGCTAACGGGAGCTGATGGCTTGGTAGCATCAGAATGAATGGCAGTCAATGGGATGCTAACGGGAGCTGATGGCTTGGTAGCATCAGAATGAATGGCAGTCAATGGGATGCTAACGGGAGGTGATGGCTTGGTAGCATCAGAATGAATGGCAGTCAATGGGATGCTAACGGGAGGTGATGGCTTGGTAGCATCAGAATGAATGGCAGTCAATGGGATGCTAACGGGAGGTGATGGCTTGGTAGCATCAGAATGAATTGCAGTCAATGGGATGCTAACGGGAGCTGATGGCTTGGTAGCATCAGAATGAATGGCAGTCAATGGGATGCTAACGGGAGCTGATGGCTTGGTAGCATCAGAATGGCGACATAGGAGCTACGCGGTCCAAGGAGAAGCTTACCCCCTTGGTTCAAATCAGACGTGACTTCACTTCCTGAAGGTTACCACGGTGACCCAGAACGTGACGTAGCTCTGTTTGTTCCCTAAAGTTAAAATAACTCTCTGATTCCTTTTCTTTTCTAACGGGACATGACCCCCGGTCTCCCCCCAGCCTGCCTCCTTACCTCGGCCCAGTTCTTCTAAAGTAATCCAGATTTCAGATCACGGATTGAATCTAATCTTGGAAATGGGTTCTTCAAAAGCATCAGATCAGAGCAAGTATCTGATCTACATCTGATCTGGATCAAACCTGCCCTCTGAACTCGCTTTGGGATCTATTTGATCCAAAAACACAGGATTATCCTGATCCAATCAGAAGGCTGGATTCAGTTGGGATTATTAATATATATATATATATATATATATATATATATATATATATATATATATATATATATATATATATATATATAATACTATTGGATAGTATTGTTTTTGTTTTGATATTTAATATTATAACAAAATAAGGAATGTAAAATGTTTCTGTTTCTTCAAATTAAAACAAACTATGGCTATTTGTTGCCTACCTGTCTATACGTGTCCTACCTGTCTGTACGTGTCCTACCTGTCTATATGTGTCCTACCTGTCTATATGTGTCCTACCTGTCTATACGTGTCCTACCTGTCTGTACGTGTCCTACCTGTCTGTACGTGTCCTACCTGTCTATATGTGTCCTACCTGTCTATATGTGTCCTACCTGTCTATACGTGTCCTACCTGTCTGTACGTGTCCTACCTGTCTGTACGTGTCCTACCTGTCTGTACGTGTCCTACCTGTCTATATGTGTCCTACCTGTCTGTACGTGTCCTACCTGTCTGTACATGTCCTACCTGTCTATATGTGTCCTACCTGTCTATACGTGTCCTACCTGTCTGTACGTGTCCTACCTGTCTGTACGTGTCCTACCTGTCTATATGTGTCCTACCTGTCTATATGTGTCCTACCTGTCTATACGTGTCCTACCTGTCTATCAGTGTCCTACCTGTCTATACGTGTCCTACCTGTCTATATGTGTCCTACCTGTCTATACGTGTCCTACCTGTCTGTACGTGTCCTACCTGTCTATATGTGTCCTACCTGTCTGTACGTGTCCTACCTGTCTGTACATGTCCTACCTGTCTATATGTGTCCTACCTGTCTATATGTGTCCTACCTGTCTATACGTGTCCTACCTGTCTATACGTGTCCTACCTGTCTATACATGTCCTACCTGTCTATATGTGTCCTACCTGTCTATATGTGTCCTACCTGTCTATACGTGTCCTACCTGTCTATACGTGTCCTACCTGTCTATACATGTCCTACCTGTCTATATGTGTCCTACCTGTCTATATGTGTCCTACCTGTCTATACGTGTCCTACCTGTCTATATGTGTCCTACCTGTAGTTCTCTGCTGAGCCAGCAGGCTGCACTGTTGGCTCCATTTCAGGCTCTGGTCAACAGGATCTGGTCATCCTGATATTTGGTATTTGAATCCCAGTAGCGGCGCGGCCCGTACAGACCTAGCTATAGGTCAGAATGATGCTGGAACCAACCACTGAGGGGGGGCTAACCTGGTGCTGTCCCCCGTCTACCATGCTGGCCCTATCTCAATGTTTTAATCGCTTTTTAAAAGTTTTTTTATTTGATGTTTTTGTGTGTTTTTCCAACGTTTTGGTCACTTTTTCTGACTTTTTGAGGCTTTTTTTCATCTTTTTCGTTGCGTTTCGCAACGTTTTGTCGTTTTTTTATAATTTTTTTTTTACATTTCCAGCGCTTATTTCGACATCCCATACTTTCTGATGTCATTTCTTTTTCAAACGGGGTCAAATTTGACCCAAAAACAACATGAGGGTTCAGGGACAGACTCCAGGCTGTCTGTTATGAATGCCTGAAGGGAGCAGAGCTCGTGTAGCTGCAGGAAGACCGACAGAAGTTGTGATTTTAGTAAACTGAGCACACAGACAGATCTGTCTGAGAGATGATTTGATATTCTGCTCCGCGTGTCTCTGCAGGCGCTCGCCACCAATCCTGCTGATGTATGGAGGCTCACAGCCGCTCGCTCTGCTGCTCAGACTTCATACATCACCTCTCCTCACACTCACATTCACACGTTCACACATCCTCACACTCACACTCACATTCTCACATTCACACGTTCACACATCCTCACACTCACACACTCACATTCACACGCTCACACACTCACATTCACACGCTCACACACTCATACTCACACACTCACACGTTCACACATCCTCACACACTCACATTCACACATTCACACGATCACACATCCTCACACTCACATACTCACACATTCACATTCACACACTCACATTCATACACTCACATTCACACGTTCACACACTCATACTCACACGTTCACACATCCTCACATTCACACACTCACACGCTCACACACTCACATTCACACGCTCACACACTCATACTCACACGTTCACACATCCTCACATTCACACACTCACACGCTCACACTCACACACTCACACGTTCACACATCCTCACACTCATACTCACACATTCACATTCACACACTCACATTCACATTCATACACTCACATTCACACATCCTCACACTCACACACTCACATTCACACGTTCACACACTCACATTCACACATTCACACACTCACACACTCACACATCACGCTCAGCTCTGTTAGAGTGTTAGAGTATTGAGCCTCTCCACTCACTCATCTCTCCAGCTCCATTAGAAAGATAATATAAAGAGTGTACAGATATTTCAAGGCTTTCCTAATTATATTATATATAATAATATTATATCAGCAGACACTGCATGTGAAAGGACCAGGAAGAGAACTTCAACAACAGGAAAAGCTTTCGCACTAATAAAGTTATTGATAATATTCATCTTTAGGATGCTCTGAGTTAGCAGGTCAAAAGTCAACAATACGCACTCCCACACACCGTGTGTTCGTGTCGGCCACCATCCATTTCCTGAGTTTCTCAAACATTCTTTTACTACATGAGCCTTCGGTGTTTGTTACGGACGTAAAAAGTCTCCTGTACGGCCGCTCCATGGCAGCGTAACGTCTGCAGAGAGGGGGTTCCAACACTACCATCCTCTATAACCAGAGAAACTGAAGACACCGGACAGAGAGCAGCATAACGTCTGCAGGGGTTCCAACACTACCATCCTCTATAATCAGAGACACTGGAGACACCAGACAGAGAGCAGCGTGACGTCTGTAGGGGTTCCAACACTACCATCCTCTATAATCAGAGAAACTGAAGACACCGGACAGAGAGCAGCATAACGTCTGCAGGGGTTCCAACACTACCATCCTCTATAATCAGAGACACTGGAGACACCAGACAGAGAGCAGCGTGACGTCTGTAGGGGTTCCAACACTACCATCCTCTATAATCAGAGAAACTGAAGACACCGGACAGAGAGCAGCATAACGTCTGCAGGGGTTCCAACACTACCATCCTCTGTAATCAGAGAAACTGAAGACAGCGGACAGAGAGCAGCATAAC
This sequence comes from Zingel zingel, assembly GCA_023566125.1. Taxonomy (NCBI): domain Eukaryota; kingdom Metazoa; phylum Chordata; class Actinopteri; order Perciformes; family Percidae; genus Zingel; species Zingel zingel. The sequence goes on along the minus strand of CM042333.1, from coordinate 32,224,037 downwards.
GTCTGCAGGGGTTCCAACACTACTATCCTCTATAATCAGAGACACTGGAGACACCAGACAGAGAGCAGTGTGACGTCTGTAGGGGTTCCAACACTACCATCCTCTATAATCAGAGAAACTGGAAATACCGGACAGATAGCAGCGTAACGTCTGCAGGGGTTCCAACACTACCATCCTCTATAACCAGAGAAACTGGAGACACCGGACAGAGAGCAGCGTAACATCTGCAGAGAGGGGGTTCCAACACTAACATCCTCTATAATCAGAGAAACTGGAGAAAGGTTTTTGTTGGTCAATGGCGCAATCACTCCCCGCTGCTTCAAGATAGCAATGCTCCCAGAATGCACCTGAACACACCTCCCTGTAAGACCAGAATGCACCTGAACACACCTCCCTGTAAGACCAGAATGCACCTGAACACACCTCCCTGTAAGACCAGCACGCCCAGAATGCACCTGAACACACCTCCCTGTAAGACCAGCACACCCAGAATGCACCTGAACACAACTCCCTGTAAGACCAGCACACCCAGAATGCACCTGAACACACCTTCCTGTAAGACCAGCACACCCAGAATGCACCTGAACACACCTCCCTGTAAGACCAGAAAGCACCTGAACACACCTTCCTGTAAGACCAGAATGCACCTGAACACACCTCCCTGTAAGACCAGAATGCACCTGAACACACCTCCCTGTAAGACCAACAAACCCAGAATGCACCTGAACACACCCCCCTGTAAGACCAGAATGCACCTGAACACACCTCCCTGTAAGACCAGAATGCACCTGAACACACCTCCCTGTAAGACCACCCATGGGCCACAGATGGGTGCAGGTGCATTTGCTATTAAAACAACGTGGGCGCTGGATGGGAAACTGACAACTGTGTTGGCCTTTGTGCTGCGCTGGGTGCGAGACAGGACCCTTAGAGATAAGACCCTTAGAGATAGGACCCTTAGAGATAAGACCCTTAGAGATAGGACCCTTAAAGATAGGACCCTTAGAGATAGGACCCTTAGAGATAAGACCCTTAGAGATAAGACCCTTAGAGATAGGACCCTTAGAGTGTACGTCCCTCAGCTGAGGAGAACTGACCCCTCAGGTGTCAAACTTAAGGAGAAAGTAAAGGTGTTTAGTGCGAGTGGTCCCAGACTTTGATCACCTTTAAACAGCAGCAGCTGTTGTCAGAGAGAAGAGGGAGAGTCATGCACGCAGTAGACGTCTCCATCTGATCTCTGTTCAACATTTCAACACTCTGATCTAAAGATTTGGACATGGACTTCAGACACGTAGAGTCACTGTACTTCCTCTTTAGATCAGCCGCCGTGCTAACTAACCCTTTATAATAACAGCACTTATACTGTTCAAATATTACGGTGCAAATCCTCCATCATAATGGCAATGCTCCAAGGTCCAAACGCGCCTGGCATTAATGAAGACACTAAGTACAACCCTTTAGAACCATGCGCCCAGCACACGGACCCTTTTATCAGCCGTCAAACTAGCAAAAATGGGTTTGGACACGCCCTAAACGCACCTGCACCAGGCGCTTCACGCCGTGCGCTTAGATCGTTAAAACAGGGCCCTGAGAATGTACACTCACCTAGAGCATAATTAGGAACACCTGAACAACCAATCACATGGCAGCTGCTTCAATGCATTTAGGGGGGTGGTCCAGGTCTAGACAATCTCCTGAACTCCAAACTGAATGTCAGAATGGGACAGAAAGGTGATCTCAGCAACTTTGAGCGTGGCATGGTTGTTGGTGCCAGACGGGCTGGTCTGAGTATTTCACATCTGCTCAGTAACTGGGATTCTCACCCACAACCATTTCTAGGGTTACAAAGAATGGTCTGAAAAAGGAAAAACATCCAGTATGCTGCAGTCCTGTTGATGCTAGAGGTCAGAGGAGAATGGGCCGACTGATTACAGCTGATAGAATATCAACTTTGACTCAAATAACTCGATACAACCAATGTATGCAGCAAAGCATTTGTGAAGCCACAACACGGATGGGCTCCACCAGCAGAAGACCCCACCGGGTACCACTCGTCTCCACTAAAAATAGGAAGATGAGGCTACAATTTGCACGAGACAGTTGAAGAACTGTAAAAATGTTGCCTGGTCTGATGAGACTCGATTTCTGTTGAGACATTTAGATGGTAGAGTCAGAATTACCGTATAGAGGAATTACCGTATAGTACAGGAGAAGCTCTCAGGCATTTTGGATTTCCATTAGCTGTTTAAGTGTAATTACTAATGTTAACTATCATGTTAGTGATCAGTAATTAGCCTGTGCCTATGTTATCTCCTTACATATACCTACGCTCTCCGTCTCTGCTAGATTGGGAATGATTGAGATTTCTCTTGGCACAGCTACCAGAAGACTTCCAACTTTCAGACAGGTTGCTCACGTCACATCTACGTCTTCAAGCTCAGTTGGAGGCTGCTCAGTAACGCTCAGCCATCACCGGAAACGAGACTTCACTGGTCTCCGTCGAAGTCTACGCCGTTGCTGTGTCCATTTCTTTCACTGTCAGTGATCAATATGGGCCAACATTTCTAAAGAATGCTTCCAGCACCTTGTTGAATCAGTACCGCAAAGAATTAAGACAGTTCTGAAGGTGAAAGGGGGTCAAACACAGTATTAGTATGGTGTTCCTAATAATCCTTTAGGTGAGTCTAAAGGCCCTGACACACCAACCTGATAATGGGCCATCAGACAGTCTGGCGAGGTCGGTGACTTGAGTCTGTTCAGTGTGTTCTGAGGCACTTTTTGGACCTCAAGTCCCTCAGCTGAGGAGAACTGACCCCTCAGGTGTCAAACTTGCGGAGAAACTAAAGGTGTTTAGTGCGAGTGGTCCTAAACTTTGATCACCTTTAAACAGCAGCAGCTGTTGTCAGAGAGAAGAGGAGAGTCATGCACGCAGTAGACGTCTCCATCTGATCTCTGTTCAACATTTCAACACTCTCTGATCTAAAGATTTGGACATGTTTCACATGAACTTCAGACACGCAGAGTCACTGTACTTCCTCTTTAGATCAGCCGCCGTGCTAACTAACCCTTTATAATAACAGCACTTATACTGTTCAAATATTACGGTGCAAATCCTGATGTGACCGAGCCCAACCCGAACCTCAACATCATTTCTAAATATCTGGCCGAACCCGGCCCAACCCGTCGGGTACTGTCGGGCCGGGCCGGGTATCCATCCTCTGATTTCTAGGGTATACAAAGAATGGTCTGAGAAAGGAACAACATCCAGTATGCTGCAGTCCTGTTGATGCTAGAGATTAGAGGAGAATGGGCCGACTGATTCCAGCTGATAGAAGATCAACTTTGACTCCAATAACTCGTTACCACCGAGGTAGGCAGCCAAGCATTTGTTATGCAGACTGATCTCATGAAGTGGCGTATGTATGACACGCCAATTCGTATGCCATTATTGGCGTGATATCGCATACTCGCTTTTAATCACACCGGGCCTGCTGGGCCGTATGGTGGAGCATCACACCGGGCCTGCTGGGCCGTATGGTGGAGCATCACACCAGGCCCGCTGGGCCGTATGGTGGAGCATCACACCGGGCCCGCTGGGCCGTATGGTGGAGCATCACACCGGGCCCGCTGGGCCGTATGGTGGAGCATCACACCGGGCCCGCTGGGCCGTATGGTGGAGCATCACACCGGCTCGGCTCGGACACAACGCGCACGGTCTCGGGAGGGTCAGACTTGATTTTTTTGGGCCCGATCTAAGCTTTACAAAGAATTAGGCGAAAGGGGGTCGAACACGGTATTAGTATGGTGTTCCTAATAATCCTTTAGGTGAGTGTACGTCCCTCAGCTGAGGAGAACTGACCCCTCAGGTGTCAAACTTGAGGAGAAACTAAAGGTGTTTAGTGCGAGTGGTCCCAGAGTTTGATCACCTTTAAACAGCAGCAGCTGTTGTCAGAGAGAAGAGGAGAGTCATGCACGCAGCAGAACTCTCCATCTGATCTCTGTTCAACATTTCAACTCTCTCTGATCACTTTGTTCCCTTCTCTACTTTAAGACCTTAAAGACATATCATCTGGTTCTTCAATCGCTCTGATTTCTGCATTTAATCCAGAAAGAGAGAACATTATAAGCTGACTAACGGAGCTTTCATTAAAGGATCTTTGTGGAGGTTTACAAGATAATGATAAAAGATATTAAAATGAAGAGCATGTTACATTGATCCACTCAATGTGGAAGTTACAGACTTCAGACTAAAGTTACAGACACTATATTATCTGTCTTTCCGTACTGAAGATGATTCACTGACAGAATCTAAGTTTTAGAGCAGTTTACAGGATTCAGAATATGTTTAAATGTTGTTAAAGAGACTAAATGGACCAAACAGCTTAGCTGGGAGAGCAACCGAAACTAAGATTCAGAATCTGGTTTTTAAACTGTTTTTTTATGATTCAAGATCAGGATTTTACCCTCGTGTTGTCGTCCCGTCGACCTGCAACTTGTGTTGTTCTGGGTCGAAATTTTAACATTTTATTATTCTTTTTCGTCACATTTTTTAATGATGTTTTTGTCACTTTTTCAACGTTCTTTTGTCTTAGTTGTGATATAGAAAGTTTTTCTTTTTAAGGAAGCCAGAGCAGCAACATGTATGATATGATTCAGCTGTTTCCAGAGGACGGCGAGGCTTCAGATGTGCGATGTCATGACTGCCCTGATAACATCTTTGGCTTTCTTCCTCATTTCTACAGCGTGTGGGTAAGATGAGGGCTGTCCAGCCTCTTCACCTTTCTATAAAAACCTGCCCACAGTTCTGCAAACTGCACAAACTCAAGACACCAGGACCCTTCCTGCACCTGCACCTGCACAGGTACATATAGAAACCAGCAGCAGCACTTTGTTCACACATGACTTTAATCTGTGGAAGCAGATTATTACTATTAGACTATTATTATTAATTGCAGTTTGTTTCTGTTGCAGACTGAAGAGACAAACACAAAGGTGAGACACTTTTAAACCTTTTATACGATTGTCTGTGAGTTTGTTGGAGGATTATCAAACCAAATGAATTCAGTCTGTTCCAGTTTACATTTTACACTTTAAAGGGCAACTTCAGTTTTTCCAACCTGGACTCTATGGGCCTCATTCACCAATATCTTCCTAAGATTTTTCTTAAATTTGTTCTTAAGAAAGTTCCTAAGAAAAGTCTACGTCTGATTCATGACGTGTTCTCAAACAGCAGAATATTTCGCAGGTGTGTTCTTAGAACGACAAATGTCTTCGTAAATGTAAAGCTCGTTGCTCCTATTTAGCATATACAGGTAAACGCCCTGTTAATTCCCATAGAACTGCATGAGATGGCAGGGCCGTGTGCACACTTAGAGAAATGTCCAAAAAACGTGGTAAAGACTGCGGAGGGCTCGACTCCAAAAGAAAGAAAAACTTTAGTAATTCTGGAGTGGAGGTACTGCTGCAAGAAGTTAGAGAAATATGAGACATAATATTTAGTAGTATTCAAAGTATTCCCATTCAGTACTCAGTTAGAAGTACAGGTACTAGGGTGTAAAAAGTATCAACTCAAGCTTTTTACTCAAGTAAAAGGGTAAAAGTACTGGTTTCAAAACTACTTAAAGTATAAAAGTAATGTAACTCTATCCAGGTTGTTTTTGTGATTTTGAGCGATGAAAAGCCGGAATGAAAACAAGCCGAACTGAAATAATGTTAGGGAACGAGGCTATTTTTAAAATGTAAGGAGAAGAAGTAAAAAGTCTGCTGTAAAATGATTACTCCAGTAAAGTATAGATACCCAAAAGTTCTACTTAAGTAAGGTAACAAAGTATTTGTACTTCATTACTTGACACTTCTGGTAGCATCAGCAGAGGATACAACGCAGCGAATACTCGGAGAAGTAAGAAGAAATGGTTTCACCTCAAATCTGAGGCATACAAAAAGAAATACGCCATTGTGTAGGGTATTCCTACTACTACTAGTCTGCAGAAATATGCACACTTTGGGCGTATAAATAGCGTGATTACTCACTTATTATTGGATGGCACGGTTGTGAATTGAAGGCAAAGCAAGATTATTTGTATAGGCCTAGCACATTTCATACACAATCACAATCAAAGTGCTTTACAAATGAGCAGATGTGTATTAATTAAAACAAACATAATTATGTGTAAAATAATGAAAAAGATTAGTTACAAAATCATAAAGGAGAGAAATATTACATTTTAAATTAGAACGGATGGAAACGGTATAACTACTTACTTTGTGCAAACATGTCAGCTCTAAATAGTGTGTAAGAGTGCTGTTGAGTGTGCGTAGATGCTGTTCTTACCTGAGAACACATCCCAAATAAGAAAACATTGGTGAAAACGGCGTAAGTGGGGTTTAAGAACACATGATTATTTACATGGAGTCTGGTGGAAATATGCTGGCTCTATACACGCTAAAAGTCCTGATTATTTACATGGAGTCTGGTGGAGATATGCTGGCTCTATACACGCTAAAAGTCCTGATTATTTACATGGAGTCTGGTGGAGATATGCTGGCTCTATACACGCTAAAAGTCCTGATTATTTACATGGAGTCTGGTGGAGTTTGGTGATTTCGGGGCTGTTTCATGTTAACCTAAAAGGATCTTCCTCTTTAACTAAAAGGTCTATCTCTGTAGGGATCCATCCCATAATGTTGTCAGACTCTTAGAATAATAATCTGAGTCTGTCAGCAGCAACAACAGAACTTTTAGTGACTCTAACTGCTGCTGAACATTAGTCCTGTAGGGTTACATTACAGCTCGGTTCTGGTTTAATACTGGACCAGTTTCAGAGATTGTTGTTCCATCAGACACACACACACACACACACACACACACACACACACACACACACACACACACACACACACACACACACACACACAGACAGAGAGTCCAGGATGAATAAAATAAAGTTATCCTTTAACTCCTGTAGTTCATCAGGATGCTGTTTAATGATATTATGTAGGGCTGTGCAATTAATCAAAATTGAATCCTAATTATGATTTTGGTTCCCGATGATCACAAAAACATAATCGAGAAAAACTATTATTTAGCTCATTATTATGTTTTGCAAGCAAACTCTTATTTTCTCTTGTGTAAAGTATTTAGGCATATTTCAGTTGTATGTGTTCTTACTGTTGATTTATTTCGTTTCCACTGATTTATAAGTTCATTAACTGCAACATCTTTCCAGAAGTCAACGAGCAGTCCTGTTAAATTATTGTAATTTCAATATTGACCAAAGTAATCGTGATTATATATTTTTTTCTATAATCGAGCAGCTCTAATGTTACGTCTGTAATGAACTCTAGTGGCCCTCTGATTAATTAACTGCTGTGTAACTGTTGCGTGTTGTGTAACTGTTGTGTGTTGTGTAACTGTTGTGTGTTGTGTAACTGCTGTGTAACTGTTGTGTGTTGTGTAACTGTTGTGTAACTGTTGTGTAACTGCTGTGTGACTGTTGTGTAACTGTTGTGTAACTGCTGTGTAACTGCTGTGTGACTGTTGTGTAACTGTTGTGTAACTGCTGTGTGTTGTGTGTTGTGTTCAGATGAACCGTGTGTCCTGGATGACGCTGGTGTTCCTGCTGTCGGCTGGAAGCAGTTTGGCTGATGTGGACGTGAACTGGCTGACTCGTGTTGTAAAGGCCATCACGTCAGAGTGAGTGGACGTGTGACTACATGTCATTTAACAAAGTATTTCCGTCTGACGCCCCCCCCCCCCCCCCCCCCCAACTATTTGGACTGTTTAGTCAGTACTTTTAGCGAACTATCTGTAATGTTTAGTCAGTACTTTTAGGCAACTATCTGGACTGTTTAGTCAGTACTTTTAGCGAACTATCTGGACTGTTTAGTCAGTACTTTTAGCCAACTATCTGGACTGTTTAGTCAGTACTTTTAGCTAACTATCTGGACTGTTTAGTCAGTACTTTTAGCAAACTATCTGGACTGTTTAGTCAGTACTTTTGGCCAACTATTTGGACTGTTTAGTCAGTACTTTTAGCAAACTATCTGGACTGTTTAGTCAGTACTTTTAGCCAACTATCTGCACTATTTAGTCAGTACTTTTGGCCAACTATCTGGACTGTTTGTTTGGTCAGTACTTTTAGCGAACTATCTGGAATGTTTAGTCAGTACTTTTAGCCAACTATTTGGACTGTTTAGTCAGTACTTTTAGCGAACTATTTGGACTGTTTAGTCAGTACTTTTAGCCAACTATCTGGACTGTTTAGTCAGTACTTTTAGCAAACTATCTGGACTGTTTGTTTGGTCAGTACTTTTAGCGAACTATCTGGAATGTTTAGTCAGTACTTTTAGCCAACTATTTGGACTGTTTAGTCAGTACTTTTAGCGAACTATTTGGACTGTTTAGTCAGTACTTTTAGCCAACTATCTGGACTGTTTAGTCAGTACTTTTAGCAAACTATCTGGACTGTTTAGTCAGTACTTTTAGCCAACTATCTGAACTGTTTAGTCAGTACTTTTAGCTAACTATCTGGACTGTTTAGTCAGTACTTTTGGCCAACTATTTGGACTGTTTAGTCAGTACTTTTAGCAAACTATCTGGACTGTTTAGTCAGTACTTTTAGCTAACTATCTGGACTGTTTAGTCAGTACTTTTGGCCAACTATCTGGACTGTTTAGTCAGTACTTTTAGCAAACTATCTGGACTGTTTAGTCAGTACTTTTGGCCAACTATCTGGACTGTTTAGTCAGTACTTTTAGCCAACTATCTGCACTATTTAGTCAGTAATTTTATCCAACTATCTGGACTGTTTAGTCAGTACTTTTGGCCAACTATCTGGACTGTTTAGTCAGTACTTTTAGCGAACTATCTGGACTGTTTAGTCAGTACTTTTAGCCAACTATCTGGACTGTTTAGTCAGTACTTTTAGCTAATAGGGGTGTCACGATTCTCCAAATCCTCGATTTGATTACATTTTTGATTCTAAGGTCACGGTTCGATTTATTTCACTCATCGATTTATTTATTTTTAAAGCATAGGTTGCTCTGCCATTTTTAGACTAGACTTTTATGCAATATAATATCTGACCTTTGTTCACAATGTACCACATTACATTGTCAAATTTAAAACATTTATTAAAAACATAATGTAAATATAACTTATATCTTCAGTCAATTGGAAACTTGACAATTTGTCAATAAAGTTAAAAGAAGAAACAAAAGTTTGCCGACAATGTTGAGAGAGGAAGGGAGGAAGGTGTGTTTGGTATTTTAAGCCCCCAACGTTGTCTTCCAGGCAGTGTTGCCTGGAAGACAATAGGATTAGGCAATGGTTATGGGTTAGGGTCAGGTGCCTTGAAGACGACGGTCACAGCAGTCCCCTAACTTGTTGCTCTCTCTAATATAACCAATATAAGCTGCTCAGTTTAGGCTACAAAACGTGCATGCAGGCTCAAATTCAACCGTGCGGTTTTGTCGGGATAAAGCTATAAGCAGAAGGAATATCCGCTAGCTGCTAGGCTAAAAAACACACAGAATATGGTACACGCACATAGCAGAGCTTGCAAACTGTGGCTTTTTTGTCAACAATGAGAACAACCAGACTCCATGTAAATAATCAGGACTTTTAACGTCTATATGGGGCAGTGGTGGCCTAGAGGTTAGAGAAGAGAGCTTGTGACCGGGAGGTCACAAGAGGGGAAAGTGAAAGAGCAGCACTTGTCCCTCCCTCATTACCACCACTGAGGTGCCCTTGAGCAAGGCCCTTAACCCCAACCGCTCCAGTGGAGCTGCTCAGTGGCAGCAGTGTTACAGTGTGTGAATGTGATCGGGGCGTTCCTGCAAAAGAGAGGCTGCCTCTCAGTGAACCTCCCCTGAATAAATAAAGGTTATATAAAAAAGTATAGAGCCAGCATATATATCTCCACATGTAAATGGATGAATTAAGGGTTTATTTCAACCAAACCAGAGTGGTGATTGTTGGAACCAAAGACGGCTTTTGATAGTTTAATTTAGTCCACTTTGAATGAAGTGTGTTTTTTACGATGTTGTTTTTCGTTCGACAGGTACAGAATAAAGGACCAGTTCTGTCTGGCTGCAAACATCCCACTGAACCAAGACACAAACACACTACTGACTGATGTCCTTCAACTTGACCGCAAAGAGGACGTGTATCAAAAGCTTGAAAAAGGCGAGGTGTACAAGGGCACAAATGTGGTTATAGCCAAACCTGTACAACTAGACAAAAAGACTAAACCACATGCAGAACCTCAAGTTCTGCAAAACTTGCAAGGATTGATCAGAAACAGGGAGGGAAACCGCCTGCTCATCTACACTAAATACTCCCCATGTGTAGGCAGGTGTGGAAACCCAGCCGACAACTTCAACATCCTTAAAGACATTGAAAGTAATGTCATTCCAAACTGGCGTGATCACTTGGCCTTTGTGTTTGATGAAGTCTATGATAAAAAGAAATGTGGTCGTGGGCCTGATAGTAATGAATGTCCTAGCGAAGATGAGTTGAGGGAATCACTGAGACATCTCGGGAACAAGCTCGGCCTCGAAAACATTTTCCGCTGTTACATACCACCAAACTTAGGATTTGATTGCCACAGCTGCTCGTCTAACGGAGCCGTTTCAGATGTTTGTGTTCAAAACAAATTTGTACCTGGACAGCAGTCACAGCAACGGCCCAAACAGAGAGAGAGGAGCAGAAGTAGAGACATCGGTAGGAGTTATCGTCCCAAACAGAGAGAGAGGAGCAGAAGTAGAGACATCGGTAGGAGTTATCGTCCCAAACAGGGAGAGAGGAGCAGAAGTAGAGACATCGGTAGGAGTTATCGTCCCAAACAGAGAGAGAGGAGCAGCAGTAGAGACATCGGTAGGAGTTATCGTCCCAAACAGAGAGAGAGAAGAAGAAGTAGCAGCGGCAGCAGAGCGAGGCAAGAAGAGTAGAAGCAGCCACAAGCGAGGCCGAAGTAGTAGTAGTAGCAGTAGTAGCAGTAGTAGTAGCAGTAGTAGTAGTAGTAGTAGTAGTAGTAGTAGTAGCAGTAGTAGTAGTAGTAGCAGTAGTAGTAGTAGTAGTAGCAGTAGTAGTAGCAGTAGTAGTAGTAGTAGTAGCAGTAGTAGTAGTAGTAGTAGTAGTAGCAGTAGTAGCAGTAGTAGTAGTAGTAGTAGTAGTAGTAGCAGTAGTAGTAGTAGTAGCAGTAGTAGTAGTAGTAGCAGTAGTAGTAGTGGAGGCTATATGTAGAAGTCAACTCATTCTCACTCCCAGCACGTCAGAAACCCACTCTTGGTCAGATATCTTTGGCGTTAGTAGTAGTAGTAGTAGTAGTAGTAGTAGTAGTAGTAGTATCTTGGTCAGATATCTTTGGCGTTAGTAGTAGTAGTAGTAGTAGTAGCAGTAGTAGTAGTATCTTGGTCAGGTATCTTTGGCGTTAGTAGTAGTAGCAGTAGTAGTAGTAGTAGTAGTAGTAGTAGTAGTAGTATCTTGGTCAGATATCTTTGGCGTTAGTAGTAGTAGTAGTAGTAGTAGTAGTAGTAGTAGTATCTTGGTCAGGTATCTTTGGCGTTAGTAGTAGTAGCAGTAGCAGTAGCAGTAGTAGTAGTAGTAGCAGTAATAGCAGTAGTAGTAGTAGTAGTAGTAGCAGTAGTGGAGGCTATATGTAGAAGTCAACTCATTCTCACTCCCAGCACGTCAGAAACCCACTCTTGGTCAGATATCTTTGGCGTTAGTAGTAGTAGTAGTAGTAGTAGCAGTAGTAGCAGTAGTAGTAGTAGTAGTATCTTGGTCAGGTATCTTTGGCGTTAGTAGTAGTAGTAGTAGTAGCAGTAGTAGTAGTAGTAGTAGTAGTAGTAATAGTATCTTGGTCAGGTATCTTTGGCGTTAGTAGTAGTAGTAGTAGTAGTATTAGTAGTAGTAATAGTATCTTGGTCAGGTATCTTTGGCGTTAGTAGTAGTAGTAGTAGTAGTAGTAGTAGTAGTAGTAGTAGTAGTATCTTGGTCAGGTATCTTTGGCGTTAGTAGTAGTAGTAGTAGTAGTAGTAGTAGTAGTAGTAATAGTATCTTGGTCAGGTATCTTTGGCGTTAGTAGTAGTAGTAGTAGTAGTAGTAGTAGTAGTAGTAGTAGTAGTAGTAGTATCTTGGTCAGGTATCTTTGGCGTTAGTAGTAGTAGTAGTAGTAGTAGTAGTAGTAGTAGTAGTAGTAGTAGTAGTAATAGTATCTTGGTCAGGTATCTTTGGCGTTAGTAGTAGTTGTAGTAGTAGTAGTAGTATCTTTGGCGTTAGTTACATCCTTTAGGTTCTTAGACAGATGTTTTCAACCCGTCCCAGTGTAATCCCGTCCCAGTGTAATCCCGTCCCAGGGTAATCCCGTCCCAGGGTAATCCCGTCCCAGTGTAATCCCGTCCACGGAGAGATTTAACTCGGGCCCCCCCCCTTTGGCGTCACTTTCAACTCATCCCAATCTAAACCTGTCTAGAGAGATTTTGGCGCTCTGGGTTCCCTCTTTGGTCTTTTTGGCGCTCTGGGCCGTTGGCGTCAAAGTGTAGTAAAATAAATGTCTGAAAATCTGAATTCATATATTTTGGTGTCTTTGTCTTCTCCAACATGTCTTCTTTCAGACTGGAGGAAGGAAATCATGTATTTTACTCTCATCCACCAACAGTTAGCGTTAGATAATCCCTCATTTGAATATTTAAACAGAATACTTGTAAATACACCAAGTATTTGCCTTAATGTCTTTATGATTGAATGTTTGTTGTGAAGTTGTTGATCCCTCGTGTTGTCTCCCGTCGACCTCAACTTCCTGTTTTTCTGGCTCAAAATTTAAAACTAGAATTAGTCGACACGTTTCGCGATGTTTTAAATCTTCTTTCTTCTTCTTTTAGACATTTTGTCCATTTTTTCAAAGTTCTTCTATAATTAATTTCTCCAAAACGCTATAAAATTGGATAAAACAGCCAAATTCAATGAAAGTAGTGAACTGATTAAGTATTTTACGGAACCATCCACAGTATTTGGTTTTGACAATTTGGTTGAAAGAAACCCAAATTTCCGATATGTAAACGTATTGAAAACGGTCAGGTTAGACCCGAGGACACCGGGACGGATACGCTTTAGTTTCATTTCTTTTCTGGCTTGTTCATTTGACTGTTTTGGGGATTTATTTTAAACAGTTTTTGTCTTTTGAATGTCTCTGTGACGTTGTCTGTAGAAGATGATGACGGCTTTTTCTCCATTTATACACATTTCTTAAATTCTCCTTTTAAGGTATTTCCATATATCTGATCATATATATATTCTTCAGATCTTCACTCAGGTGGATGAATTGTTTTGGCGCTTAAATGACTTTACTACGAGTTCCTTAGGCGCTGAAAAGTACTGATATATATATATATATATATATATATATATATATATATATATATATATATATATATATATATATATATATATATATATATATTTTAACATTGCTTTTTGAGTAAAAGTGTCTGTGGCTCTAGTTTCATCACAGACTCAATAACAACTGATAATATTATGTATAATATATACTGCATAATACTTTGTGTAATATATACTGCATAATACTATGTGTAATATATACTGCATAATACTATGTGTAATATATACTGCATAATACTGCATAATACTATGTGTAATATATACTGCATAATACTATGTGTAATATAAACTGCATAATACTATGTGTAATATATACTGCATAATACTATGTGTAATATATACTGCATATGGAGCTTTACAGGATGTGTGCTCTCATCTCTGTCTCCTTATTGGCCGTGTGAGTGATGTGTCATCTCTGTCACCTTATTGGCCGTCATCTCGCGACAAACAGGAAGGAGAAAGGAGATTGTTGATTCTGTAAATATCTAAACCAATATAACCAATATAAACCACATTTCTGCGCTAAAATATGATCAATTAACATATTAATATGTTGTTTGTGTTTAATATGAATGTTTCAGTAAGTGAGTCTGTGTGAACTCCGTCAGTGTTAACGTTGATTGTGCTGCATGTTTATTTTAAATAAAGCTTGATTCAAACCTGTCTGTCTGTCTGTCTGTCATCCCTCAACCAGTAACGTCAACCCACGCACATTCCAGACAGAAATACTTCATTTTATGAGCAGTATACTTATATATTGCCTTTTTTTCATCATCTTTTGTTATTGTCTTGTTACCCTATCACATTCATTTCACTCTGTTTATGGAACAGTTATCCGTTGAATGTCTTTTCTAACGTTACGTGTTGTGGAACAGAGCTAAGCATCTCGACCAGCTAAACCACAGACAGTTAAAGAAGTGGACACAACGTAGACTTCTACGGAGACCAGTGAAGTCTCTTTTCCGGTGATGGCTGAGCGTTACTGAGCAGCCTCCAACTGAGCTTGAAGACGTAGATGTGACGTGAGCAACCTGTCTGAAAGTTGGAAGTCTTCTGGTAGCTGTGCCAAGAGAAATCTCAATCATTCCCAATCTAGCAGAGACGGAGAGCGTAGGTATATGTAAGGAGATAACATAGGCACAGGCTAATTACTGATCACTAACATGATAGTTAACATTAGGAATTACACTTAAACAGCTAATGGAAGTCCAAACTGCCTGAGAGCTTCTCCTGGACTATACGGTAATTCCTCTACTATGAGACAGTAATGCTGCGTTCCAGACACACTTTTTAGCCCGTAAGTTACGACTTCAAGTCACGACTCACAACTTGGTAGCGTTCTAGGCAAAGTCACGACAAACCCTTCTAGCTAGCTAGCGGCTACCTACCGTTGACATTAGCTCGCGCTAGCTGATACTAGCGATTTCTAGTTGGCAACATATTTTGGGCTTAATTTAATAAACATAAGCTGTAGTAGTACACAACCGTATGTGTATTGTTTTGATTACAATGTGTAGAATTACTTTACGTTGCCTATTTATGTCTATTTCACACAGCTAATCACCGGCGTCTGTACAGACTCAAAAGGGTCGCCATTGTTGTGTGTGTGTGTGTGTGTGTGTGTGTGTGTGTTTAACTGGGAGTACAACAATCTGGTACGAGTTGACGAGTAGTAAGTTACAGGTTTGACTGCCGTTCCAGGGCACTTTCACGGGGAGAAGGTTGTGAAAACACGGATTACGGGTTGCCTGGAACGCAGCATAAGTCTCGTGGTTATGACCCAATCGTTAGCCTATTTTTATAACAACGTCTGCTACGGAGCCATAACGTGAGCTACAAGGTAATGGAGCCTTTTATACATTGTCGTGTTTCTTTAGAAATAAACAACGGACAAATAGAGTCTTTAAACGCTTCAGATGTAAAGTTATTCTCTGTCAAAGTGACGTCAGAATGAATGGCAGTCAATGGGATGCTAACGGGAGCTGATGGCTTGGTAGCATCAGAATGAATGGCAGTCAATGGGATGCTAACGGGAGCTGATGGCTTGGTAGCATCAGAATGAATGGCAGTCAATGGGATGCTAACGGGAGGTGATGGCTTGGTAGCATCAGAATGAATGGCAGTCAATGGGATGCTAACGGGAGCTGATGGCTTGGTAGCATCAGAATGAATGGCAGTCAATGGGATGCTAACGGGAGGTGATGGCTTGGTAGCATCAGAATGAATGGCAGTCAATGGGATGCTAACGGGAGGTGATGGCTTGGTAGCATCAGAATGAATGGCAGTCAATGGGATGCTAACGCGAGCTGATGGCTTGGTAGCATCAGAATGAATGGCAGTCAATGGGATGCTAACGAGAACTGATGGCTTGGTATCATCAAAATGGCGCCATAGGAGCTACGCGTTCAGGATGCTCGCTTACCCGCTTGGTTTAAAGCAGTGGTTCTCACATGTGTGTACGTGTACCCCTACGGGTACTTTGGAGTACTGCAGGGGGGGTACGTGATATTTTTCATACATTATTCATAAAATAGTACTATTGTAATCAATTAATTGGCTGTTGGATTTTAAACATGTGAAATGTGTTTGAGTTACAAGGCTATCGCTGCGTACCTCTTTATATCTGCGTTTCTACCAACGACGCGTTGTGCTGGTCAGCAGGTTTTTTGACACCATCTACCTTCTTTTCAACATGTTGGTGGCAATCTTCAGTTTTGTTGCTTTTTTTCTGCTGCCCCCCCCGGCCAGTGAAGCTGTCCTTTCTTCTGTTTTCTGCTACTATCATAGATACGGGCTCTGTTGTCCTCTGTCAAAGCACTTTATAAACTATCATTTTGCAAAGGTTCAATACAAATAAACTTATTATTTTAACTTTTCAACGTCTGACCTGTGATTGGCTCGTAGCAGCTGTAGCTCCGCCTCCAGCCGCCGTCCGTCCTCCAGGGCTCCGCCCCTTTCTCTCTGAAGCCTCAGCAGCTCCATCTGATTGGACAAAAACAAAGTCACACACATTTACCTTCTGATCATTTAAATCAGCAGAACTAATGATGCGTTCAGGGTAACACGGAGTCTGTGAAGGCAGAACTAATGATGCGTTCAGGGTAACACAGAGTCTGTGAAGGCAGAACTAATGATGCATTCAGGGTCACATGGAGTCTGTGAAGGCAGAACTAATGATGCGTTCAGGGTAACACGGAGTCTGTGAAGGCAAAACTAACGATGCGTTCAGGGTAACACGGAGTCTGTGAAGGCAAAACTAACGATGCGTTCAGGGTAACACGGAGTCTGCGAAGCAAAACTAATGATGCGTTCAGGGTAACACGGAGTCTGTGAAGGCAAAACTAATGATGCGTTCAGGGTAACACGGAGTCTGAAGGAAGAACTAATGATGCATGTAAACGTGATGATGTTATATGTCTTATGTAAAGTACTTGTAAGCAATACAAATAGCTTCCCAAAAACTGACTTTGGTAAAGTCTCCTTATTACTTAAAGTATCTGATATTACTGTACTTATGGTTTTGGCGCTTAGCAACAAACCGTCACCATCTGGACCAGAACATGAACATAAACAAACTTCTGATTTTATTTTGTAGTAACGAGTAACGACGATACAGAGTAGAAATATAGTGGAGTAAAAGTACAAGTTTCCAGAAATATAAATAATGAAGTAAAGTACAGATACAAATTCTACTTAAGTACAGTAGCCTAAAAGTTAGAGAAGCGAGCTTGGGACCGGAAGGTGGCCCTTAACCCCAACCGCTCCAGTGGAGCTGCTCAGTGGCCAGCAGATCAGACTGTGGTGGTACTGGGCAGCTCCAGGTATGAATGTGATCAGATCAGACTGTGGTTGTACTGGGCAGCTCCAGGTATGAATGCGATCAGATCAGACTGTGGTGGTACTGGGCAGCTTCCAGGTATGAATGTGATCAGATCAGACTGTGGTTGTACTGGGCAGCTTCCAGGTATGAATGTGATCAGATCAGACTGTGGTAGTACTGGGCAGCTTCCAGGTGTGAATGTGATCAGATCAGACTGTGGTAGTACTGGGCAGCTTCCAGGTATGAATGTGGTCAGATCAGACTGTGGTGGTACTGGGCAGCTTCCAGGTATGAATGTGGTCAGATCAGACTGTGGTAGTACTGGGCAGCTTCCAGGTATGAATGTGATCAGATCAGACTGTGGTTGTACTGGGCAGCTTCCAGGTATGAATGTGATCAGATCAGACTGTGGTGGTACTGGGCAGCTTCCAGGTATGAATGCGATCAGATCAGACTGTGGTAGTACTGGGCAGCTTCCAGGTATGAATGCGATCAGATCAGACTGTGGTAGTACTGGGCAGCTTCCAGGTATGAATGCGATCAGATCAGACTGTGGTAGCACTGGGCAGCTTCCAGGTATGAATGCGATCAGATCAGACTGTGGTAGCACTGGGCAGCTTCCAGGTATGAATGTGATCAGATCAGACTGTGGTAGTACTGGGCAGCTTCCAGGTATGAATGTGATCAGATCAGACTGTGGTAGTACTGGGCAGCTTCCAGGTATGAATGTGATCAGATCAGACTGTGGTAGTACTGGGCAGCTTCCAGGTATGAATGTGGTCAGAGCAGACTGTGGTGGTACTGGGCAGCTTCCAGGTATGAATGTGGTCAGATCAGACTGTGGTAGTACTGGGCAGCTTCCAGGTATGAATGTGGTCAGAGCAGACTGTGGTGGTACTGGGCAGCTTCCAGGTATGAATGTGGTCAGAGCAGACTGTGGTGGTACTGGGCAGCTTCCAGGTATGAATGTGGTCAGATCAGACTGTGGTGGTACTGGGCAGCTTCCAGGTATGAATGTGGTCAGATCAGACTGTGGTAGTACTGGGCAGCTTCCAGGTATGAATGCGATCAGATCAGACTGTGGTAGCACTGGGCAGCTTCCAGGTATGAATGCGATCAGATCAGACTGTGGTAGCACTGGGCAGCTTCCAGGTATGAATGTGATCAGATCAGACTGTGGTAGTACTGGGCTGCTTCCAGGTATGAATGTGATCAGATCAGACTGTGGTAGTACTGGGCAGCTTCCAGGTATGAATGTGATCAGA
This sequence comes from Zingel zingel, assembly GCA_023566125.1. Lineage (NCBI taxonomy): Eukaryota > Metazoa > Chordata > Actinopteri > Perciformes > Percidae > Zingel > Zingel zingel. The sequence continues at coordinate 32,205,550 of CM042333.1, read as the reverse complement.
TCAGACTGTGGTAGTACTGGGCAGCATCCAGGTATGAATGTGGTCAGAGCAGACTGTGGTGGTACTGGGCAGCTTCCAGGTATGAATGTGGTCAGATCAGACTGTGGTAGTACTGGGCAGCTTCCAGGTATGAATGTGGTCAGAGCAGACTGTGGTGGTACTGGGCAGCTTCCAGGTATGAATGTGGTCAGATCAGACTGTGGTGGTACTGGGCAGCTTCCAGGTATGAATGTGGTCAGATCAGACTGTGGTGGTACTGGGCAGCTTCCAGGTATGAATGTGGTCAGATCAGACTGTGGTAGTACTGGGCAGCTTCCAGGTATGAATGTGGAACTGTGTGAATATGACAGGTCGTCGCTGCAAATTAGAAATTGTTCTCGTTTGACTTAAATGATAAAAAAAGGTAAAAAAAAAAACAGTATCAACTCTGATACGACTGAGGACGCAATCTGTTGATGCAGAATCTTTCAGAATCTTCCGCAGTTTGAAGAAAGAATTTAAAAACAAATCCCCCCCCCAAGCAGAGAAACAGTCCTCTAAACTCTGCAGCTTTTTATCCTGGATCACCGCTGAAAACTGTGAAAACATCCAGAGACTCAGTTTGGGTCCGCTGATGAAGATGAAGAAGGCTGGCTGTGTTCATCAGACCGGTGGATCTTAACTTGATATTAAACATTTGACTGCTCGTCTGATCCCCTGAGGCTCTTTAAATAAAGGATTAATTGCCTAATTGGCTAATTAACCAACACAAGCGTCAACACACTTCATAATGAGGATTATATGCTTCACTGAGACAGCAGAGCTCCAGGTGCATTGTGGGAAGGAAAGAGAGCCGTTGTAATGAGAGATGGAGGATAAAACATCCTGCCCACGTTAGCTAGTAGAGAATAATCCCACATGTAGAAGTAGTAAGAGCTGAATGGTTTAAATGGATCTAAATGTCCTAGTTCAGGGGTCAGAAAACTTCACTATCAACTCAGTGTGAAGGTGAAAGGCCTTCGAGCTGCTCTGGTACTAACATACAGTTAGCTTGTGTTGGAGATGTCTATCAATATTACATTTCTCGCCGCAGATCAAACATGTTGACAGGCCAGCAGCGCTGAAACAAATCCGTCCATTCACAATTATGATTTCCTATTTTCCTCTGATATATTTCAGTTTTTGGTGATGTGGAATCCATTACTAGCCGAGCTAGCAGAGCCACAGAGAGTCTGGTCAGTTCGACGGTGACGCACGTAGTCCAAGATATAATGACTGTTGACATATTAAAACTCTTTTTTCAGAGTTAATATTTTTACAATTGCCGCATGTAGCCACAAGGAGCCCAGACCCCGCCCACTGGAGAGGGTTAAAGAGGCCAGACCCCACTCACTGGAGAGGGTTAAAGAGCCCTGACCCCTCCCACTGGAGAGGGCTAAAGAAGCCAGACCCCTCCCACTGGAGAGGGTTAAAGAGCCCAGAGCCCAGACCCCTCCCACTGGAGAGGGCTAAAGAGGCCAGACCCCTCCCACTGGAGAGGGTTAAAGAGCCTAGACCCCACCCACTGGAGAGGGTTAAAGAGCCTAGACCCCACCCACTGGAGAGGGTTAAAGAGCCTAGACCCCACCCACTGGAGAGGGTTAAAGAGCCTAGACCCCACCCACTGGAGAGGGTTAAAGAGGCCAGACCCCACCCACTGGAGAGGGCTAAAGAGGCCAGACCTCACCCACTGGAGAGGGCTAAAGAGGCCAGACCTCACCCACTGGAGAGGGCTAAAGAGGCCAGACCCCACCCACTGGAGAGGGCTAAAGAGGCCAGACCTCACCCACTGGAGAGGGCTAAAGAGGCCAGACCTCACCCACTGGAGAGGGCTAAAGAGGCCAGACCCCACCCACTGGAGAGGGTTAAAGAGGCCAGACCCCCAGGTGCACGCTCTTAATACATCCATGGGTGCACGTTCTTAATACATTCATGGACGCACGCTCTTAATACGTCCATGGGCGCACGCTCTTAATACGTCCATGGGCGCACGCTCTTAATACGTCCATGGACGCACGCTCTTAACACGTCCATGGACGCACGCTCTTAACACGTCCATGGGTGCACATCACATCTCCTTAAGTCCTCTAATATTTCCTCATTTCTGTCACCAACACATCCATGACTCATGGAGATGTTGTGTAAAACAAGGTCATATGTTTCCTTGTATTCATTATGTTTTAAAGGTGGGAACAGCTGGGTCCGTGAGATGAGAGAAGCAAAGCGCGGTGTGCACGCTCTACATTACGGCCAAGCACGCGCCCTTAAAATACCGTCTGAATAACTCACCACTGACTTTAGACGAGGCTTTTCCTTTTATTTCCCTAATTTACCGCCGTGAGTCTGTGGAGGGAAAGTCTGCTGGCCGTCGGGTGCAATATAGGGCCCTGTGTGTTTGTTCTTTAAGATGAAATACAGTTTTCTCTGTTGTATGCACAGGTTATAGAAATACTCAAATACATACGTCTAAGACGTTAATGTTACAGTATTTAAAATGAACCCACAATAGTTCAAAGAAAGTTACAGGACGGTGTTGCGTTGTCATTTTTTTATGTTTTTGTGACTGTTGGAGGTTTAGGTGACCTGAAGGTCCCCCAGTCTCTGATCTGATCCGAGGGATTAGCTGGCGGACCCTGACCCCCCCTCCCCCTCCTTTATGCTAATGAGCTCTGGACTTTAAAGTGAAACATCAAAAGAGAAACCAAACGCTGAGAGTCAATATGTGTCTTCTCCCGTCGACTTATTAATAAATATTATAATCAGAATAATTTCATAATGAGAGGCTCAGAGAGCCGACCTTTACCGCCACGCGCCGGCCAATCACAGAGGGGGGGGGGGCTTTGACCTTTAACATGAGGAGTTAAAGTGCCAGTTCACCACAAATTAGCCCCCAAATTCAGCCCCCCCGGTCAGCTGACACGCCACTGAAGTTCTGTTTGATGTTCATTTCAATGTTTTCAGGATTTATGATGTGACCGTGTTTTCTTGGTGTGTGTGTGTGTGACGTGTACTTAGCGTGTGTGTGTGTGTGTGTGTGTGTGTGTGTGACGTGGTCTTGGCGTGTGTGTGTGACGTGGTCTTGGTGTGTGTGTGACGTGTACTTGGCGTGTGTGTGTGTGACGTGTACTTGGCGTGTGTGTGATGTGTACTTGGCGTGTGTGTGTGACGTGTACTTGGCGTGTGTGTGTGTGTGTGTGATGTGCTCTTGGTGTGTGTGATGTGTACTTGGCGTGTGTGTGTGTGACGTGTACTTGGCGTGTGTGTGACGTGTACTTGGCGTGTGTGTGCGTGTGTGTGACGTGGTCTTGGTGTGTGTGTGATGTGTACTTTGCATGTGTGTGTGTGTGACGTGGTCTTGGCGTGTGTGTGTGTGTGTGACGTGGTCTTGGCGTGTGTGTGTGTGTGTGTGTGAGACGTGTACTTGGCATGTGTGTGTGTGTGACGTGGTCTTGGCGCGTGTGTGTGTGTGACGTGGTCTTGGCGCGTGTGTGTGTGTGACGTGGTCTTGCCGTGTGTGTGTGTGAGACGTGGTCTTGCCGTGTGTGTGTATGTGTGACGTGTACTTGGCGTGTGTGTGTGTGTGACGTGTGAGACGTGGTCTTGGCGTGTGTGTGACGTGTACTTAGCGCGTGTGTGTGTGTGTGTGTGTATGTGCGTGTACTTGGAGTGTGTGTGTGTGTGTGACGTGTACTTGGCGTGTGTGTGTGTGTGTGAGACGTGTACTTGGCGTGTGTGTGTGTGACGTGGTCTTGGCGTGTGTGTGTGACGTGTACTTGGCGTGTGTGTGTGACGTGTACTTGCCGTTTGTGTGTGTGTGTGGGTGTGACGTGTACTTGGCGTGTGTATGTGTGTGTGTGTGTGTGTGTGTGTGTGTGTGTGACGTGGTCCTGGCGTGTGTGTGTGTGGGTGTGATGTGTACTTGGTGTGTGTGACGTGGTCTTGGCGCGTGTTTGTGTGTGTGTGTGTGCGATGTGTACTTGGCGTGTGTGTGTGTGTGTGATGCGGTCCTGGCGTGTGTGTGTGTGTGTGAGTGACGTGTACTTGGCGTGTGTGTGACGTGTACTTGGCATGTGTGTGTGTGACATGTACTTGGAGTGTGTGTGTGTGTGTGTGTGTGTGTGTGTGTGTGTGTGTGTGTGTGTGTGACGTGGTCCTGGCGTGTGTGTGTGTGTGCGTGTGTGTGACGTGTGTGTGTGTGACGTGGTCCTGGCGTGTGTGTGTGGGTGTGACGTGTAGTTGGCGCGTGTGTGTGTGTGTGTGTGACGTGGTCCTGGCGTGTGTGTGTGTGTGTGTGTGTGTGTATGTGACGTGTACTTGGCGTGTGTGTGTGTGTGTGACGTGGTCCTGGCGTGTATGTGTGTGGGTGTGACGTGTACTTGGCGTGTGTGTGTGTGTGTGTGTGTGTGTGTGTGTGACGTGGTCCTGGCGTGTGTGTGTGTGTGTGTGACGTGGTCCTGGCGTGTATGTGTGTGGGTGTGACGTGTACTTGGCGTGTGTGTGTGTGTGTGTGTGTGTGTGTGTGTGTGTGTGTGTGTGTGTGTGTGTGTGTGTGTGTGTGTGTGACGTGGTCCTGGTGTGTGTGTGTGATGGCAGCTGCTGGTGAGTCTGTGGGAAATTAAAAATGTCTGCTGGCTCTAATCCCCCCGGAGGCCCCGGACTCATTAACAGACTTCAGCGAGTGAAACATTAATAACAAAATTTAATATATTTCAGCAGAAAACAGATGCAGTCGGAGCTGCTGGAGGAAGACCCAAACTATCTGAAATCAGTTCGCCATCAACGACGGAATCAATTAATCACCGACAACATTCAC